>CM045904.1:12561976-13059104 GCA_025169955.1 Salix arbutifolia | reverse complement strand
TAGTACTTGGCAAATTGTTGATATCTTGGGCACTTTTTATTTTGGAATCAAACCATTGCTGGTCTGCTAGGAACACCAGTTTCTGCTCGTCACTTCCTTGTTTACCCTCTATTGACTCCAAACTTGTATTCAAAACCTGAAGCAAGGAAGGAAAGTACATATCTTGACAGCAGTCCTCCTCATCAGAGCAATGTCCATTTTCAGGTCTAATATTAGTAATGGAATTACTACCGTTGGAGCAAATTGAGTAGCATACAGTATGCTCGGTCGTGCCCTTTTTTGCCCACAAACTGGCACGAGTATTGCAGCCCACTGCAATGAAATAATTGTTAAATAGGAAGAAACGAGTTCCTTCCAAATTAAACGACAGAACTTCATGCCAGTCCAGAGATTCAACGGATATTACTGGACCCTTGACAACAGCACCTCCTGTTAATGTAATATTCACCAACTCCCTATCGATGCGACGTAAAAAAGCTCTAGGAGGCGTGGAAGTTTCATCGCATTGAACGTCAAAAGACTCATCCATGCAGCAATCCTTTCCGATCCCGAACGGGTATGGAATGCTAATACTGCCACAATGGTCCGGACAATTAGGTTTTGCCAGACGAGGTGGTGATTTAGCTGTTGCTGGCTGAAACACCAGCGTTATTAGCAAGAAAGAAACATGGGAGCCAATTTTCACAACCTGCATACTGCTGTGTTTATTTCTCCTGTTCTTCTTTGAGTCTGGTGCTCAAACAATGCTAGGTTTGCATGTCTTTATAAGCTTGGTCGTCATTGACTATTTTTTTTTTTTTTATGATAATCAGTCAACAATGACTTTTATTCCAATATTTCCTTTAGTTTTATTATTTTAATCTTCTTGCTTGATTAAAAAAATGTTAGTGGATAAACTGGAAGGTTAGTTAGATTTGTTTCTCAAGATCGTCTTAATTAAGATCGAATGGAGTAGTCACTTATTATGTCTAGCAATATAAGATGGACCGTCTGTTTAAAAACGAAGCTAAAGTAAAAGAAAACAATTGATTAAACACTTTCACCTCCGCATCCAGAAAGTCTAAGGAAGAATTAAGTTTCTGTGAAGAATCCAAGCAAACTTCTGACAAATTTCTAATTATTATTCAACAAAGAAATCTCCAAGACACCATTCCTCGCAGCCCTCACGGAACGGATTATCCATTGCTGATGAAAAAAAAGTCTGATGCAACATAACAAGAAGAAGAATATATAAAATTATATATTGCAGAAGCTTCTGTGAAGAATCCAAGCAAACTTCTGACAAATTTCTAAGTCATCACAAATAACTTTCCAAATGTAGTAAGCTCTACGTTGGATTTTTCAATAGTGCACAAACTATAATTTAATAATTATTCAGTTTTATTTATATATAAAAAAATAATTCACCATTTAAAATTACAAGTAATTATTTTTCAAATTACTAATATTAAAATAATAAATCAGCTACAACTAAATATTTATAATTTTTAAACAATTGACAAGTTTTTAAACATAATAATTGAACCACAGCTTTGGTCTTACCATTATGAAGATGAACGTTTGGTCTATGAATACAGAGAATGATGGGAAATGTTCTCTTTGAACCATTAAAATTTCTACAGAAAGACAATGTTCAAAAGACGTTTCTATGAGTTAAACAGGAGAAGAAAAGTCGTTAATCTCTACAAGATGAGTACTTGGAACGAAATTTCAATCAAAACTTGATTAATAACTGTTATAAATTAAAAAGAATTCTAATAAATTTGTCAAAATACATTGTAGGCATCTTCAAATGTCACAAGAACACTACATGTACGTATTAGATTGATCAATTACCTCATAATTACTTGCTTTTAACGATTTATTCCAACTTTTTTTTAGCTTCTCTTTTCTAACAAAAAGTCTTTCTATTTATTCCAACATTTTATTAGTATTGCTCTATAATTCCTTCTTTTTTTTCATCTCAATGCCTAAAGTTGAAATCTAGTTTTAATTTTAACCCACATTTTTTTATATATTTTGAAAAAAATAAAAAATATCAATTATAAATATATATCAAAACAAAAAAGCTTACTATATTTTTTATTATATAATTAAATTAAATTATCTTTTTGGATTCAATATGATGTATGTATGACTCTTATTGTAGAATTTTTTATGTTTTAAAATACATAAAAAAGCTTAAACATTGTTTTTTTTTTAAAGAGGGAATCTGGCCTACGACCACCTTTATAGTATGACATTGAATCCTATTTACTTATTATTATACTATATACTAAAAGAGATCATGGTTTAGTTATTGTGTACTGTGAGATAAATCATTGTGGATTACAAAAGTATTGCTCAGTTTTCAAGTCGGTTCAATTCACTGATTTGCACAGTAAAATAGCCACTTTGTCCCTCGAAAAAGACAAAAAATGGGTGCAGGCTGGAGGGGTGCCACGGTAATTTTATATTTTCGGTCTGATTCGGGTCACTGTTTTTTCTATTTTTTAATATTTCTTTGCACAATAAAATAACCTTTTTATCCCTTGAAAAAGACAAAAATCAGCCTGATCTAGAGGAATCCACGGGAATTTTATATTTTTTAAAAATGGCTAAATACGGATATGCTCTCAATAAGACAAAAATGAAGAAATGACTGCAGGGGTGTCACGGTAATTGACCATATTTTTTATTATTTTTCTTGAATTACTATTAGCACGTGTGGAACACACGGCCGACGGTAATCGGTATTTGTAGAATTTAAGCCTAATTTATCTGCAGAATCTCATCAACATGTTCACATCAAAGAAACTCTCAACACCTTATAATCAACGCGAAGGATTTTTAATTTATTAAGTTCGTAATATGAAAGACTAAGAACATGTGCTAAAACACAAAGACCACAATACAATCATAAGTTTTTATGCAATCAGAAACCCTCGTTACAGTCTTAAATTAAAAAAGAAACATATGATCTGTGATATATTTTCCTAATGGCTCACCATGTTTCAGAAGAAGTCGACGGGTTGCAATCGAATGGTAGATCTATACCGATCTCAAAACTACTGCAGGAGATCGACGTAGATGATTCATCCACTTCACCAATTTGTTGAATATTTATACCCCTGCGTGATAATAGAATCCCCTCCAATTCCATTGCAACTTCTCTCATTGTTGGCCGGTTTCTTCCATTCAAATTCAAACATTTCTTAGCAATATTCGCTATAACTATAGCTTCCTTTTCATTGCAATTCCCCTTAACTTGTGCATCAATGATATCAAAGAGTCTACCATCTTCCATCGAATCATTGAAATGCACGACTAAGCTCACAGTTTCCAGTGAAGTGGTTAAGAAAAGTGGTTTTTTCCCGCTTAAGAGCTCGACCAGAACCACTCCAAAACTATAAACATCACTCTTTTCTGTTAGTTGACTGGTTTGAAAATACTCTGGATCCAGGTAACCGAAAGTACCTTGCACCTTGGTGGTCAGATGAGTTTGGTCAATGGAAACTGATCTTGAAGTTCCAAAATCTGAAACTTTTGCTCTGTATTTCTCATCTAAGAGTATGTTTGTTGACTTGATGTCTCGGTGATAAATCGGAATAGAGGCTGAGGAGTGGAGATGGGATATCGCACCTGCAGCTTCCGAGGCGATTCGTAACCGCGATTCCCATGATAGCATAAAGTCCTCGTTTTGCTCATGGAGATATCGGAAAAGAGTTCCATTGGGAATGAATTCGTATACCAGCAGAGGAACTTCAGTCTCCAAGCAACATCCTAGTAGCCGAACCACGTTTCTGTGATTGATCTGTGAAAGAATGACAACCTCGTTGATGAATTCTTCTACTTTTTCTACGTCCACCATTGTAGACTTCTTAACTGCAACAATACTCCCATCATCTAACATTCCCTTGTAAACGGTTCCCTGGCCGCCATGACCAAGTACTCTGTTCTCGTTAAAATAATCAGTCGCCTTTTCCAACTCATTTGAGGAAAATACTTTTGTTTTTTGAAGACTACCATCGCTTGAGGATAATTGTTGCTGCAGCAACATACCACCATTCCGTTTGAAAAACTTCTTTTTCAACTGAATGCACTTCCTGTTTTTGATAAGTTTGTACATCCTCCAGGCACCAATGAGCAAGAACGCTACTCCAAGAGCCAGACCGATAACTGTATCAAGAGTAAAAAAACATCACTAAGAACAGGCGTATGATTGCTACATTATAGCAAGACTTGTGAAAAGCTTGTGATGCTGGAAATAAAAATTGCCTTGTGAATTTTTCGTTCTATTAATTACAAAAGGGTAATTTTTGTGAAAAGCACTTTGTTTTGTCCCCAAGGGACTTGGCGTGATGGCATAGGTCTGGAGATCTGCATAGCAGATCTCGAGTTCGAGTTAGGACGTATATTTTTTGTAAAAGCCCGGGATAACCAGGATTTTACTTGCTCATCTGGGCTATAAAATACGTTTTTTTGAGGAGTGGAGTTTCCCCAAATCCAAAAAAAAAAAGATTTGTGAAAATCTTCTGATGCTGGAATATAAAAACTACCTTATGAATTTTGGTTCTATTAATTACAAAAGGGTAAACTTCATTTTTACTCATATCCATACAAAGCTAAGTGGACAAAAACTGATAGTGTGAGAGTTGAACTGCTCAGAATTAAGTTGCAAGTGTTGATTTAACCAAGACTGAAAACTTGAGGGACTGGACCACTTAAATGAATCTTCTATATGGTAATTTACGTGGTGAAGGTGATGGATAGCAATTCATAGCAATGGATATAGTGTTGCTGTGCTCATAGCACTAACGGGTTGTTTTTCGTTTTCTTCTAAAAAGAATTGATTTCATTAAAAGAATTAAATATAAAAAAGTGTTGGATAAAGGGCAACGGTAGGCCTTTAGCACAATTTTACCAGATTAAAACGTTAACAAAATTAGATAAAAAAAAACGAAAAACTAAAAACGTGCTGGCTGTTAATTGAGGAGCCAATGATAATATTTATTTTTTTAATTTTATTTTAATCATTAAAATTTTATTTTAAATGGTTTAATTTTAATAATAGATCAATTAATTTGAATTATAAAAGTATAAACCAAGTTTAAAAAGATACCATGATTTTGTTTTATTAAACTCTGCATTCAGACGGATTGATTTCATAAATTCACGTATTAGAACATTATTCAGACGGATTGAATTGAATTTAAATTGATTTTGAATTAGTTTGGCTATATTTTGAATGTTTTTATAAATTGACTTATTACCTATAAAAAGAACTAATAAATTCATGATATTTTCAGCAAGAATTAATTAACGTAAGATTGCATAGAGTTTTCTTTTATATTAAAATAATATAAAAACAATAAGAGGGAAGAGAGACGTGCCTAGAAGAGTAAACCGTAAGGGATGAAGCTCGCATTTGTACGATCCTTTTGTATTCACACATCTTGTCAATCCATGGCAAGAGTTTCGGTCTTCACATTCATCAATGTCTAATATATAAAGAAACCACCAGAAATGAATAAATCCATAGATATGCGTATAGAAGAAAAAATATCAAAAACAAATAATATGCATATATATAGAAACTATTTTTAGTGAGAACAGTTATTTTTCACAAAAAAATTATAATTTAAAATTAATATTCTTAAAATTAATGAATCCCAATGTTATATTTAATTGTATCATATTTTTTTCTTAAAATTATTTTTCAGTTTTGCTGACAAATTTTAGCTATACTTTATACACTTTATTATGTGTTCACTCCATAGATATTTGCTTTCTCCTCGGTTTAACGTGTCAAGTAACCATCTCATCTAAAATATTAAGTTGTTAGGTGAGATCGCAGAATATAATTTATATTATTCTCTAACATAGCGAGTCAAGTCAATTAATAACAATAATAAACAAAAATCAGTGTTACCCGATAAAAAAATTGGATTCACTTGTAATCTAGATAAAATCCACTAATTTACAAAAATCAAAATAATGTGATTTTAATTTATTTTTTTCCAAAAAAATATTAACCGTCATGACACTTCTTTAGCCAATCACAAGAAAAATAATTCATAAAAACAATAATTAACAGTAACAATATTAATAAAAAAAAATAGAGGATCATATATTCTTGTGTTGGAAAAAATACCTGTGCATTGAAGGTAAGGGTTGCCCTCATAACCTTCTGGGCAAGAACAATTGAATGGCAAAATAGTCGTACTATTTATTGAGTAATACATGCGGCAATCCATGGTATCTTCGTTGTCTAGCAAACTAATGTTTCGTGACCAAGCCAGTGACACAGGAACAGTAGTATTTGGCAAGTTGTTGATATCTTGGGCACTTTTTATTTTGGAATCAAACCATTGTCGGTCTGCTAGGAAGACCAGTTTCTGCCCGTCACTTCCTTGTTTACCCTCCATTGACTCGAAACTTGAATTGAAAACCTGAAGGAAGGGAGGAAAGCTCATATCTTGACAACAGTCCTCCTCATCAGAGCAATCTCCATTTTCAGGTCTAATATTAGTAATGGAACTACCGTTGGAGCAAATTGAGTCGCATACAGTATGCTCGGTCGTGCCCTTTTTTGTCCACAAACCTGCACGAGTATTGCACCCCACTGCAATGAAATAATTGTAAAATAGGAAGAAAGGAGTTCCTGTCAAATTAAAACGTAGAACTTCATGCCGGCCCAAAGATTTAACGGATATTACTGGACCCTTGACAACAGCACCTCCTGTTAATGTAATATTCACCAACTCCATATTGATGCGACGTAAAAAAGCTCGAGGAGGTGTGGAAGTTTCATCGCATTGAACGTCAAAAGACTCCTCCATGCAGCAATCCTTTCCGATCCCGAACGGGTATGGAATGCTAATATTGCCACAACGGTCCGAACAATTAGGTTTTGCCAGACCAGGTGGTGATTGAGCTGTTGCTGGCTGAAACATCGGCATTAATAGCAAGAAAGAAATATGGGAGACAAGTTTCACAACCTTCATACTGTGTGTGTTTATTTCTCGTATTCTTCTGGTGTTCAAACAATATATGCTTGGTATGCATGTCTTTATACAGCCACCGGAGAATTTTGCATGCTTGGTCGTCATTGACTAAATGTGTGTGTTTTTTTTTATGATAATCGGTCAACAATGACTTTTATTCCAATATTTTGCTTTAGTTTTATTGTTTTAATCTTCTTGCTTGATTAACAAAATGTTAGCGAATGAAGCGCTTGTGGTATGTTTACATCGGGAAAGGTATATTATAAAGTCTTCAATTTCCCATAAAAAATTTATTATATAAGTATAGGTTAATTTTTAATGATTTTCATATATAAATTAATTTGAAACATATGTTATTTAACGGATGAACATAGAAGAAGATCTAACAGAAATAGTTTCAACGAAAACACCAAATAAGTTTGAGATTAAAATAAAATAAAAATAATGATGGGGCTAATATATAAAAGATTTGCATATGAAAACTTTGGAGTGGGATTACTGTGGTCTATTGGAGGACTTTAATTAATTATTCAACCAATTTTTATAAATAGAAATAAAAATGTTTAAAACATATAGATCCAAGCTTCTCTGTGTTAAATTCCACAAGACTATAAATTCTATTGGAGTTAGGATGTTTCCTCCCACCGTCCAAGCTATAAATTCCACAAGACTAATAAATATGATCTCGATTGAGTGATGTGTTGCAAGTGGATATTCATAAGATTTATAATTGCAGAGAAAATAACATGGAGGACCACTTTGTCTCTTTCTTTGACGGGCTCGTTATTTATCACGAATTGACAAGTAAGCTGCAACTTGTCCACAACAAGATCTATCGGTTCCAAGTCCAAGTAAAGTTGGTTTGACAGAGTTATTGGGATTTAATCATTGTTGTTAAAATCGTGAGTCAATTCGCAAAATTGTACGATTTTACGAGTTGACTCATCAAATCGTGTCAACTCGGATAGAAAAATCGATTTTGGTCAAACTCGATTAAACTCAGTTAAAATTGTACAAAATTATAAAATCAGACCAGATCAATTTGATTTTACGATTCTGCTGAAAAATTGCATTTGGCGCTAGCGCCTCGCGCTCCCCCCACATTCACGCGCCCCTCTATCTCTGCAAGTTGCATATATATATATATATATATATATATATATATAATATTATCTCTCTCTCTCTTTATATATATATATATAGGCCCCCCCTCTCTGCACACACACACACATATATATATATAATATTATCTTTCTCTCTATCTCTTTTATATATATATATATATGATGGAATTACTATTAAAAATTAGTAATATTAAATTTAAAATTTATACTTAAAATTTTTGAAATTTTTTTTTCTTTTACTTTAAATTAAAAAAATTTGATGTTTTTAAATCATTTTCATGTCGAAATAATTTGTTGGAGTTGGAGCTAGTACTGACAATATCGATGTTGGTACCAGTATTAGTACTGATAATCCTTTCAATAATAATCTTTTTGATGAATATATTAAAAATAACGAGAAAAATGACGGTTATGAGACTTATTTTAATTTATATAGCACAACAACAAAATAATTATTTTAAATTTGTTAGTTTTTACCTAATGAAATTCTATGGACATAATTGTTTTGTAATATATTTTTAAGTTATTTTGAATCATGTATGAACCTTAACTAATAAAGTTTTATAGCCATAATTATATTGTATTGTATTCGAAAATATTTCACTTACGATTTTTCTACCTACACGATTTTAGCTATGATTTTACGATTTTTGTACGGAAAAATTCAGGTATGATTTTACGATTCGATCTTACGATCCGATTTTTCGAAGCCCCTTCCGTGTCGTGTCAAAATCGCGATTTTGACAACCTTGGATTTAATTATATCCACTAATAAGTATATATATAGAGAGAGAGAATTATGAGATGGATTCAAATTATTATCAACTAAAGTTAATTGACATGGGAACCCTCCTCTTACAATATGATTACTTCATTGAAACAACAATATTTTTTGTCTTTGTTTTTTTTTTTTAATTAAATTTATTGGGTATTGAGTTTTATAACTTGTTAATTGAGTTATTATGATCTCGTGATCTAGGTTTAGCATGTAAACTGGATTGGCTCATTTTTTTTTCATTTTTATTTCTCATTATTTACTTGATTGAGAAATTGGCTTCAATATATTTTGATAATTCGAGTATTTGTAAAATTAAGAGTTAGGATGTTTCTTCCCACCCTCCAAGCTATAAATTCCACAAGACTAATAAATGTGTTCTCAGAATTAAGAGTGGTGATGACTTTTGTCTTATCATTAAAATTTCTACAGGAAGACAATGTTCAGAAAATGTTTTTATGAGTAAAACAGGAGAGGAAAAGTCGTTAATCTCTTGAGTGTCGCCATCATCTTTTTTTATAATGTGAAATATCTAGAAGATGAGTACTTAGAACGAATTTTTAATCAGAAATTGATTAATAACTATTATAAATTAATAGGAATTCTAATAAATTTGTCAAAATATTTAGTCATTAATGGCCTCTTCATATGTCACAAGATCACAACATGTATGTCTAAGATTGATCAATTATCTCATAACTACTTGCTTTTAATGATTTTTCATCATGATTTATTTACGTTACAAGTGGGCTTTAATGATTTTTTTTCAGTGATGATGTTACCGGTCATCATTATGCATTTTCCATAAGCTTTTCTTTTTTCTATCACTAAGAATTTTCTTTCCTAAAACAATTTATTCCAACTTTTTTTTTCCTGTTTTTTAGCTTCTCTTTTCTAACAAAAAGTCTTTCTATTTATTCCAACATTTTATTATATTGCTCTATAATTCATTCTTTTTTTTTTCATCTCATGCCTAAAGTTGAAATCTAGTTTTAATTTATATAATTAAATTAAATTATCTTAGTGGATTCAATATGATGTATGTATGGCTCTTATTGTAGAATTTTTAATGTTTTAAAATACGCAAAAAAGCTTAAACATTGTTTGTTTTGTTTGTAAAAAAAGAGGGAATCTGGCCTACGGCCACCTTCAAAGTATGACACTGAATCCTATTTACTTATTTTCATTCAAAAGGCATGCATTTACTCTTTGATATACCGTTCTTTCTTGCTTGATACATGCATGCAAAATTTTCTTACAGCTCATCAGGATTCAATTATATTTCAGCCAAATTGGATGCAATTATAAAAAAAAACAAGTACAGGAGGACGCAAATTGATGTTTTCAAATGCCCAAGATTTTTTTAAAATATATATATATATAAAAAAAAAAAACTGGGGTCCCAGAACAAAACGCAGGCAACAGGAAGATACTGCCAGTCTGCTATTACTCGTAAAAAAAGGATACAAGCAGAAAGAGTTAGCCCTTCTAATTCCCTCTTAGAGATAAAAAAAAAAAAAGGAAAAATGAAAAAAGAGCGCCTCAACGTTCTCAAAAAAACCGGTCAAAAAACTGGCATTTCGAAGCCCAGGCAATCCCTAACCTCTCTTCTTCCTCTCTCAATCTCCTAATCGGTCATCTTATCATTGCTTTTGTTTTGATTAAACACCTAATTAATGCCTCTAATTAAGCTCCTGTGCGACGTCTTTTATAGCAACCAGAAATTAAAACAGATCACTTTTGAACCGATCATTTTTTTTACTGTTATTCTTCTTGACCGCAAATCTGTTTGTTGTTTGGTTGCTGAGAAAAAAAGAAATTGTGTTTCTGTTAAGAATACAGCTGCACATCTGCTGTAATTGCAGATGTGCAGGTTACCGTTGCTTGTTGCTTTATTATTTCCCTTCTTATGTAACAAAATATTGCAGCCTAGAAAAGTAGAAATATGCAGAGATCATTTTACTTGTATATATGCTACTACTGTAACACAGATTGCACAATCGAAAATACAATTGAAAGTTTTACATGGTATCAGAGCAAATCTAATTTTTTTTTCGAATTATTTGTTCTCGGAAGCTACAGTTCATTAAACAATTACTGTTCAAATCGAAGCTCTCACTGAGCATATTCATCGAAAAGAAAGAAAAAATCTCAGAAATCCCCACAATCCCTACAGTAGTTGTTTGCTAAACCCAGTAACCCAGAAATCTGTGTTTTTCAAACCTCAAATCTCAGAAATCCCCACTGCAATTCAAACCTCAAACCAGTCAAACAACCCATCACAAACAACCCATCAACCCATCACAAACAACCCATCAAACTAGCAAACCCAACACAAAAAAAAATGGAAATCAACACCACAGCCGAAATCAACACAACAACCGATCCTACCTCCACTCCGGCGACACAAATTGTTGTCCATCAAGATAATTCTGCCTCTCCAACCAGCATTATTCTCAATGAAATGAACTTCTCACTTTGGTCTCAACTCATGGAGATGAGAATCGGAGCCCGAAACAACGGAGGATTCCTTACCGAAGCCACTGTGAAACTAGAACTCAGCAACCCATATCTGGAATCGTGGATCACCGAGAATCATAGAGTCAAAAGCTGGCTCATCGACTCCATGCCCCCTCACTGATGCAACGCTTTATTCGACTCCCCACGGCCAAGGAAATTTGGGAGGTCGTCGCCCGTACGTTCTATGACGGCGTCGACGAGACCTGCATATTCGAGTTGAATCAGAGATCTTTTACAATCAAGCAAAATGGATGTCCCTTGCCTACTTACTATAATGAACTTGTGGATATATTTCAAGAAATCGACTGTCGAACGGCGTCCCAAGCCGGAACAGTTGACGGCGTCCTCCACCTCCACACTGCCATGTCCAGACTTCGGTTCACATATTTCTCAGTGGGCTCGACCACGCCTTCGAGCAGATCCGTGGAGAAATCCTCCGAAAAGATCCAAAGCTTGATCTTGAGGAGGCGTATGCTTGTGTTCGGCGAGAGCAACTCCAAAAACAAATCATGGACGGGAAACCCACATGAGCCTCTCCCGTGGTTTCAGAGACCACCGTGATGCTCACTAGGAGCCTTCAACGAAGCGAGCTAGGGGCGACAGAGGAGGATTTTGGGGGCAAGAGAGGCCATGGAGGTGACAACAGAATTGGAGATAAAAGCTACGGGGGTGAGTCAGCGAAGACATTTGAAAGTGAAAGGGCGTATGGGGGCGAGAGAAGATTTGTTAACCCGGGAAGTGACAAGTACCCGAACATAAAAAAAAACGAGTGGTTTGGTATGTACCCATTGCGAACATAAAAAAAACGAGTGGTTTGGTATGTACCCATTGCTGTGAAATTGGTCACTCAAAACAACGATGTTATGAAATTATTGGGTATCCGAAATGGTGGGATTTTCAAAAAAAACCTCGGAATTTTTTTGGAAAAACTATGGTAAATCTTATGAAAGTAGAACCGCGACAACCAACTGCTAACGTTGTCCATTCAGGTATAATTGGTAAAAATTCTGCATTATCTGTTATTACTAAGAATAGTGCTTGGATTATTGATACAGGTGCATCTGACCACATGACTAGAGACTCCGGTAACTTAAATGTTCCTAAACCTTCATCTCAATCAGTTATCTACATAGCTAATGGTACCCCTTCTCCTATTACCAGAGAAGGGTCTGTAACCCTGACTGAATCTCTCACCCTAGATACAGTTCTCGTTGTTCCGTCCCTAACATACAACCTCCTTTCAGTTAGCCAAATTACTTCTACTCTTGCATGTACTATAATTTTTTGGCCTTTGTTTTGTGTTTTTCAGGACATTGTAACCCGGAAGATTCTTGGCAATGGTGTTAGACGGGGACATCTCTATTATCTGGAATTAACCGAGAAGGGGGGGTCAAAATTCAGTAAGGCACGTCAAGCGATCACCAAAGATAAAACTCACGCACTCGTATGGTTATGGCACTGAAGGTTAGGACATCTGTCATTTGGGTATCTTAAGAAATTATAACCGCATTTGTTTTCAGAATTCAGATTTTAAGTGTCGCACTTGTGAATTGGCCAAAAGCCATCGTATCCCTTATTTACCAAGTGTGAATAAAAGTTCAGAACCTTTCGCAGTTATTCACTCAGATGTTTGGGGCCCTGCAAAAATTCCATCTTTTTCCAGTGCACGTTATTTTGTTAGTTTTATTGATGAGTGCACTCGAATGACATGGATTTCTCTTCTTAAAAATAAAAGTGATGTAGGGACAGCTTTTCAGGAATTTCATAAAATGGTGACAAGCCAATATCAGAGGTCAATTCGTACACTGCAATCTGACAATGGTAAGGAATTCGTGGACAAAATTTTAGGGACATATCTGGATCACCATGGAATTCGACATCAAACTTCGTGCACCTATACTCCACAGCAAAATGGACTCGCTAAACGGAAGAATTGGCAAATTATGGAAGTTGTTCGGGCATCATTGTTTGGTATGAATATGTCTAAGTTCTATTGGGGAGAAGCAGTCAAATCAGTTGCCTATTTAATTAATCGTACCCCATCCAGTGTACTCAATTTTCAAACTCCTCAACAGAAGATGGAATCCCTGCTCTCCGTTCCTCATCTACCAAATCTTGAACCTAGAGTGTTTGGATGCACGGTATATGTTTACATCCCTAAAGTTTTGCGGGGTAAACTTGATCCATGTGCAAAACGGTGTGTTTTCATCGGTTACTCAGAATTTCAGAAGGGGTATAGGTGTTATGATCCACTGCACCCGAAGTTACATGTAACCCTCGATACCTCGTTTCATGAATTAGAACCTTACTATTCAGGGGGAGCATATGGGTCGTCCCTTCAGGGGGCGAGAAACAGTGAAGAGAACGACGACGATCTATTTGAATTAGAGGAAAATGGAGGGGTACTCGACAGGCTCAATGAAAATGGTATGGTCCCTAACGATGGTACTAATTTGGAATTTTGCATAAATCAGAATTATCTCAGCAATCCCCCCCCCTCGGTCTCTATAGATGTCTACATCTACACCAGTAGCTGAAGAATCAACCCAGGATACTTGTCCTCAGGTAAATCCAAACCTTATCCTTGATGAAACTAATGAAATTCCTGCTCTTGTAGAACATATAACAAATAAATACCCACAGAGATCAAATAGAGGAGTCCCGAGAAAACAATATGAACCTGATCCAAAAAACAAGACTAAATACCCTATCAGTAACTATGTGTCTTCCCATAGGTTGTCTAAGTCGTATGCATTTTCTGTTAATCAATTATCCACTGTATCTATTCCAAGTAATATACATGATGCACTAGCAGATCACAAATGGACTAAAGCGATGAACGAAGAAATGGAGGCACTTCAGAGGAATAACACTTGGGATATATGTCCACTACCAAAAGGAAAGAAGACAGTTGGGTGCAGATGGGTGTTCACTGTAAAACTCAAAGCAGATGGCAGTATTGACAGGTACAAAGCAAGACTTGTGGCGAAAGGATATACACAGAAGTATGGGTAGATTATCAAGAGACGTTTGCCCCAGTTGCAAAAATCAATATTATCCACATCCTCATATCTTTAGCAGTTAATCGAGACTGGGTCCTACAACAATTCGATGTCAAGAATGCGTTCCTAAATGGAGACCTTGAAGAAGAAGTCTACATGGATTTGCCACCTGGAGCTAAACAGGAATCCTCGTGTAGAAATGAAGTTTGCAAACTAAAGAAGGCATTATATGGTCTGAAATAGTCACCACGGGCATGGTTTGGAAGATTCTCCTCTACAATGAAGGAATTTGGGTATAAGCAAAGTAACTCGGATCACACGTTGTTTATAAAGCACAAAGAAGGAAAGATTACAGCATTAATTGTGTATGTGGACGATATGGTTCTAACAGGAGATTATCCAGAAGAAAGAAAAGCATTCCAACAATTCCTAGCGTCGAAATTTGAAATGAAAGATCTCGGACAACTGAAGTATTTCTTAGGTATTGAAGTATCAAGGTCAAAAACCGGGATATGTCTATCACAGAGAAAGTATGTGTTAGATTTGTTAACAGAAACTGGAATACTCGCATGTAAACCAATTGACACACCGATGGAGTTGAATCATAAGCTAGGAGAAACGGAAAATCAGACGCCAACGGACAAAGGATGTTATCAACGGTTAGTTGGGAAACTGATATATTTATCACATACAAGGCCAGACATAGCCTATGCAATAAGTGTGGTAAGTCAGTTCATGCATTCACCAGGAGAAGAACATATGGAAGCAGTATATCAGATTTTAAGGTATCTGAAGAGCACACCAGGAAGAGGCCTACTGTTTTCAAAAAGGGAGATTCGTGAAATTGAAGGATATACAGACTCAGATTGGGCAGGAAACCAGATTGATAGGAGATCGACATCAGGTTACTTTACGTTTGTAGAAGGCAACCTTGTCACTTGGAGAAGTAAGAAGCAGAACGTTGTCGCTAGATCAAGTGCAAAAGCAGAATTCCGAGGTATGGCTCATGGTGTGTGCAAATTATTATGGGTAAAACATGTGTTGCAGGATTTGGGAATTGATTATGAGACATCTATGAAACTACACTGTGATAATAAAACAGCTATTGAGATTGCCCACAATCCAATACAACATGATCGTACGAAACACGTCGAAGTAGACCGACATTTCATCAAAGAAAATCTTGATTGGAAAATTATACAATTTCCATTTGTTCGGTTCGAAGATCAGTTAGCGGATATCCTCACAAAGGCAGTTTCAGGAAGGGTATTTTATGACGCTATTAGCAAGATGGGCCTGATAAATATCTACACCCTATTTTGAGGGGGAGTGTTAAGAATACAACTGTACATCTGCTGTAATTGCAGATGTGCAGGTTACCGTTGCTTGTTGCTTTATTATTTCCCTTCTTTTGTAACAAAATATTGCACTTAGGAAAGTATAAATATGTAGAGATCATTTTACTTGTATATATGCTACTACTGTAAAACAAATTGAACAATCGAAAGTCTTACAGTTTCTTATTAGTGTTTTAGTTATTTTTATTTTTTGGAAATGCAGAGGAGAAGTTCATAGAGATGGAGATTACCACAGAGCAGTTCACGTGTGAATTGAACTCCGAGAGGTAAGAGGAGAGGACGATTTGAGAGAGGAGAGGAGAGGACAACTGGTCCAATGCCAAGAGGGATGAGAAGACTATAAAAGCTGTAAGAAGAATGGGGGAAATTAATTAATGTGAACAATAAAAGAGGGATGAACAAAGGATTGTAAAATAGGTTCAATTTTATGATTCTAAAATCGGTTCAATTTTATGATTCTAATCGATATTACCAAGTCAGAATCAATTTTAATGGGTTTGAATTTTTTATCTGATTTTACTAGGTTTATAAAAATTGGCTTGAACTTTCTTCGGATCCATCCTCACTTGGCTCACACTCACTAGGTGTCTCAAAAAATGATCTCGGCACTCGCAAACTCACATTTCCCTCTCTTCATATATATAGTTTATTTTCCATATGCTTGTCCTAACACCTTGATCAAATATATCACATGATACTTCATCTTTATACTAAATACAACAATATTGTCCGAGTATACGATGACAAAATCATCGTTGAAAATCATACAACACATCCTCTAGACCCAATCAAACAATAATATATTTGTGGTTTTTGCAAATTTAGTGGGGTTTAATTTTTTTACCAAATTTTATCAAGTTTATATGCTTGACTCGTAAAATCAAACACGATTTTAACAACATTGGCTTGAACTTTCTTCGAATCCATCCTCATTTGGTTCACACTCACATTCCAAAAACATGATTTTGGCACTCAAAAACTTATTTTCCATAAGTTTGTCCTAACACCTTGAATAATTGTATCACATGATACTTTATATTTATACTAAATACAACAATATTGTCCGAGTATATGATGACAAAATCATCGTTAAAAATCATACAGCACGTCCTCTAGACCCAGTCCAACGATAATATATTTGAGGCCACTTGAAAATGCAATTCAAGGAGACCATCCATGTGGTTTTTGCAAATTAAACTTTATCTGGGTGTTATCAGACAAATGCATTACATTTTTCTCTTTTCTTGGGGAAAAGTCCACTTTCCATTGAATTAATTGCAAAGTTTGATCCCATTGTCCATGATGAACACAGAAAGATTCATCGTCCTTTTTCAAACAGTTGGACCGACATTACTTTGTTTCGAGACTAACCAAGTCTGGAAATATGCATTTCTTGGAGAGAGAGAAATGGTGTCTGGAACACTACTCTCATATTTGCACTGTTTCTTTTTTTCTCTCAAGCAGGTTTTTATTTAAATATTATTGAATATTTTATAATTAATAAAAGAAATAAATTGAATAAATCATGAAATTATCTTTAAATATTTTATATAATTTACTTTATAACTTCTAAGTTAAATGTAAAATAAATAATCAAATGATATCATTCTCTTTTGCTATAAATTTCTACCGTTTCGTGATGATAATAATAATAATATACATATAAAAAAACCCTTTCCTGTATATTTAATGTTCTTCAAATAAAATCGATAATCAAGGAGACACGAACGTTGAAAGGGTAAGAGAAACAAAACGAATGCGAAAGATTTCACGTCTCATGGAGATCAAAAGATATTGGAATACGTAAACTGAGATGGGCAAGAACCATGCACAAATTCTCTTCTAACTCCTGATATTGCTATTCTGATATTGTAATAGTTAATTATTGATAGTTATTTATTTTATATTTTTTTATTTATAAAAAGTCGACATGTTTTTGCTTGCCTTCGCCATCATAGTCATTAAAATATATTTAATGTGTGATAGTTTTTTCCGGAATGGAATTGCTGCCTTGACAAAAAATAGTGATTAATTTCTCTTCAAATCTCTATCATCTCGACGACTTCAGCTACCCCGTCTCCAACGTTTTCCAAATTCACGCATCAAATCACTCGTCGTTTTCGTCATGTACCATTTCAAACCCTCTCAACACGTCCATTGATGATAATTTTGGATCAATGGTTATTATTTTATGTTTCGTGAAAAATAGAATAATCACCGTTAGTTTATATATCAACTATGTGACTTACCTAGATTCACACTTGTAGGGATTCGTACAATATATGAAAAAAGATGCTAGAAAAAGAAGAAGAGTGAAGATACACTCGATTAAGTATTAAAAGATGATTTTATTCTGCACAACTAAGTCGCTTTATACAGACAAAGTATCAACATAAAAGTAGGAATTCAGAGTTATATTTGTTATCTCATCCATAAAATCCTAAACAAACTTCTAAATAATTGAGAAATTCTAAACAAGCTACAAAGGAAGTGGTAATAAAAGCTGACTTAAACAAGCTACAATTATAAGTTTTTATGCAATCAGAAACCCTCGTTACAGTCTTAAATTAAAAAAGAAACATATGATCTGCGATATATTTTCCTAATGGCTCACCATGTTTCAGAAGAAGTTGACGGGTTGCAATCGAATGGTAGATCTATACCAATCTCAAAACTGCTGCAGGAGAACGACCTAGATGATTCATCCACTTCACCAATTTGTTGAATATTTATACCCCTGCGTGATAATAGAATCCCCTCCAATTCCATTGCAACTTCTCTCATTGTTGGCCGGTTTCTTCCATTCAAATTCAAACATTTCTTAGCAATATTCGCTATAACTATAGCTTCCTTTTCATTGCAATTCCTCTTAACTTGTGCATCAATGATATCAAAGAGTCTACCATCTTCCATCGAATCATTGAAATGTACGACTAAGCTCACAGTTTCCAGTGAACTGGTTAAGAAAAGTGGTTTTTTCCCGCTTAAGAGCTCGACCAGAACCACTCCAAAACTATAAACATCACTCTTTTCTGTTAGTTGACTGGTTTGAAAATACTCTGGATCCAGGTAACCGAAAGTACCTTGCACCTTGGTGGTCAGATGAGTTTGGTCAATGGAAACTGATCTTGAAGTTCCAAAATCTGAAACTTTTGCTCTGTATTTCTCATCTAAGAGTATGTTTGTTGACTTGATGTCTCGGTGATAAATCGGAATAGAGGCTGAGGAGTGGAGATGGGATATCGCACCTGCAGCTTCCGAGGCGATTCGTAACCGCGATTCCCATGATAGCATAAAGTCCTCGTTTTGCTCATGGAGATACCGGAAAAGAGTTCCATTGGGAATGAATTCGTATACCAGCAGAGGAACTTCAGTCTCCAAGCAACATCCTAGTAGCCGAACCACGTTTCTGTGATTGATCTGTGAAAGAATGACAACCTCGTTGATGAATTCTTCTACTTTTTCTCCGTCCACCATTGTAGACTTCTTAACTGCAACAATACTCCCATCATCTAACATTCCCTTGTAAACGGTTCCCTGGCCGCCATGGTCGAGTACTCTGTTCTCGTTAAAATAATCAGTCGCCTTTTCCAACTCATTTGAGGAAAATACTTTTGTTTTTTGAAGACTACCATCGCTTGAGGATAATTGTTGCTGCAGCAACATACCACCATTCCTTTTGAAAAAGTTGTTTTTCAACTGAATGCACTTCCTTTTTTTGATAAGTTTTTGCATCAACCAAGCACAACCAATGAGCAAGAACACTACTCCAAGGGCCAGACCGATAACTGTATCAAGAGCAAAAAAACATCACTTGGAACAGGCGTATGATTGCAACATTATAGCAAGACTTGTGAAAAGCTTGTGATGCTCGAAAATAAAAATTGCCTTGTGAATTTTTCGTTCTATTAATTACAAAAGGGTAAAATTCATTGTTACTCCTATAAATTCATCAATATTCCACTCATATCCATACAAAGCTATGTGGACAAAAACTGATAGTGCGAGAGCTGAACTGCTCAGAATTAAGCTAAAAACGAAATTAAATATAAAAAAGTGTTGGATAAAGGGCAACGGTAGGCATTTAGCACAATTTTACGAGATTAATACGTTAACAAAATTAGATTAAAAAAAAAACGAAAAAGTAAAAACGTGCTGGCTGTTAATTGAGGAGCCAATGATAATATTTATTTTTTTAATTTTATTTTGAACGGTTGAATTTTAATAATAGATCAATTAATTTGAAGTATAAAAGTATAAACCAAGGAGATTTGTGATTTGTTACCGAGGAAGACATTCTATTAATTAGGTAGACTGCTGTATGCACAGCATAAGTCCAGAATTTGGAAGGCAATTTAGCATGTTGGAATGAAATTCAAATTTCCTTTTACTGTTGTTTTCCAGTACGCACACACTTCGTATCATAGTTATGAATCCTGTTCTGTTCCAGCCGGAACGGCCCGTTCCACTTCAAAATCCGGGACAAAACGGTAACGTTTTTGCCCCGGTTTAAATTCCGGTCAGATCCGGAAAATCCAGCCCAATTCCGGCCGGAACGCCCCGGTTCCGTACCGGGCGTTCCGTTCCGGGTCCAACCAAAACGACGTCGTTTCAAGTTCTGGGTCCGATTTTACAATCCAGGTTTTTCATTATGCCCCAGTTCAAAGCTAATTCAATCCTACATCAATTTTGATGGCCAGTGAAGATTCTGTGGAAAATCAGCCTACCAAATCATCCGCAAAGCCAACTTTACTTCGACAAGAACTGCACACAATTCAAACGGAACCAAGAAAAAAAAAGGAGAAGAGGATGAGAAGGAAGAGAGTAAAGGAGAAGAGGATGAGGAGGAAGAAGAGGAAGAAAAGAAAATGGAGAAGAGGAGCTGAGGGTGGGCGGCGGCGGCATGGGAGAAGGAAATTGGGATTTAGGGTTAACTTATGTTAGGGGCTTTTATACTTATACTTAGTTATTATAATAATAATAATAATAATAAAAAGAAGGTAGGTTTCTACGGGGGGGTATATAAATTATTAATAATAATAATAATAAAAAAAAAGTAGGTTTATATACGGGGGAGGGGTAATAATAATAATATGGGGGTTTATAATAATAATAATAATTAGCATAAAAAATAGTTAGCATAAAAAATATTTTTTAAAAAATCCTATTAATTTAAGATAATAAATAACATTAATTAATTTATATTTCACATCAACAAAATATTTATTTTTAGTTTGTTAATTTTTACCTAATAAAATTCTATGAACATAATTGTTTTGTAATGTATTTTTCAATTATTTTGAATCATGCATGAACCTTAATATTTTATTTTTTTCATATATATAATTAAATAAATATGAACAGTACAAAACCGGAACGGAACGCCGGAATGCACCGAAACCGAAACGTTCCGTTCCAAACAAAAAACCGGAACGGATTTTACAACTATGCTTCGTATGTCTGCTATATATATTCAAAGGGAAAGACTTACGTATGCATACTCACACATATGCATACGATCTACCATACTCTATCAGAGATGACTCTTTCTGACTCTCAAGGAAATCTTCCAAGTTTCGGAACAGAATTCCACTACACGTGGCAGTTTAATTTCAGGGATTTCAACATCGAGCATGATCCTGACAACAACGAGTCTATTGAATTACTTGAACATCGAGGTATTGATCTCAAGAAGAATAGAGAAAAGGGTATCGATTCCTCGGATTTTGCATGGATGGTTTTGAGCTATAGACTTTTTTTCAGTAATCCTTCCATGTCTTGGATGACTTTTCATGGTGCTTATGATTTCGGGTTCTTGATCAAGATTTCATGGTTAATTTCTTCTTTGGGGTTCGAGTTTATGATACAAAATTCATGATGGGATGTATCAGTGGTTTGCGAGGTGGATTGGAGAGGGTGGCTAAGTTACTGGGTGTAGAGCGGACAACAGGAAGTAGGCACCAGGCAGGATCTGATCGTCTGTTAAATCTGCAATCATTCGTTAGATTTAAGGATTCTTGTGCTAATCTTGATCTTGATAATATGAATGGCTATGAAGGGATGCTGTTTGGACTATGTGAAGGTTGGCGAGGATTCGACCGTACACCTGAAGTATTCATTGACACTTCTACTCAGTCAAAACATCAGTTTAAGCAAGTGTATTCAGTGTATGATAATTCTGATTACTTTTCTTTTCGTGGAATGTATTCAAATTTTTATTGTATAAATATTTCATATTGAGCAACGAAAACTTTATTAGACTTTGAAATATTTTATCAATAAAAAGAATCTTTATAGGATTATGATTATGATCGTCTACCATTAGGATTCATCTAAAGAAGGGCACCTTTCACGGTAGATTTGTATACACTGATCCTAAATTTCTGAAAATATCTATTTGTCAACAGTTTGTTTTTAGAGATAATCTACACAATAAATTACTTGTAGAATTTAAGCCTAATTTATCTGCAGAATCTCGTCAGCATGTTCACACCAGAGGATTTGAGAGACTAAATACTTCTCAAATTAAATCTTTGCTAACTGATGAATGCTTTGATTCCTCGAGATAGAGAAATGGCTCAACTTCCCAACGGATCAAAGAAACTCTCTACACTTCTCATAATCAACGCGAAGGATTTTTAATTTATTAAGTTCTTAAACACAGACCACCACAATACAATTATAAGTTTTTATGCAATTACGGTCTTAAATTAAAAAAGAAACATATGATCTGTGATGTATTTTCCTAATGGCTCACCATGTTTCAGAAGAAGTCGACGTGTTGGAATCTAATGGTATATCCGTACCAATCTCAAAACTGCTGCAGGAGATCGACCTAGATGATTCATCCACTTCACCAATTTGTTGAATATTTATACCCCTGCGTGATAATAGAATCCCCTCTAACTCCATTGAAACTTCTCTCATTGTTGGCCGGTTTCTTCCATTCAAATTCAAACATCTCTTTGCAAGATTCGCTATAACTGTAGCTTCCTCTTCATTGCAATTCCCCTTAACTTGTGCATCAATGATATCAAAGAGTCTACCATCTTCCATCGAATCATTGAAATGTACGACTAAGCTCACGGTTTCCAGTGAACTGGTTAGGAAAAGTGGCTTTTTCCCGCTTAAGAGCTCGACCAGAACCACTCCAAAACTATAAACATCACTCTTTTCTGTTAGTTGACTGGTTTGAAAATACTCTGGATCCAGGTAACCGAAAGTACCTTGCACCTTGGTGGTCAGATGAGTTTGGTCAATGGAAACTGATCTTGAAGTTCCAAAATCAGAAACTTTTGCTCTGTATTTCTCATCTAAGAGAATGTTTGTGGACTTGATGTCTCGGTGATAAATCGGAGTAGAGGCTGTGGAGTGGAGATGGGATATAGCACCTGCAGCTTCCGAGGCGATTCGTAACCGCGATTCCCACGATAGCATAAAGTCCTCGTTTTGCTCATGGAGATATCGGAAAAGAGTTCCATTGGGAATGAATTCATAGACCAGCAGAGGAACTTCAGTCTCCAAGCAACATCCCAGTAGCCGAACCACGTTTCTGTGATTGATCTGTGAAAGAATGACAACCTCGTTGATGAATTCTTCTACTTTTTCCTCATCCACTTCTGTAGACTTCTTAACTGCAACAATACTCCCATCATCTAACATTCCCTTGTAAACGGTTCCCTGGCCGCCATGCCCAAGTACTCTGTTCTCGTTAAAATAGTCAGTCGCCTTTTCCAGCTCATTTGAACAAAATACTATTGTTTTTTGAAGACTACCATCGCTTGAGGATAATTGTTGCTGCAGCAACATACCACCATTCCGTTTGAAAAACTTCTTTTTCAACTGAATGCACTTCCTTTTTTTGATAAGTTTGTGCATCCACCACGCACCAATGAGCAAGAACACTACTCCAAGGGCCAGACCGATAACTGTATCAAGAGCAAAAGAAACATCACTTAGAACAGGCGTATGATTGTTACATTATAGCAAGACTTGTGAAAAGCTTGGTTTTCAGTCTTGCTGGAAAATAAACATTGCCTCATGAATTTTGGTTCTACTAATTACAAAAGGGTAAACTTCAATTTTACTCCAATAAGTTCATCAATATTCCACTCAGCATTCAGACGGATTGATTTCATAAATTCACGTATTAGAACATTATTCAAAGTGGAATTTAATTTTGAATTAGTTTGGTTATATATATATTTTTTTGTATAATCAAGGATATCTTGAGCGCTAGCCCAGACTAATCCCTTTCACACCGGGTGGCAAATGCTCCCCAAGAGATCGGCTGCAGACAAAGAGAGGGGTCGAACCCCGGACCTCGTAAGCGACGAGAGCACGCCTAACCGCTCCGCCAAGACCCCATGGGTAGTTTGGTTATATTTTGAATGTTCTTATAAATTGACTTATTACCTATCTGAACCCTATCAAGTAAGAACTAATAAATTCATGATATTTTCAGCAAGAATTAGTTAACGTTCGATTGCATTAAAAAAATAAAATAAAATTGCAATTAACCCTTTATATTTTTTTAATGTATAAATTTGTCTGCATAGAGTTTTCTTTTATATTAAAATAATATAAAAACAATAAGAGGGAAGAGAGACGTGCCTATAAGAGTAAACCGTAAGGGATGAAGCTCGCATTTGTACGATCCTTTTGTATTCACACATCTTGTCAATCCATGGCAAGAGTTTCGGTCTTCACATTCATCAATGTCTAATATATAAAGAAACCACCAGAAATGAATAATTTCATAATATGCATATAGAAAAAAAAATCACAAACAAATAATATGCATATAGAAAATTTCAATAAAGTCTTAGTTAATTTTTCTATTTAAAAAAAGTAATTCATAAAAACAATAATTAACAGTAACTATAATAATTACCTCTGCATTGAATGTAAGGGTTGCCCTCATAACCTTTTGAGCAAGAACAATTGTATGTCGAAAGACTCGTACTATTTATTGTGGAAGACAAGCGGCAATACATGGTATCTTCGTTGTATGGCCAACTAATGTTACTTAGTAACCAAACCAGCGACACAGGAACAGTAGTACTTGGCAAGTTGTTGATATCTTGGGCACTTTTTATTTTGGAATCAAACCATTGCTGGTCTGCTAGGAACACCAGTTTCTGCTCGTCACTTCCTTGTTTACCCTCCATCGACTCCAAACTTGTATTCAAAACCTGAAGCAAGGAAGGAAAGTACATATCTTGACAGCAGTCCTCCTCATCCGAGCAATGTCCATTTTCAGGTCTAATATTAGTAATGGAACTACCGTTGGAGCAAATTGAGTCGCATACAGTATGCTCGGTCGTGCCATTTTTTGTCCACAAACTGGCACGAGTATTGCACCCTACTGCAATGAAATAATTGTAAAATAGGAAGAAAGGAGTTCCTGTCAAATTAAAAGACAGAACTTCATGCCGGTCCAGAGATTTAACGGATTTTACCGGACCCTTGACAACAGCACCTCCTGTTAATGTAATATTCACCAACTCCATATCGATGCGACGTAAAATAGCTCGAGGAGGCGTGGAAGTTTCATCGCATTGAACGTCAAAAGACTCATCCATGCAGCAATCCTTTCCGATCCCGAACGGGTATGGAATGCTAATACTGCCACAATGGTCCGGACAATTAGGTTTTGCCAGACCAGGTGGTGATTGAGCTGTTGCTGGCTGAAACATCAGCGTTAATAGCAAGAAAGAAATATGGGAGACAAGTTTCACAACCTGCATACTGCTGTGTTTAATTATTTCTCCTGTTCTTCTTTGAGTCTGGTGCTCAAACAATGCTAGGTTTGCATGTCTTTATACAGCCACCGGCGAATTTTGCATGCTTGGTCGTCATTGACTAAATGTTTTTTTTTTTTTTTTATGATAATCAGTCAACAATGACTTTTATTTGTTAATACATTATGATTTCTATTTCCGAAATCTATCCCAATACAATCAATAGACCATTTAATCCCACAATGCATTTCAATTGATGATGAAAACTTTCAATTACAGAACAATGAAATGTTTAGAACATACCGTTCTCCATTTTGCACTTGAAATGTTGCATAGAATCCTTTGATGATCACTTGTTGATCTTCTCCTCTAAACCTTCTCTTTACAGAATCCCTTTGATGGAGAGGAATTCAATTTTCGGTTTTCTCTCTATTCTCAATATTCTGTTATTGTCTCTACTTTACAAATGAATAACCACCCCTTATTTATATCCACCGAATGGGTGTCAAGATATGGGAAGGTTTGTGTCTTTTAATTAAAGACATTGTATTAATTCAATAACTTTATTTTATACACATACATATATTTAAAACCATCAATATATGTATGTATACAACCTTATGAGAATATATGTTATTCTATGGTTAGAGGAGAGGGTCTCAACGTACCCATTCTAATACTCGTTTATTGAGACCGATCCATCACGGTTTCGCTTTAACGTATAAGAATTCGTAGACTTTACAAAGAACTTGAACTTTAATGATCGGACCGTTAATACATCGGCCACTCTACGGGAAATATTCTTACATTCTCCCACTTGGCCGTTGTGTTAACTTTATAATCCAATTCCCTTTCATGCGCATCTTTACATCAAGTTCAATATACCGTAAGTGCCATAAAACCAGAGTTAGCCGAGTCATGGCGGTTGCCCATCATTTACTACGATGGGGTCCCTTCCAAGCACCACACACCAACTCCAACTTTACTACTTCTTTTCTATTGAGATTTCACTATAATTCTCAAAAACCTTTATGTTGAGAGAAACCATAATTCTCAACTTTATATGTTATCTACTTTAAGAAAAACTTTACATGCATAACTATTATGATAACATTCTTTAATTACAGAAAAACACAAACTTTAATGACATCATCTTTGAGTAACAATTTTACATGAGCACAAACTATTATAGCAAGGTCTTATCTATTATGCCCATTTTCTCTACATGGCCAATAAATATACCGGGCGGCAATCCTTTTGTCAACGGATCTGCCAACATCATGTTTGTCCTTATATGCTCAAAAGTCACTCTGTGTTTCTGCACTTCTTCCTTTACAGACAAGTACTTAATTTCCATGTGCTTAGCACCTTTCGAATACTTGTCATTCTTTGAGAAGAAGACTGCTGCGGAATTATCACAGTAAATTCTCAGTGGCTTGGCTATACTGTCAACGATGCCAAGCCCTGAGATAAGGTTCCGCAGCCACAATGCGTGAACCGTGGCTTCAAAGCATGCCACGAATTCGGCCTCCATAGTGGAAGTAGCAATGACAGACTGCTTTCCACACTTCCATGAGACTGTCCCCCCAGCCAATAGGAACAGATAGCCAAACGTCGACTTCCTACTGTCAACACAGCCGGCATAGTCTGAATCTGAGTATCCGACGATTTCTATATTGTCGGATCTCCTGTATGTAAGCACGTACTCTTTGGTGCCTTGCAAGTACCTGAGAACTTTCTTTGCAGCTTTCCAGTGATCCATTCCGGGATTACTTTGATACCGGCCCAACATACCAACAGCAAAACTGATATCTGGCCGAGTACATGTTTGAACATAGTTCAAACTCCCAACCACTGAAGCATACGGAATTCTTTCCATTTCTTTACGTTCCAATTCATTTTTCGGGCATTGCATTTTGCTGAATTGATCCCCTTTCTGAATTGGAGCCTTTCCAATGGAACATTTTTCCATCCCATATCTCTTTAGAACTTTATTTATATATCCTTTCTGAGACAAACTTAACAGTCCTTGTGATCTATCACGGATTATTTCTATCCCTATCACATAAGATGCCTCACCCATATCCTTCATTTCGAAGTTACTAGAGAGATATTTCTTTACGTCACTTAACATTCCCATGTCATTCGCAGCTATTAATATGTCGTCAACATATAATACCATAATGGCAAACTTGCTCCCACTAACCTTCATGTAGATACATCGATCAACGATGATCTCTACAAAACCATACGACAATATGGTATCATTAAATTTTATATACCATTGTCTGGAAGCTTGTTTCAGCCCATATATTGACTTCCTCAGCCTACACACAAGATTTTCCGTTCCTGTGGCCACAAAACCTTCAGGTTGATCCATATAAATTTCTTCCTCAAGCTCTCCATTCAGAAAGGCGGTTTTAACATCCATTTGGTGAAGCTCTAAATCATAATGAGCCACCAATGCCAAGACAATTCTTAAGGAATCCTTCTTTGAAACTGGAGAGAAGGTTTCCGTATAGTCAATGCCATCCTTTTGAGTGAAACCTTTAGCAACAAGGCGAGCCTTGTACTTTTCTAAGTTGCCTTTAGAATCCCGTTTGGTCGTAAAGATCCATTTACACCCAACAGTTTTCAAACCATCAGGCAACTCTACTAGGTCCCACACTTTATTGACATTCATAGAAGAAATTTCTTCTTCTGCAGCATTAGACCACTTTTCAGAATTTTCGCTTTCCATGGCTTTTCTGAATGTTTTCGGATCGTCATTAAGACTAAGGTCGCATTCACTTTCAACATCATAAACCACATAGTCATCTGTAATGGCGGATCTTCTTTCCCTTATAGATCGCCGCAATGGTACCTGTGGCACGATGTTCTGTTCTTGAATTGCGATAGGTTCATTTTCGATTTCCTGGTTTAGTGGGACCGTATGTTCCTCATCCTGTTGTTCCATTGCGGTATTTGGTTGTACACCAACAACAGGAATAACAACTTGGGTCGGAACTACGGGTGAAGAATCTTCAACCCGAATTTCTTTTATGTTCACTCCCTTAGATTCTGAACTCCCACTAGTTTCACCATTTTCAATGAACCTAGCATTACCCGTCTCGACAATTCTCGTACTATGACTAGGACAGTAAAAGACAAATCCCTTAGACTTTTCCGGATAGCCAATAAAATATCCACTGACTGTCCTTGAGTCTAATTTCTTTTCATGTGGGTTATACGGCTTTACTTCTGCTGGACATCCCCAAACACGTAAATGTCTTAAACTGGGTTTCCTTCCCTTAAATAGTTCAAATGGTGTCATTGGAACTGCTTTACTAGGAACCCGGTTTAATATATACGTCGCAGTCTTTAATGCGTATATCCACAATGACATGGGAAGTTTGCAATTACTTAACATACTCCTAACCATTTCCATTAATGTACGGTTACGCCTTTCAGCTACACCATTCTGCTGAGGTGTTCCCGGCATTGTGTATTGCGCACAAATGCCTTTACTTTCTAGAAGTTTTGCAAATGGACCTGGACATTGTCCACTTTCGGTGAATCTACCGTAAAACTCACCACCTCTATCCGATCTCACTACTTTCACTTTCTTTTCTAATTGCCTTTCCACTTCATCAATGAATAATTTCAGTACATTCACCGACTCAGCTTTATCATGCAATAAATAAGTGTATCCATAACGTGAGTAATCGTCAATAAAAGTGATAAAGTATTTTTCACCACTCCATGACGGAGCATCGAATGGGCCACAAATATCCGTGTGTATCAACTCTAAAAGTTGACTACTTCTTGTGGCGGGTTTCTTTGTGATGTGTTTGGTTTGCTTTCCTTTAATGCATTCTATACACACATCTAAGTCACTAAAATCTAATGGAGGTAATAATTCTTTCTTTATTAACCTCGTCATCCTTTCTTTAGATATGTGACCTAATCTTTTATGCCACAAGAGTGCTGATTTTTCATTTGATGCACTACGTTTAATTCCTTGATTCTCAACATTAAACAAGGATTCAGAAAAACATTTATCAAGATTAAACCTGTACAGTGAATCAACCAAAGTACCATTACCATAAAAGTAGTCTTTTCGGTACAAAGAAAATACACCATGTCCAATCTTAAAATCAAATCCTAAATCGTCCAACCTACTTACTGAAACAAGATTTCTAGCACATTCAGGTACAAAGAGACAATTTTCAAGATCTATATAACAACCAGTGTCAAAGATCAATCTGTACGTCCCAATGCCTACTATCCGCGCCTTCATCCTGTTTCCCATGAACAAATAACTTTCAGTTCCTTTTAAAGGCTGGATCGTACTGAATCCCTGTTTAATGTGAGATACATGAGTAGATGCACCAGAATCAAGCCACCAAGTATTTCTAGGCACTTCTACAAGATTTAATTCGGAACAAACAAATAAATGTTGTGTACCTTTCTTGTCGAACCATGCCTTCCTTCTAGGACAGTCTTTCTTCATGTGTCCCTCCTTCTTGCAGAAGAAACACTTGACCACTTTATGGATTTTACTTTCAGGTCCTTTGAAGATACCCTTATCCTTCCTTTTGTCCTTTATACTTAGTTTCTTAAAGCTGCTACCGGCTTTGTTTAGTCCAACGATGAGTGCAACTTGATTTTTCTGTTTCTTTAACCTCGCCTCTTCTTGTATGAGCATGGCCTTCAATTCCTGAAAGTTCCATTTATCCTTTATGGTGTTGTAATTCACCTGGAACTGGCCATACTCTGGAGGCAGAGAGTTAATGATAAACTGAACCAAGAAAGATCCATGCACCTCCATCCCCATGGACGTCAACCGTGATGCCAGATTAGACATGTGCGTAACATGTTCATGGATTGACTGAGACGAATCGAACCTCTTCGTAGTCAGCTCGCTCATCAGGCTGCCTACAATCGATTTGTCAGCTACATCCGATTGGGATTGTTCCTTTATTTTCAGAATGAATTCCCTTGCTTTCTGTGTTTTAGGCATAGATGGCTTTATACTTTCTGCCATCGACATCCTCAGTAAGTTCAGGCACAGCCGGTTAGAGCGCTCCCACGTCTCATAACGAGACTTTTCCAATTCTGAGCTCTCATCTGTAATGGCTGCTGGCTCCTCATCCGTGAGTATGGCTTGGTCTAGGGACATTACACCCAAAGAAAACCTTATCTGTTCAGACCATTCCTCATAGTTGAGTCCATTGAACTTTACCACAGAATTTGCAGAAGCAAACAAACTTGATGAAGCTGCAAAATTTTCAACGTGCTTACCGTTAGTGCTTTGAAACTTTAATAGATTCATCAACCAATAAAATCTAAACACTTTACTTGTATGTATTTAAGCAACCTGTGGGCAATACATTAAATACATACACTTTGCATGATGCTTGTTTAGATTTTCTTTAATAATTAATCAAGTCATACATACAACCGATAACAATGCTACCTGTGGGTATACACATTATCGACCGTAGCATAAATGATTAATACTTTAGGCATTACTTAGTACACCCAATGATCCACCTGTGGGTGATCTCCTAGGATATATTAAGTAATTAATTGATCAATCGAAACCTTTCATGTCATTTAAGCATCATTTAATCATGATCAACTATGAATCTTTACTTTACCGTCACATTAAATATAACTAGATCACTGTGGTGATTAACAAGTTATACGTAATATGAACTCCTTTTAATAAGCTTTTATGTATTAACATTTCGTAATACATTAGCTTAATTACTTTACGGTTTGCAGCGGAAACATTTTAACCCCTTGGGTTTCTGCATTAACCGGTCGACCGCTTGGGTTACCAAGAGAACCGGTCGACCGGTTGAGTTACAAATTGCATAAGGAATTGAATTGGTCGACGGTTAACTTTTACCAACATGAACCGGTCGACCGGTTCACTTTTACCAAGTGAATCGGTCGACCGGTTCACTCTTAACCATATGAACCGGTCGACCGGTTGGTCTTTACCAAACCAACCGGTCGACCACTTGGTTTGAACCGGTCGACCGGTTCACTTTTACCAAGTGAACCGGTCGACCGGTTGGTCTTTATCAAACCAATCGGTCGACCACTTTATTTGAACCGGTCGACCGGTTGGTTTTTATCAAACCAACCGGTCGACCGGTTGGTCTTTTATTCATCTTCATCTACGACGAAAACCACCATAAAAACCAGTAATCTTCAATAAATCATAACTTTTGATCTACACCCAACATTTTAACATATAATATACTGTTGGAAAGATAATCTTAGCCTCTACACATTGATATAATTGTTTTCATACATTTCGATTTATCAATGTTTGATAAGATAAACAGTAAAAGAAACGTATTTCATCACCAATGCTTTAATGGGAGATTAATGGGTTCTATTAGGCTCTGATACCACATGTTAATTATACATTATGATTTCTATTTCCGAAATCTATCCCAATACAATCAATAGACCATTTAATCCCACAATGCATTTCAATTGATGATGAAAACTTTCAATTACAGAACAATGAAATGTTTAGAACATACCGTTCTCCATTTTGCACTTGAAATGTTGCATAGAATCCTTTGATGATCACTTGTTGATCTTCTCCTCTAAACCTTCTCTTTACAGAATCCCTTTGATGGAGAGGAATTCAATTTTCGGTTTTCTCTCTATTCTCAATATTCTGTTATTGTCTCTACTTTACAAATGAATAACCACCCCTTATTTATATCCACCGAATGGGTGTCAAGATATGGGAAGGTTTGTGTCTTTTAATTAAAGACATTGTATTAATTCAATAACTTTATTTTATACACATACATATATTTAAAACCATCAATATATGTATGTATACAACCTTATGAGAATATATGTTATTCTATGGTTAGAGGAGAGGGTCTCAACGTACCCATTCTAATACTCGTTTATTGAGACCGATCCATCACGGTTTCGCTTTAACGTATAAGAATTCGTAGACTTTACAAAGAACTTGAACTTTAATGATCGGACCGTTAATACATCGGCCACTCTACGGGAAATATTCTTACATTATTCCAATATTTTGCTTTAGTTTTATTGTTTTAATCTTCTTGCTTGATTAACAAAATGTTAGCGAATGAAGCGCTTGTGGTTTGTTTACATCTGGAAAGGTATATTATAAAGTCTGGAAAGGTATATTATAAAGTCTTCAATTTCCCATAAAAAATTATTATATAAGTATAGGTTAATTTTTAAAGATTTTCATATATAAATTAATTTGAAACATATGTTATTTAACGAATGAAGGATCTAACAGAATATTTATAATTTTTAAGCAATTGACAAGTTTTTAAACATAATAATTGAACCACAGCTTGCAACATCATATGTTTTTATAATATTCCACATGAACAGAGCTAAGTGGACGAAGGAATGATATGGGACCACAAATTGAAAGCGTGTGGGGTTGACATGTCCAAAATTTTGGTCCTGGTGTTGATTTAACCAGGTTTGAAAACTTGAAGGACCCGGCCACTTAATTGAATTTTCAAGCTAATTTATTGTACGTTCAGTGTTCTCGTGTTCATGGTGAGGCTGGTTAATTGTAGAAATAATTATGAAAAACTGATTCAACTAGCTAGAATTAACTGATTCAATAAAATAACATAAAACCCACTAATTGTGACAGAGAAGATTACCTGTAAAGTGAGTGACCAAATCATTCTTCCCACCCTCCAAGCTATAAATTCCACAAGACTAACAAATGTGGTCTCAATTGAGTGATGTGTTGCAAGTGGATATTCATAATTGCTGAGAAAATAACATGGAGGACCACTTTGTCTCTTTCTTTGACGGGCTCGTTAGTTACCACGAATTGACACGTAAGCGGCAACTTGTCCACAACAAGATGAGTTATTGGGAATTAATTATATCCACTAATAAGTTTATAAAGAGAGAGAGAGAGAATTATGAGATGGGTTCAGATTATTATCAACTAAAGTTAATTGACATGGGAACCCTCCTCTTACAATATGATTACGTCATTGAAACAACAATATTTTTTTTTAAATTAAATTTATTGGTTATTGAATTTTATAACTTGTTAAATCTTGATCTCATGATCTAGATTTAACATGTTAATCTGGATTGACTCATATATTTTTTTAATTTTTTTTTATTTCTCATTATTTACTTGATTGAGAAATTGGCTTCAATATATTTTGGTAATCCGAGTATTTGTAAAATAATTAAGAGTTAGGATGTTTCCTCCCACCCTCCAAGCTATAAATTCCACAAGACTAATAAATGTGTTCTCAATTGAGTGATGATGACTTTTGTCTTATCACTAAAATTTCTACAGAAAGACAATGTTCAGAAGACGTTTCTATGAGTAAAACAGGAGAGGAAAAGTAGTTACTCTCTTGAGTGCCGCCATAACTTTCTTTATGATGTGGAATATCTAGAAGATGAGTACTTGGAACGAACTTTCAATCAGAAGTTGATTAATAAGAATTCTAATAAATTTGTCAAAATATCGTATATATCAATTATAAGATATATATCAAAACAAAAAAGCTTACTATATATTTTATTATGTAATTAAATTAAATTATCTTATTGGATTCAATATGATGTATGTATGACTCTTATTGTAGAATTTTTAATGTTTTAAAACACGCAAAAAAGCTTAAACATTGTTTGTTTGTTTTTTAAAAAAGAGAGGGAATCTGGCCTACGGCCACCTTTATAGTATGAAACTGAATCCTATTTACTTATGTTAATTCAAAAGGCATGCATTTACTCTTTGACATACCGTTCTTTCTTGCTTCATACATGCATGCATAATTTTCTTACAGTTCATCAGGATTCTTATATTTCAGCCAAATTGGATGCAACTAACAAAAAATTAAGTACAGGAGCATACAAATTGATGTTTTGAAATGCCCAAATTTTTTTTAAATATATATATATAAAAGAAACTGGGTTGCCTGAACAAAACGCAGGCAGCAGGCCTGTACTGCCAGTCTGCTATTACTCCAATTGATTTATTCTTCTCCATCCAACAATTTATAGGCATAAAAAATGGATTAAAGCAGAACAAGTTAGCCCTTTAATTCCCTCTTAGAGAGAGAAAAAAGGAAAAATGACAGAGGCTGCTGCCGCTGCATCATCAACCGTAGTAGTTATTGAATGTAGAGTGATTGATAGAAAATCGAAATGTAAAGAAAAACTGAAGATGAAAATGTTGAAGATGAATATGTGTATCTTCAATTGATATGTGAAAAAATTGTATATATATTTTCACTGCTATTACATTACTCATATATATAGAGGAATAATACGAAAATAACAACTAACAAATTAGCCAACTAATTGGATTAACAACTAACTAATTTCTCTAACAACTTTATTTAACAAACTTCTTCTGCTATGGCTGCATGCTGGGAATGACTGGGAATGCAGACTTGAGTTTCTTTTGGTTGTATCTGCATACTCTGCAATTCTTCAATTTCATGAGCTTCAATACTCCCCCTCAAGAGGAGGCTTCGAACAACAAGAAGAATAAATGTTGTGCAGACTCATCTTGGAAATTAAAGGAGAGAACAGAGAGAAACCCAGAGCTTTTGTAAACACATCAGCCAGTTGGTGTTTGGAAGAAACATGAAATGTGCTCAGAATCCCTAACTGGATCTTCTCTCGAACCACATGGCAGTCAATTTCAATGTGCTTCGTATGTTCATGATAAACGGGATTAGCAGCTATGTGAAGGGCAGCTTGGCTATCACAGTAAAGAAGAGCTGGTTGAGGAGAGACCTGAAGATCAAGAAGGAGATTTCGCAGCCACACAAGCTCACAACAAGTAGAGGCCATGGCTCTGTACTCAGCCTCAGCAGAAGACCTGGAAACAGTGGTTTGTTTCTTTGATTTCCAAGAAATCAAAGAATGATCAAGAAAAACACTAAAACCAGTAACTGATCTTCTGGAATCCACGCAGCTTGCCCAGTCAGAGTCACAGAAGGCCTTCAATTGAAGATTGCAGAAGACTGGGAAGAACAAACCCTGGGCTGGAGAGGCTTTGATGTAACGAAGCACTCTAGTAGCAGCATTAAGATGAGGGACACGAGGTTTATCCATAAATGTACTCAGCATTTGAACAGCAAAGGCTATGTCAGGCCTAGTGATTGTAAGGTAAAGTAGTCGACCAATGAGTCTTCTGTAAAGAGTAGGTTCTGCTAACAATTCACCTGAGTCCTTTGAAAGTTTCAAATTGGGTTCCATGGGGAAGTTTACTGGTTTGGAAGCTAGCATGCCAGAGTCTTCAAGCACTTTCAAAGCATATTTAAGTTGACAAACTGAGATCCCAAGCTCACTGTGAGCTATTTCTAAGCCGAGAAAGAACTTCAACTAGCCTAGATCTTTTAGCTTAAAACAATCATTAAGCATGTGAGTAAAAATTAAAACTGCAGCAGAATCATTGCTAGCAACAACTACATCATCAACACAAACCAATAAAGCAATGAATGATCCCTTCAAATTTCGTGTGAACAAAGTATAATCAGCCTTTGACTGCACAAAACCAAAATCAATAAGAGCAGTAGAGAATTTGGCAAATCACTGTCTGGAGGCTTGTTTAAGCCCATAAATGGACTTGTGAAGCTTGCAAATCTTGGACTCCCTCTGCTTGGTGAACCCAGGAGGTAAGGACATGTAAACTTCTTCATCTAATTGCCCATGAAGGAATGCATTATTGACATCCAACTGATGAAGATGCCATTTCTTGGCTGCTGCAACAGCTAAGAGAGTTTGAACAGTAGTTAACTTTGCCACAGGAGAGAAAGTCTCATAATAATCCAAACCCTCACATTGATTATAGCCCTTGGCCACTAATCGAGCTTTATACCTCTCCAAGGTTCCATCTGATTTCAATTTAACCTTGTAGACCCATTTGCATCCAATAACATGATGGGATTTAGGGAGATCAACAATAGTCCATGTGTCATTAAGTTCAAGAGCTGCAATCTCATTATCCATAGCCTCACGCCATTCTTTATGGTTAACAGCTTGAGCATATGAAGTTGGCTCAAGAAGAGTGGAAATAGAAAGACTAAAGGATTTGTGAGAAAGAGAAAGATTATCATATGAAAGTACTGAGGAGAGGGAGAATGGGATGCCTGAAGCTGTAGACGAAGGTGTGGGATTGGAAGCATGAGAAGCTGCAAGGTGACAGTGATAATCATGTAGGTATCCAGGTGGATGTTTGATCCTAGAAGATTTTCTAAGAGGTTGAGAAAAATCTGCAGATTGTGGGACTAAATCAGATGTTGAGTGAGGGTCTGAATCAGATGGGGAATCAGACTGTGAAGGGGAAAAGGAGTGTGAGGGAACGGTGGACAGATCAGATGATGTATGAAGTGGGGAAAGAGAATCATGTGAACTAAGAGAGGAAGTGTTTGTAGAACTAAGGGGGACGTAATCTGGGGAAAGGGGATCAAATGCAGAAGGGATTGACTCAGGTATGGGAATTGGCAGAGGCAAGAAAGGTTCTGTGTTTGAAGGTGTTTTGTTGAGTGCAAAGGGAAATATGTTTTCATGAAAGATCACATTTCTCGAAAAAAAAAACATTTTGAAGAGCTAGATCATAGAGCTTATATCCTTTCATACCATAGGGATAACCAAGAAAAATGCAAGGTTTAGCTCTAATATTAAACTTGTGTCTATTTCGAAGGAGAGTGTTAGCATAGCATAGACATCCAAAAACTCTTAAATGGGAATATATGGGAATGGATTTGAACAGTAGTTCATAAGGGTATTTCTTATGCAGTTTAGGAGTAGGAATCCTGTTGATCAAATGCACAGCAGCAAATACACAATCACCCCAGAATTGTAATGGCAGATGTGATTGAAAGAGAAGGGATCTAGCCACATTTAGGATATGTTGGTGTTTACGTTCAACTATGGAATTTTGCTGAGGTGTTTCAACACAACTCAATTGATGAACAATGCCTTTGGATGCATAAAAATTATGCATGTTGAACTCAACACCATTATCTGATCTTAATGTCTTAATTTTGGCTTGAAATTGTGTTTCAACTAGATTGAAGAAAGCTTGAATATGAGGTCTGGTTTGGGACTTGCTTTCTAAAAGATGAATCCAAGTAAATCTAGTATGATCCTCCACAATTGTTAGAAAATAAGAAGAACCACTAAGAGACTTAGTAGAAAAAGGACCCCAGATGTCACAATGGATCAATTCAAAGGGCTGTGCAGACATGGTAGTGCTGTGTGGAAATGACAGTCGATGTTGCTTGGCCAAAGGACAAATATTGCAAGGTTTATTTGATTCATGTATAGCATGAGGAATTACATGAGAAAGCATTTTGAAAGGTAAATCTGCAGGGTGTCCCAAACGATAATGCCACAAACTATTGTTGGCAAAGTTTACACAGAATTTATCATTTTGCATGAATGTTGCAGAATGACAGAAATAGAAATCTTAGGTATGATAGACATTGGTTTATGTAGTAAATGATATAGACTATCAACTTCTTCACCCACACCAATCGTTTTCCAGCTTGGAAGCTGCTGTATGAAACAAAAATTGGATAAGAAGATAACACAACATTGTAAATTCTTAATCAACTTGCTGACAGATATCAAGTTAAAGGAAAAAGATGGAATGCAAAGCACATTGGTCAGAACAAGGAATTATGTGATCTTAATGGTGCCAACATGAGTAACTGATGCAAATTGACCATTTGGTAGTCTAACTGACTTAGAAACAACAGCAGTGATGATTGAAAAAAATGACTGTGAACAGATCATATGATCTGTTGCACTAGTGTCGATGATCCAGGTATTTGAATGAAAGTGATTATGAGGTAAGAATAGGGAAGATGAGAAAACAGAATGTGTGAAGTCTATGATTGGAGACTGAGATGTATTCAAAAATTCACCTGTGTTTGTGATATTTTCACCTTGGAATGAAGACACTTGGTTGGCAGATGATTCTTGTTCTGAGGTAACTGGTTTCAACATGTCAAGCAACTGTTGACATTGTTCATAGGTAATGGACAACTGAGGAGCAGAAACTTGATGAGCACTGGGTGAGACTTGATGAGCATTGGGTGAGGCATTCTTTCCTCTGTTGAATTTGTAGCCAGGTGGAAAACCATGAATTCTGTAACATTTCTCCACAGTGTGACCAGAAACTCCACAATGTGAACATATCGGTCGATCTTTTCAAAACTGAAAAGATTTGTTAGCAGCAGCAAACCGAGATGGAGGAATAGCTCTTGTAACCAGTGCAGTAGTGTTTTGATTAAAAGAGAGGCTCGATGAAGAGATCAATCGCTGCCTTTCTTCCTGAACAACAAGTGAGAAAACCTTGTTAATTGAAGGTAGAGGATCAATTAACAGAATCTGACCTCGAATGTGAGAATAGCTTTCATTCAATCCCATCAGGAATTGGTAAACATTTTGCTGATGATGATAAGAGAGTATGGTGTTCAAAGCTCTACATGTGCAGGTAGGAATTGGTTGATGATTTGCCAATTCATCCCATAGCCCTTTCATGGAGGTGAAATACGAACTAACAGAGCTGTTTTCCTGAGTCAAGGATGAAATTGATTTCTGCAGTTGAAAAATCCGTGGCCCGTTATGTTGAGAAAATCTGTCTTGGAGATCATTCCATATCTCAGAGGCATCATCAATATAGATTATACTGTTAGCAATCTCTGTAGAGACAGAATTAATGAGCCATGAAAGCACCATATTGTTGCAGCGGGTCCATGCTAATCCTTGAGAATCAAAAAGATTAGCTGGCTTAGGTAATGCTCCATTGACAAAACTGAGCTTGTTCTTGGCTATCAATGCCATCATCATTGCTCTCTTCCATGAGTTGTAATTCTCTCCATGGAGTATTTTTGAAACAATCATGGTTCCAGGACTGTCACCATGATGAAGAAAGAAAGGATTTGAAGAATCAATTTCTGATAAATGACTAATGCTTTCAGTCATTGTTTGAGAAGAACTGATTATTGAGAAGATGAATTGATTGTAGCAACTTAAGTAAATTGCTCTGATATCATATTGAATGTCAAAGTGATTGACAGAAAATCGAAATGTAAAGAAAAACTGAAGATGAAAATGTTGAAGATGAATATGTGTATCTTCAATTGATATGTGAAAAAATTGTATATATATTTTCACTGCTATTACATTACTCATATATATAGAGGAATAATACGAAAATAACAACTAACAAATTAGCCAACTAATTGGATTAACAACTAATTAATTTCTCTAACAACTTTATTTAACAAACTTCTTATGTTATGGCTGCATGCTGGGAATGACTGGGAATGCAGACTTGAGTTTCTTTTGGTTGTATCTGCATACTCTGCAATTCTTCAATTTCATGAGCTTCAATAGTAGTCATGGAAGAAGAGCGACTCGGCGTTCTCAGCAAAACCGGTCAAAAAACTGGCATTTCGAAGCCCAGACAATCCCTAACCTCTCTTCTTCCTCTCTCAATCTCCTAAGCAGTCATCTTATCATTGCTTTTGTTTTGATTAAACACCTAATTAATTCCTCTAATTAAGCTCCTGTGCGACGTCGTTCATAGCAACCAGAAATGAAAACAGATCGATTTTGAACCGATCATTTTTTTACTGTTATTCTTCTTGACCGCAAATCTGTTGGTTGTTTGGTTGCTGAGAAAAAAAAGAAAATGTGTTTCTTATTAGTTTCTTAGTTATTTTTATTTTTGGAAATGCAGAGGAGAAGTTCATAGAGATGGAGATGTCCACAGAGCAGTTCACGTGTGAATTGAACTCCGAGAGGTAAGAGGAGAGGACGATTTGAGAGAGGAGAGGAGAGGACAACTGGTCCAGTGCCGAGAGGGATGAGAAGACAGTAATAGCTGTAAGAAGAATGGGATGAACTGAGGATTGTAAAATCGGTTCAATTTTATGAATCTAAGTGAGAACCAATTTTAATGGGGTTTGATTTTTTTACCTGATTTTACTAGGTTTATAAACATTGGCTCACACTCATCAAGTGTCCCAAAAACATGATTTCAGCACTAGTAAACTCATTTTTCTCTCTCTTCACATGATACTTCATATTTATACTAAAAACAACAATATTTTCCGAGTATACGATGACAAAATCATCGTTGAAAATCATACAGCACGTCCTCTAGACCCAGTCCAACAATAATATATTCAAGGACACTTGGTTTTTGCAAGTTAAAACTTTATCTGGGTGTTATCAGGCAAATGCATTACATTTTTGTCTTTTCTTGGGAAAAAGTCCTCTTTCCATTGAATTAATTGCATAGTTTGATCCCATTGTCCATGATGAACACAGAAAGATTCCTCGTCTTATTTCAAACAGTTGGACAGACATTGACTTCTTTCGAGACGAACCAAGCCTTGCCAGTTAATTACACTGGAATTGGGGGGAATCAGCTGGAAATATGCATTTCTTGGAGAGAGAAAAATGGTGTCCGGAACACTACTCTCATATTTGCACTGTTTCTTTTTTTTCTCTCTCTCTCTCTCTCAAGTAGGTTTTTATTTAATTATTATTGATTGTTTTATAATGAATAAAAGAAATAAATTGAATAAATCATGAAATCATCTTTAAATATTTTGTATAATTTACTTTATAACTTCTAAGTTAAATGTAAAATAAATAATCAAATGATATCATTCTCTTTTGCTATAAATTTCTACCGTTTCGTGATGATAATAATAATAATATACATATAAAAAAACCCTTTCCTGTATATTTAATGTTCTTCAAATAAAATCGATAATCAAGGAGACACGAACGTTGAAAGGGTAAGAGAAACAAAACGAATGCGAAAGATTTCACGTCTCATGGAGATCAAAAGATATTGGAATACGTAAACTGAGATGGGCAAGAACCATGCACAAATTCTCTTCTAACTCCTGATATTGCTATTCTGATATTGTAATAGTTAATTATTGATAGTTATTTATTTTATATTTTTTTATTTATAAAAAGTCGACATGTTTTTGCTTGCCTTCGCCATCATAGTCATTAAAATATATTTAATGTGTGATAGTTTTTTCCGGAATGGAATTGCTGCCTTGACAAAAAATAGTGGTTAATTTCTCTTCAAATCTCTATCATCTCGACGACTTCAGCTACCCCGTCTCCAACGTTTTCCAAATTCACGCATCAAATCACTCGTCGTTTTCGTCATGTACCATTTCAAACCCTCTCAACACGTCCATTGATGATAATTTTGGATCAATGGTTATTATTTTATGTTTCGTGAAAAATAGAATAATCACCGTTAGTTTATATATCAACTATGTGACTTACCTAGATTCACACTTGTAGGGATTCGTACAATATATGAAAAAAGATGCTAGAAAAAGAAGAAGAGTGAAGATACACTCGATTAAGTATTAAAAGATGATTTTATTCTGCACAACTAAGTCGCTTTATACAGACAAAGTATCAACATAAAAGTAGGAATTCAGAGTTATATTTGTTATCTCATCCATAAAATCCTAAACAAACTTCTAAATAATTGAGAAATTCTAAACAAGCTACAAAGGAAGTGGTAATAAAAGCTGACTTAAACAAGCTACAATTATAAGTTTTTATGCAATCAGAAACCCTCGTTACAGTCTTAAATTAAAAAAGAAACATATGATCTGCGATATATTTTCCTAATGGCTCACCATGTTTCAGAAGAAGTTGACGGGTTGCAATCGAATGGTAGATCTATACCAATCTCAAAACTGCTGCAGGAGAACGACCTAGATGATTCATCCACTTCACCAATTTGTTGAATATTTATACCCCTGCGTGATAATAGAATCCCCTCCAATTCCATTGCAACTTCTCTCATTGTTGGCCGGTTTCTTCCATTCAAATTCAAACATTTCTTAGCAATATTCGCTATAACTATAGCTTCCTTTTCATTGCAATTCCTCTTAACTTGTGCATCAATGATATCAAAGAGTCTACCATCTTCCATCGAATCATTGAAATGTACGACTAAGCTCACAGTTTCCAGTGAACTGGTTAAGAAAAGTGGTTTTTTCCCGCTTAAGAGCTCGACCAGAACCACTCCAAAACTATAAACATCACTCTTTTCTGTTAGTTGACTGGTTTGAAAATACTCTGGATCCAGGTAACCGAAAGTACCTTGCACCTTGGTGGTCAGATGAGTTTGGTCAATGGAAACTGATCTTGAAGTTCCAAAATCTGAAACTTTTGCTCTGTATTTCTCATCTAAGAGTATGTTTGTTGACTTGATGTCTCGGTGATAAATCGGAATAGAGGCTGAGGAGTGGAGATGGGATATCGCACCTGCAGCTTCCGAGGCGATTCGTAACCGCGATTCCCATGATAGGATAAAGTCCTCGTTTTGCTCATGGAGATATTGGGAAAGAGTTCCACTGGGAATGAATTCATAGACTAACAGAGGAACTTCAGTCTCCAAGCAACATCCTAGTAACCGAACCACGTTTCTGTGATTGATCTGTGAAAGAATGACAACCTCGTTGATGAATTCTTCTAGTTTTTCCTCATCCACCATTGTAGACTTCTTAACTGCAACAATACTCCCATCAGCTAACATTCCTTTGTAAACAGTTCCTTGGCCGCCATGACCAAGTACTCTGTTCTCGTTAAAATAACCAGTTGCCTTTTCCAACTCATTTGAACAAAATACTTTCGTTTTTTGAAGACTACCATCACTTGAGGATAATTGTTGCTGCAGTAATAGACCACCATTCCGTTTGAAAAACTTGTTTTTCAACTGAATGCACTTTATTTTTTTTTAAAGTTTTTGCATCAACCAAGCACCACCAATGAGCAAGAACACTGCTCCATGGACCAGACCGATAACTGTACGAAGAGCAAAAAAAACATCACTAAGAACAGGCGTATTATTGTTACATTAAAGCAATATTTGTCAAAACAATTTGTTTTGTCCCAGGGGACGTGGCGTGATGGTAAAGGAATCGAGATCTGCATAGCAGATCTCGAGATCGAGTTAGAACGTGTATTTTTTGTAAAAATTTGGGATAACCTGCTCAACTTGGCCACAAAGTATGTTTTTCGGGAGGTAGGGTTTTCTCGAATCCAAAAAAAAAAAAAAGATTTGTGAAAATCTTGTGATGCTGGAAATAAAAATTGCCTTTTGAATTTTGGTTCTATTAATTACAAAAGGGTAAACTTCATTTTTACTCCTATAAATTCATCAATATTCCACTCATATCCATACAAAGCTAAGTGGACAAAAACTGATAGTGCGAGAGCTGAACTGCTCAGAATTAAGGTGCAAGTGTTGATTTAACCGAGACTGAAACTTGAGGGACTGGACCACTTAATTGAATTTTCTATATGGTAATTTGCGTGTTGAAGGTGATGCATTGATAAATAAACAATTCATAGCAATGGACATGGTGTTGCTGTGCTCATAGCACTAACGGGTTGTTCTTTCATTTTCTTCTAAAAAGAATCGACTCCATTAAAAGAATTAAATATAAAAAAGTGTTGGATAAAGGGCATTTAGCACAATTTTACCAGATTAATACGTTAACAAAATTAGATATAAAAAAAAACACGAAAAAGTAAAAACGTGCTGGCTGTTAATTGAGGAGCCAATGATAATATTTATTTTTTTAATTTTATTTTAATTCTTAAAATTTTATTTTAAACGGTTTAATTTTAATAATAGATCAATTAATTTGAAGTATAAAAGTATAAACCAAGTTTAAAAAGATACCATGATTTTTTATTATTAAACTCTGCATTCAGACGGATTGATTTCATAAATTCACGTATTAGAACATTATTCAGACGGATTGAATTGAATTTAAATTGATTTTGAATTATTGTGGTTATATTTTGAATGTTCTTATAAATTGACTTATTACCTATCTGAACCCTATCAAGTAAGAACTAATAAATTCATGATATTTTCAGCAAGAATTAGTTAACGTTCGATTGCATTAAAAAAATAAAATAAAATTGCAACTAACCCTTTATATTTTTTTAATGTATAAATTTGTCTGCATAGAGTTTTCTTTTATATTAAAATAATATAAAAACAATAAGAGGGAAGAGAGGCGTGCCTAGAACAGTAACCCGTAAGGGATGAAGCCCGCACTTGTACGATCCTTTTGTATTCACGCATGTTGTCAATCCATGGCAAGAGTTTCGGTCCTCACATTCATCAACGTCTAATATATAAAGAAACCACCAGAAATGAATAAATCCATAGATATTACAATATCCATAGTTATTTTTCAATAAAGTCGTAGTTAATATTTTATTTTAAAAAAGTAGATATCATTTACTAGAGCAAGTACATGGAACTATACGTACGTTCACAGTGTAAAATGTATCTTTGAAACTATTTTCCTATAAAATTAATATTCTTAAAATTAATTAATCCCAATGTGAAAACAATTACTAACCTTCTTTATCCAATCACAAGAAAAATAATTCATAAAAACAATAATTAACAGTAACTATAATAATTAAAAAAATAGAGGATCATATATTCTTGTGTTGGAAAAAATACCTGTGCATTGAAGGTAAGGGTTGCCCTCATAACCTTCTGAGCAAGAACAATTGTATGCCGCATTAGCCCTATTTATTGAGAGAAACTCGTTGTTGCAATCCATGGTATCGCCGTTGTATGTCCAACAATTGTTATTTGGTACCCAAGCCAGCGACACAGGAACAGTACTACTTGGCAAATTGTTGATATCTTGGGCACCTTTTATTTTGGAATCAAACCATTGCTGGTCTGCTAGGAACACCAGTTTCTGCTCGTCACTTCCTTGTTTACCCTCTATTGACTCCAAACTTGTATTCAAAACCTGAAGCAAGGAAGGAAAGTACATATCTTGACAGCAGTCCTCCTCATCAGAGCAATGTCCATTTTCAGGTCTAATATTAGTAATGGAATTACTACCGTTGGAGCAAATTGAGTAGCATACAGTATGCTCGGTCGTGCCCTTTTTTGCCCACAAACTGGCACGAGTATTGCAGCTCACTGCAATGAAATAATTGTTAAATAGGAAGAAACGAGTTCCTTCCAAATTAAACGACAGAACTTCATGCCAGTCCAGAGATTCAACGGATATTACTGGACCCTTGACAACAGCACCTCCTGTTAATGTAATATTCACCAACTCCCTATCGATGCGACGTAAAAAAGCTCTAGGAGGCGTGGAAGTTTCATCGCATTGAACGTCAAAAGACTCATCCATGCAGCAATCCTTTCCGATCCCGAACGGGTATGGAATGCTAATACTGCCACAATGGTCCGGACAATTAGGTTTTGCCAGACGAGGTGGTGATTTAGCTGTTGCTGGCTGAAACACCAGCGTTATTAGCAAGAAAGAAACATGGGAGCCAATTTTCACAACCTGCATACTGCTGTGTTTATTTCTCCTGTTCTTCTTTGAGTCTGGTGCTCAAACAATGCTAGGTTTGCATGTCTTTATAAGCTTGGTCGTCATTGACTATTTTTTTTTTTTTATGATAATCAGTCAACAATGACTTTTATTCCAATATTTCCTTTAGTTTTATTATTTTAATCTTCTTGCTTGATTAAAAAAATGTTAGTGGATAAACTGGAAGGTTAGTTAGATTTGTTTCTCAAGATCGTCTTAATTAAGATCGAATGGAGTCATCACTTATTATGTCTAGCAATATAAGATGGACCGTCTGTTTAAAAACGAAGCTAAAGTAAAAGAAAACAATTGATTAAACACTTTCACCTCCGCATCCAGAAAGTCTAAGGAAGAATTAAGTTTCTGTGAAGAATCCAAGCAAACTTCTGACAAATTTCTAATTATTATTCAACAAAGAAATCTCCAAGACACCATTCCTCGCAGCCCTCACGGAACGGATTATCCATTGCTGATGAAAAAAAATTGAAATCATTTTAATATATAAAACTTGAAACATATGTTATTTAACGAATGAAAATAGGATAAGATCTAACAGAAATAGTTTCAACGAAAACACCAAATAGGTTTGAGATTAAAATAAAATAAAAATATTTCATGGGGAGATTTGCATGTGGTCTTTGAATTGCGTAATGAAAACTTTGGAGTGGGATTACTGTGGTCTATTGGAGGACTTTAATTAATTAATTATTCAACCAATTATTATAAATAGAATTAAAAATGTTTCAAACATATAGATCCAAGCTTCCGACAAATTTCTAATTATTCAACCAAGAATTTTATAAGTCATCACAAATAACTTTCCAAATGTAGTAAGCTCTACGTTGGATTTTTCAGTAGTGCACAAACTATAATTTAATAATTATTCAGTTTGATTCATATATAAAAAAATAATTCACCATTTAAAATTACAAGTGATTATTTTTCAAATTACTAATATTAAAATAATAAATCAGCTACAACTAAATATTTATAATTTTTAAACAATTGACAAGTTTTTAAACTTAATAATTGAACCACAGCTTTGGTCTTACCATTATGAAGATGAACGTTTGGTCTATGACTACATAGAATGATGGGAAATGTTCTCTTTGAACCATTAAAATTTCTACAGAAAGACAATGTTCAAAAGACGTTTCTATGAGTTAAACAGGAGAAGAAAAGTCGTTAATCTCTACAAGATGAGTACTTGGAACGAAATTTCAATCAAAAATTGATTAATAACAATTATAAATTAAAAAGGATTCTAATAAATTTGTCAAAATACATTGTAGGCATCTTCAAATGTCACAAGAACACTACATGTACGTATTAGATTGATCAATTACCTCATAATTACTTGCTTTTAACGATTTATTCCAAAAAAAATTTAGCTTCTCTTTTCTAACAAAAAGTCTTTCTATTTATTCCAACATTTTATTAGTATTGCTCTATAATTCCTTCTTTTTTTTTCATCTCAATGCCTAAAGTTGAAATCTAGTTTTAATTTTAACCCATATTTTTTTATATATATTTTGAAAAAAAATAAAAAATATCAATTATAAATATATATCAAAACAAAAAAGCTTACTATATTTTTTATTATATAATTAAATTAAATTCTCTTTTTGGATTCAATATGATGTATGTATGACTCTTATTGTAGAATTTTTTACGTTTTAAAATACACAAAAAAGCTTAAACATTGTTTTTTTTAAAAAAAAGAGGGAATCTGGCCTACGACCACCTTTATAGTATGACACTGAATCCTATTTACTTATTATTATACTATATACTAAAAGAGATCATGGTTTAGTTATTGTGTATTGTGAGATAAATCATTGTGAATTACATAAGTATTGCTCAGTTTTTAGGTCGGTTCGATTCACTGATTTGCACGGTAAAATAGCCACTTTGTCCCTCGAAAAAGACAAAAAACGGGTGCAGGTTGGAGGGGTGCCGCGGTAATTTCACATTTTCGGTCTGATTCGGGTCACTGTTTTTTCTATTTTTTAATAATTCTTTGCACAATAAAATAACTATTTTATCCCTTGAAAAAGACAAAAATCAGCCTGATCTAGAGGAATGCCACGGGAATTTTATATTTTTTGAAAATGGCTAAATATGGATATGCCCCCAATAAGACAAAAATAAAGAAATGACTGCAGGGGTGTTATGGTAATTGACCATATTTTTTATTATTTTTCTTGAATTACTATTAGCACGTGTGGAACACGCGGCCGATGGTAATCGGTCTCAAGTCCTCTTTGGGAGGCATGTGTAGCCTCATACAGTGGCTGAAAATATCCTTCTAGCGTCTCAGTCGATACGCTTCCATGTCCTCTTCCTTGTGGAGTGGCACATGTCGTACCATAGTGTCCGGGGATGAGTTGGTGGGCGGTTGAACCTTCCCCCCTTTCTTTCTCCTATGACCTAAACTACTCGTTAGCCCCCCGATTTTATGACTTTTTCATTTTAGTCCCTTCGCTTTTAATTGTATTGTGTGGTCCTTATGTCTGTTATGTGAGTTTTGATTTGTTCCATTTGTGTCCTTCCATTGGAATTGATTATATATTACAGTTTTATTTTAGTTCTTATCTTTTAATTTCTGAATTTCTTTTAAATCTCTTAATATTTTTGATACAAAAGATTTGATTTTTTTCACTTTTGTCCTTGGATTTAAATTGATAATATATGTGGTTTTCATTTGAGCTCTTATACTTTTAAATTTTTATTTTAATTCCTTTATTTTTTTATATTTCTTAAATAATTCTTATTTTTGTTCATGCTTATATATGCTCTTAGTTTTTGTTTTTAATTTTTATTATTTTCTCTTTTGTGAAGATAGCATTTTTTTCAAAAATTTTATTATTAAATTTTAGTTTGTGTTTATGATCATTTGAAAATTGATATTTTTTTCCTTTGTTCTTTCTTTTGGTTTTTTTATTATTATTTTCATGTCAACTGATTTTTTTATCTAATATTTTTTTATTTTTTGTATGCTCTTTTTTTAAAGCTTTTGGGCTTTATTTATTTATTTTATTGAATTTATTTTCCCATTATTCAAGCAATAATAATAATTTTAGTTTTTTTTTTGCTTCCTCTTTTGTTAATGTTTTCGAATTTTTTTCCTCATTGTAATTTAATATTTTTTTATTGTTTTAGCAATAATAGTAATAATACAATTGATTTTTTCCCCTTTGTTCTTTCTTTTGGTTTTTTCTATTAGTTTTTCTATTATTATTTTCATGTCAAATGATTTTTTTTAGCAAATATATTATTTTTTATCAATTTTGTTTTTGCACTTTTGTTAAAGTTTTTGGGCTTTTTTATTCTTTTATTGAATTTACTTTCCCATTATTCATGCAATAATAATAATAATTTTATTTTTTTTCTTGTTTTTTTTTGTTAATGTTTTCTATTTTTCCTCAAAGTAATTTAATAATTTTTATTGTTTTAGTAATAATAATAATAATAATATTTTTAGATGTTAAGCCTTTGATGTTGTTGTTATTATGATAAAATATATTGATGTGTTTCATTATATCAAACCTTATATGTATAGATATTATATTTTTATTTTTAAATTAGCAAAATCTATTAATTATTTTAATTTCAATAGTTATAAAAATTATTTGTTCGGCCTGCAATATAGCGCGGGCAATTTAACTAGTTTTTATTCAAAAGGCATACATTTACTTTGACATGCTGTTCTTTCTTGCTTGATACATGCATGCAAATATTTCTTACAGCTCATCAGGATTCAATTATATTTCAGCCAAATTGGATGCAATTAACAAGAAAAACAAGTACAGGAGCATACAAATTGATGTTTTGAAATGCCCAAGATTTTTTTAAATAAATATATATATATATATATATATATATATATAAAAAAAAAAACTGGGTTGCCTGAACAAAACGCTGGCAGCAGGCATATACCGCCAGTCCACTATTACTCCAATTTATTTATTCTTCTCTACCCAACAATTTATAGGCATCAAAAAAGGATACAAGCAGAACAAGTTAGCCCCTTAATGCCCTCTTAGAGAGAAAAAAGGAAAAATGAAAAAGGCTGCATCATCAGCTGTAGTAGTCATGGAAGAAGAGCGCCTCGACGTTCTCAGCAAAACCGGTCAAAAAACTGGCATTTCGAAGCCAAGGCAATCCCTAATCTCCCTTCTTCCTCTCTCAATCTCCTAATCATGTTGAAATTTATGTGTTGTTTGTGTTTTGTGTGGTTTGATTGCAGGTTGATATGCTGGAAATTAAGAAGAACAGGCTTTACGAGCTGGAGAGAAAAGAGTTGCAGAGTAAGTGTTTTGCTTTGTGTATTTTTGTAGTGCTTACATTGTGTTTGACAAATTGCCTATTTATATAGTTTAGGCAACACACATTACACATGATCTGAAATCACTTAGAGAAGTCAAGTTAATCTTCTCTACTACGATGAAGTTAGTTACAACAGAATTAACAACCCATTAATGACAGCTCTGCCTATGCATGCACTGCCTCTTCTTTTCTCTTTAACTGTCAAGCACCTTCATTAATTCTTCTGTAATTATTTGTTAATCCAGCTCAGCAACTTATCTTCCAACAAATCATTCATCTTATCATTACTTTTGTTTTGATTCAACACCTAATCAATGCCTCTAATTACGCTCCTGTGCGTCGTCGTTCATAGCAGTCAGAAATGAAAACAGATCAATTTTGAATCAATCATTTTTTTTTTGTTATTCTTCTTGACCGCTACTTTGTTGTTTGGTTGCTGAGAAAAAAAGAAATAATGTTTCTTATTATTATTATTTGTTATTTTTATTTTTTGGAAATGTAGAGGAGAAGTGCATAGAGATGGAGATTACCACAGAGCAGTTCACGTGTGGATTTACGCCGAAAGCACACAAGAATTGCTTCTTCAACGTCGCGCCGATTGCAAGGATTCCTATCCAGGCCAATCGGATATCTCAAGCGCCGGCCATATTTCTGCTGGCGATTCTTCACTTGTCTCCGCTCAGTGAGTCTATTTGCATCAGTTTTTCTTATTTTATTATCTCGTCAATTAATTACTTGCTGCATAAAAATAACTTTTTTTTTTAATTAAACTGATTTTTCTTACTGTTATGCGTTTAGGAGAGAGCTTCAGGAAGAGCTTGGCATTAGCCTTCCAAAGGATGCGTTTGAACTTATTTTTATTTATCTTCAAGAGTGGTTAGTATATATTTATATACGCATCAAATTCCTTATTTAACTGTACAGGTTCTTTAGGATCCCTGGTCTGTGGAGACCGGACGGATTAAATTAATTGGTGTAATGGATTGTGGTATTATGATCTTGATTTAATTGATCTTGTTGGCGTAGACTGAGGGGAAGAATGCAAAAGGGCTTGCATTAATTGATTGTACTTTATATTTGAATGCAGTGTTATAAATGATGGGAAATTCATCAATAATGAGTTTAATGATGTGTATCTAGTGACGACTGTAGATCCGATTCCTCTTGAAGCATTTACACTTCAGGTAAGGAAATTCATGCTCTTCATTCTCCTTTGATGAGTGTTGGTTTGTGTTAATACATGCTTTATCTATTATAGATTAGCCATCGATTGGTTTTGATAAAAGATCAATTTGGAGAATACCGCTTGTTTATGGAGAATACCGCTTGTTTATGGTTGAATTTCTTTTACTTGCAGGTTTAGACTTTTTCCAATTGGTGTTTTATATCTCAAAGAAACTCTCAACACCTTATAATCAACGCGAAGGATTTTTAATTTATCAAGTTCTTAATATGAAAGACTAAGAACATGTGCTAAAACACAAAGACCACAATACAAATATAAGTTTTTATGCAATCAGAAACCCTCGTTACAGTCTTAAATTAAAAAAGAAACATATGATCTGCGATATATTTTCCTAATGGCTCACCATGTTTCAGGAGAAGTCGACGGGTTGGAATCGAATGGTAGATCTATACCAATCTCAAAACTGCTGCAGGAGATCGACCTAGATGATTCATCCACTTCACCAATTTGTTGAATATTTATACCCCTACGTGATAATAGAATCCCCTCCAATTTCATTGCAACTTGTCTCATTGTTGGCCGGTTTCTTCCGTTCAAATTCAAACATCTCTTTGCAAGATTCGCTATAACTATAGCTTCCTCTTCAATGCAGTCCCCCTTAACTTGTGCATCAATGATATCAAAGAGTCTACCATCTTCCATCAAATCAATGAAATGTACGACTAAGCTCACGATTTCCAGTGAATGGGTTAAGAAAAGTGGCCTTTTCCCACTTAAGAGCTCGACGAGAACCACTCCAAAACTATAAACATCACTCTTTTCTGTCAGTTGACTGGTTTGAAAATACTCTGGATCCAGGTAACCGAAAGTACCTTGCACCTTGGTGGTCAGATGAGTTTGGTCAATGGAAACTGATCTTGAAGTTCCAAAATCAGAAACTTTTGCTCTGTATTTGTCATCTAAGAGTATGTTTGTGGACTTGATGTCTCGGTGATAAATCGGAATAGAGGCTGAGGAGTGGAGATGGGATATCGCACCTGCAGCTTCCGAGGCAATTCGTAACCGCGATTCCCATGATAGCATAAAGTCCTCGTTATGCTCATGGAGATATCGGGAAAGAGTTCCATTGGGAATGAATTCATAGACCAGCAGAGGAACTTCAGTCTCCAAGCAACATCCTAGTAGCCGAACCACGTTTCTGTGATTGATCTGTGAAAGAATGACAACCTCGTTGATGAATTCTTCTAGTTTTTCCTCATCCACCATTGTAGACTTCTTAACTGCAACAATGCTCCCATCATCTAACATTCCCTTGTAAACGGTTCCTTGGCCTCCATGGCCAAGTACTCTGTTCTCGTTAAAATAATCAGTCGCCTTTTCCAACTCATTTGAACAAAATACTTTTGTTTTTTGAAGACTACCATCACTTGAGGATAATTGTTGCTGCAGTAATAGACCACCATTCCGTTTGAAAAACTTCTTTTTCAACTGAATGCACTTCTTTCTTTTGATAAGTTTGTACATCCACCAGGCACCAATGAGGAAGAACACTACTCCAAGGGCAAGACCGATAACTGAATCAAGAGCAAAAAAAACATCACTTAGAACAGGCGTATGATTGTTACATTATAGCAAGATTTGTGGAAAGCTTGTGATGCTGGAAAATAAAAATTGCCTTGAGAATTTTTCGTTCTATTAATTACAAAAGGGTAAACTTCATTATTACTCCTATAAATTCATCAATTTTCTACTCATATCCATACAAAGCTACGTGGACAAAAACTGATAGTGTGAAACTGATAGTGTGAGAGCTGAACTACTCAGAATTAAGTTGCAAGTGTTGATTTAACCGAGACTGAAAACTTGAGGGACTGGGACACTTAATTGAATTTTCTATATGGTAATTTGCGCGTCGAAGGTGATATTTTGTTTAAAAAAATTCACAGCACTGAACAACATGGGGAGAGCATTGAAACCAAAATTTTATAAAATAAACTAAAAGAGATTACGAAATCACTGTAGCTTGTGAGGTAAAACACTGTGGATTATAATAATATATTTTTGGGTTAGTTCTGTTTTTGGGTTGGTCGGGTCGGGCGGTTTACTGATTTATTGATTTTTTTATCATTATAAGCACACTAAAATAATTGTTTTAGTGTTCGAAAAAGACAAAAAACACTTGTAACAGGGAGGGGCTTCACCGGAATTTCATATTTTTTGAAAATGGCTAAATACTAATCTACTCTCATATAAGACAAAAAAAACTTCTGGCTGAGAGGGCTATCACGGGTATTTCCTATTTTTTAAAAATAGCTAAATACTAATATGCCCCCCAATAAGACAAAATTGAAGAATTGATTGTAGGGGTGTTCCAATAATTGACCATATTTTATTATTATTATATGCCGAAATTTGCGCGCGCGTGGTCCACAGGCGACAGACAGTGTTTAGCCTCACACCCGCTTAGGGTGGTGCGTACGGCTTCCACCGGTTGTTGAAAATGAGCTTTCGGCGTCTCCTCCATTGCACCTTCGTGTGAACTTCCTCATGGTATGGCGTGTTTTGGCAAAGGGTGGCCGGTTGAATTTTTTTTTCTGTTTTCTCTCTTCTACATGCTAATGTACAGGAGAGGCCCCCGGTTTTTTGTATTTTTCACTTCAGTCCTTGTACTTTTAATTTTGTGTATGGTCTTGATTTCTGTTATATAAGTTTTGATTTAGTTTAATTGGGTCCTTCAATTGAAATTAATTACATATTTTGGTTTCACTTCGATCCTCTTTCTTTTAATTTTTGGATTGGGTTTAAATACCTTAATATATTCGGTACAGGAGTTTCAATTTTTTCAATTTTGTCCTTTGAATGAAATTGATAATATATTTGATTTTCGTTTTGGCCCCTATACTTTTAATTTTTAATTTTTTTATATTTCTTGAATAGTCCTTATTTTTGTCCATGTATATATAAGTGTGCTCTTTGCTTTGATTTTTATTTTTTTTTAATTTCTTATTTGTTGAGGTGGTATGTTTTTAAAAAAATTAGCTTTTAAATTTTATTTTTTGTCTATGATCATTTGAAAATTGATATTTCTGTTTTTCTCTCTCTCTCTTTATTCTTTCTTTTAGTTTTTTTTATTATTATTTTCAAATCAAATGAATTTTTTTCACTTGATAATTTTTTTTTTTTGATCTTTTGTTAAAGTTTTTAGGATTTTTTTAGTCTTTCATTTATTTTTGTGTTTTTCATTATTAACACAATAATAATAAAATAATTTTAGTTGTTTTTCTTGCTTACTCTTTTGTTAATGTTTTTGAGTTTTTTCTCTCGGGATAATTTGATAATTTTTACTGGTTTGACAGTAATAGCAATAATAATTTTAGATATTAAGACTTTCATGTTGCTATTGTTATAATAGGATGTGTTGATCTGTTTTATTATATTAAATTTTGCATATATAGATATTATATTTTAATTTTGAGTCAGCAAACCTATTAATTTCTTTAATCCCAATAATTATAAAAATTGTTTGCTCATCCCACAACGTAGTGCGGACAATTTTTTTAATTTTCAATGTCAAATGATTTTTTTCAGCTAATAATTTTTATTTTTGTTTTATCATTTATTTATTTATTTTTGTTTGCTTTTTTGTTAAAGTTTTTAGGTTTTTTTATTCTTTGATTTAATTTTTTTTCATTATTAACGCAATAATAATATTAAAAAAATAATAATTTTTGTTTTTGTTTGTACTTGCTTTTTTGTGTTTTTTTCTCGAGATAATTTAATAATTTTTATTGCTTTAGCAATAATAGTGGTGATAATTTTATATGTTAAGTCTTCGATGTTACTGTTATTATAATATGATAAGTTGATCTGTTTTATTATATTAAACTTTACATGTATAAATATTATATTTTAATCTCAACAGTTATAAAAATTATTTGCTCGATCCGCAACGTAGTGCGGGCAATTAACTAGTATAATATTATTTTTGGATGTTCACACTCACTCTTTTTTCTAACATTAAAGAAAATAAAATAAAACCAAGCATTTTTCTCATCTTTTCATTCTGCTGTTTTTTTCTACACCCCCACCTCTTGAATTCCACTGTTTGTCTTTACATTTAAAATTATTTTTAAATATATTTAATACGAAAAACATTAAATTATTATTTTCTTAGTGTTTCAATGACATGACTTTGACATGTTAACATGAAAACAAAATATAAATTAAAATAATATTTTAATATATAAAAAAACACTTTTAAAATACATTATACACTACAATATCAATAAAATACTAATCTAATCGGATCCAATATTGTCAAGCATTTGAGCATGAAAGTTTGACCAAATATGTTGAATTGAAAAAAAAATGATGGGCGGGCACCAGAAGTTTGGACGTTGAATTGTTTAAAAGTAAAGTCTAAAGTAAAAATTATTTTAAGACAAAAGTGTTTTTAATATAGAACATTAATATTAATGAGAAATTAAACTAAAATAAACCCTTGTTGATATGTATTTGTGGAACTCATAGAAGATTTTATAGTGCACATGACTAACAAATGATATCATATTAATTATTTTTTTGGACCTACTTGAAGAAAGAAATAGATACATTAAAGAAAAAATAATAATTAGGTGAAGATATTCTTATATTTTTTAAAAACAATTTATATATAGTTTATATAGTAAAAGTTGAATAGATATAAAAAGACCTAGAATTAAATGTATAAATTTGTATGCATAGAGTTTTCTTTATTTTAAAATAATATAAAAACAATAAGAGGGAAGAGAGGCGTGCCTAGAACAGTAACCCGTAAGGGATGAAGCCCGCACTTGTACGATCCTTTTGTATTCACGCATCTTGTCAATCCATGGCAAGAGTTTCGGTCTTCACATTCATCAACGTCTAATATATAAAGAAACCAACAGAAATGAATAAATCCATAGATATGCGTACAGAAGAAAAAAAAATCACAAACAAATAATATGCATATAGAAAATTACCTGTGCATTGAAGGAAAGGGTTGCCCTCATAACCTTCTGGGCAAGAACATTTGAATCCCGCGTCTGTGTTATTTACTGCGAAAAACTCGTTGCAATCCATGGCATCTTTACTAATGTTATTTAGTAACCAAGCCAGCGACACAGGAACAGTAGTACTTGGCAAATTGTTGATATCTTGGGGGTTTTTTATTTTGGAATCAAACCATTGCTGGTCTGCTAGGAAGACCAGTTTCTGCCCGCCACTTCCTTGTTTACCCTGCATTGACTCGAAACTTGAATTGAAAACCTGAAGGAAGGGAGGAAAGCTCATATCTTGACAACAGTCCTCCTCATCAGAGCAATCTCCATTTTCAGGTCTAATATTAGTAATGGAACTACCGTTGGAGCAAATTGAGTCGCATATACTATGCTCGGTCGAGTCATTTCGTCTCCACAAACTGGCACGAGTATTGCAGCCCACTGCAATGAAATAATTGTAACGTAGGAAGAAAGGAGTTCCTGCCAAATTGAAAGGGAGAACTTCATGCCGGCCCAGAGATTCAACGGATATTACTGGACCCTTGACAACAGCACCTCCTGTAAATGTAATATTCACCAACTCCATTTCTATGCGACGTAAAAAAGCTCTAGGAGGTGTGGAAGTTTCATCGCATTCAACGTCAAAAGACTCCTCCATGCAGCAATCCTTTCCGATCCCGAACGGGTATGGAATGCTAATATTGCCACAATGGTCCGGACAATTAGGTTTTGCCAGGCCAGGTGGTGATTGAGCTGCTGCTGGCTGAAACATCAGCGTTAATAGCAAGAAAGAAATGTGGGAGACAAGTTTCACAACCTGCATACTGCTGTGTTTATTTCTCCTGTTCTTCTGGTGCTCAAACAATATATGCTAGGTTTTAAGATTAAACACTTTCACCTACGCATCCAGAGTCCAAGGAAGAATTAAGTGTACAGCCAACCAGCAACATCGTAGACTTTTCTTAAAAACTTTCACCTACGCGTCCAAGGTAGGGGTTTTCCTCGCAGCCCTCACGCCAAGATGAATCATATGCTAATATCTCCCTTGCAAATAGTCTGATGCAGCATAACAAGAAGAAGAATATATAAAATTATATATTGCAGAAGCTTCTGTGAAGAATCCAAGCAAACTTCTGACAAATTTCTAATTATTATTCAACCACGAAATCTCCAAGAGACAATTCCTCGCAGCCCTCACGGATTATCCGTTGCTGATAAAAAAATTGCAATCACTTTAATATATAAAATTTGAAACATATGTTATTTAACGAATGAAAATAGGATAAGAGCCAGCAGAAATAGTTTCAACGAAAACACCAAATAGGTTTGAGATTAAAATAAAATAAAAATATTTCATGGGGAGATTTGCATGTGGTCTTTGAATTGCGTAATGAAAACTTTGGAGTGGGATTACTGTGGTCTATTGGAGGACTTCAATTAATTATTCAACCAATTATTATAAATAGAATTAAAAATGTTTCAAACATATAGATCCAAGCTGCTCTGCGTTAAATTCCACAAGACTATAAATTCTATTGGAGTTAGGATGTTTCTTCCCACCCTCCAAGCTATAAATTCCACGAGACTAACAAATGCCTTTTGTCTTATCATAAAATTTCTACATAAAGATAATGTTCAGAAGACGTCTCTGTGAGTCAAACAGGAGAGTAAAAGTAGTTAATCTCTTGAGTGTCGCCATAAATGTTTTTATAATGTGGAATATCTAGAAGATGAGTACTTGGAACGAACTTTCAATCAGAAATTGATTAATAATTAATAGGAATTCTAATAAATTTGTCATTAATGGCATCTTCAAATGTCACAAGATCACGTGTTAGATTGATCAATTATCTCATAATTTTAATGATTTTTCATCATTATTTATTTACGTTACAAGTGGGCTTCAATGATTTTTTTTCAATGATGATGCTTCAAGAACTGGGTTCGCTGAACAAAACGCAGGCAGCAGGCAGATTCTATGCTCTTTCGGAGTGTAGTTGCGGTTGTTTTTTAAAGTGTTTTTTACTCAAAAATATATTAAAATTATATTTTTTTTAATTTTTAAAAATTATTTCTGATATCAACGTATAAAATAATCTAAAAATACCAAATTTTATTTATTTAAACTTAAAAAAAAATATTTTAAATTTTTCCAAAAAATACTTTTAAAAAGAATCTCAAACACCCACTGCCAGTCTGCTATTACTCCAATTTTTTTATTCTTCTCCATCCAAAATTCTATAGGCATAAAAAAAGGATACATGCAGAACAAGTTAGCCCTTTAATTCCCTCTTAGAGAGAGAGAAAAAAAAAGGAAAAATGACAGAGGCTGCTGCTGCATCATCAGCTGTAGTAGTCATGGAAGAAGAGCGCCTCGACGTTCTCAGCAAAACCGGTCAAAAAACTGGCATTTCGAAGCCCAGGCAATCCCTAATCTCTCTTCCTCCTCTCTCAATCTCCTAATCAGTCATCTTATCATTCCTTTTGTTTTGATTAAACACCTAATTAATGCCTCTAATTACGCTCCTGTGCGACGTCGTTCATAGCAATCAGAAATGAAAACAGATCAATTTTGAATCGATCATTTTTTTATTGTTATTCTTCTTGACCGCTACTTTGTTTGTTTTTTGGTTGCTGAGAAAAAAAGAAATTGTGTTTCTTACTATTTTTTAAGTTACTTTTATTTTTTGGAAATGTAGAGGAGAAGTTCATAGAGATGGAGATTACCACAGATCAGTTCACGTGTGGATTTACGCCGAAAGCACACAACAATTGCTTCTTCAACGTCGCGCTGATTGCAAGGATTCCTGGCCAGGCCATTGGGATATCTCAAGTGCCGGCCATATTTCTGCTGGCGATTCTTCACTTGTCTCCGCTCAGTGAGTCTATTTGCATCAGTTTTTCTTATTTTATTATCTCGTCAATTAATTACTTGCTGCATAAAAATAACTTTTTTTTTTTTTTTTATTAAACTGATTTTTCTTACTGTTATTTGTTTAGGAGAGAGCTTCAGGAAGAGCTTGGCATTAGCCTTCCAAAGGATGCGTTTGAACTTATTTTTATTTATCTTCAAGAGTGGTTAGTATATATTTATATACACATCAAATTCCTTATTTAACTGTACAGGTGGTTCTTTAGGATCCCTGGTCTGTGGAGACCGGACGGATTAAATTAATTGGTGTAATGGATTGTGGTATTATGATCTTGATTTAATTGATCTTGTTGGCGTAGACTGAGGGGAAGAATGCAAAAGGGCTTGCATTAATTGATTGTACTTTATATTTGAATGCAGTGTTATAAATGATGGGAAATTCATCAATAATGAGTTTAATGATGTGTATCTAGTGACGACTGTAGATCCGATTCCTCTTGAAGCATTTACACTTCAGGTAAGGAAATTCATGCTCTTCATTCTCCTTTGATGAGTGTTGGTTTGTGTTAATACATGCTTTATCTATTATAGATTAGCCATCGATTGGTTTTGATAAAAGATCAATTTGGAGAATACCGCTTGTTTATGCTTGAAAGTTTTCTTTTTTTTCTTTTTCTTGCAGATTTAGACTTTTCCAATTGGTGTTTTATATCTGTAATTTTTATACATGTTCTTGTACATGCATATTATTTTTTTTCTGCCAAATAATGATCTCTTTTCATTTCAAGGTTCGCTGGAGAGCAGTATGCCTAACTTTTCAGACTTGAATATTACATAATTGGTTACTGCTATTAAGTTGTGAAAAAATATGAATGGTTGTTTATGATTTCACTTTATTATAGGAAACAGAAGTATCTGCTGTTAAATACATTTCGCACGAGGAATACAGAAGCTTACTTGTCAAAGAAGATCCTGATTATGTGCCCTATGATGTAGATGAACAGTATGGTCAACTCTTTGAAATCATTAGGAAAAGGTATGGTAAACAGTATCTTTTTTAGTAAAATCATTTATGCTAGATATAACATGTGGTGGAATGCATCCTATGTATGGCTATTATTCTTGATGAAGTTGATTTTGTCTCAAATTCTTTAACAATTAAGTGAATGAAAGAAACATATTTACTCTTTATTTGTATCTTTAGCATTTGACTCAACATGCAAAAACTTCTTCTGAGTGCATGCCAAGAGTTTTGAAGGTGAATTCTTGCTTTCCTCCCTCATGTGTGAATATTGCACCGTGTTATTTGGCTGCCTCTGGAAAAGCTCTCCTTTTGCTGTCAACTGGTGTGTAAACCACTTTGTTGGACACCTTTGTACTGGTTTCCTATAAAAAAAAGTCACGTGTGCATATTATCACCTTAATGCATGGGAAGGGTTTCTAATAATTTCTTTCCATTTATGCCATGTCTTTCATTTTTTTTTTTTAGGTACACAGAGAACACTGTAGCGCGCAGTTTGAGTCTACAAAAGCAACTCTGTCGATATGCTTCTGTTTCTCTGGATGCTGAGGTTGTCTACTTTCTCTTCCCATTGGCATTGATCTCTCTGATGTCTTAGTAGCTACGCTATCTGTGGCAAAGGATTCTCTGTTTATGTAACTTAGTTGTGAGCATAAGTTGATGGTTTCACTTGTTAGCTTACAATATATTCTTCCTCCAGAAAGGGATAAAAATTGTATAAAAGGGGAAGGGGTTTGTTTTGTGAAAGAATGCTTGGGCTTACATGAATTTGTACTTGTGGAAAATATTGAGTAAATTGGATGCTGCCTCATTAGCAATTGCGATCAAGAAATTAATAGCACTTTATCGGTAGTGCTACTACAATTTCTTAATGCTACTGTTTTTTGTTCTTAACACAAATAGGATTGAATTTAGTATTTTTTTTCTTTCTTCAGTTGACAGGTCTATCAAATACAGACAGGAAGACTCTTGGCTTACTTATAAAGGCTGCAAAACTTATGGATGAAATCTTCTACCTTCAGGTACTTACCATTGCAAAACAATGTGATTACACATGAGTAAGAAGTAGGCTGACACACTTGTACAATCTGCAGAAACTATTGGTTTACAGATGTCTTCCATGTGTAGACTTGAAAATCAATGTATTACCCGCGCTTGCCCCATAAAATGATATTTTAGTTCATGATCTGTATAGTTACTGGAGTGTTTCTCTAGCTCAAGCAGTAGTCTATTTGGTAACAAGCATGCCCAGTCATTTTGTCTGCCTTCCTTTTCTTTTCCTTTGGGGGTGGGAAGGCCAAAGGTGATCAGGGCAATCAAAGTGAGAAAAACCCTAAGCTGGGAAACAAGACATGTAATTTACTCAACTGAAAGGTCTGGGTGAGAGGCCTTCTGAAGTTGTTAGACAATCCCTTGTAGAAGGGAACTGAGCAGAAAGAACTTTGACTTAAGAATTCAAGACATGACTTGGCATTATGTAAAGTAGTAACATATAAAACATTTCCAGATGTGGAATCATAATAAAGTAAAGTAGTTTCTTTCTGATTTGATTTTATGCTGCAAACTTTCCCAAATTCTTTTCATTTGGATCTCCTGTCAGTGAAATAGTTGATATTTGTATTTGAAACATTGTACAAGTAATGTGAATGTCATTCTTCTGTGTATCTTTACATGATTTGTTTCTCCTTCCTATGAAATCCAGATAATTAGTTTCTTGTGATCCAATACTTTGAGCCTTTTTATGCTTGCAATAATTAGCAACTGTGAATAACTGTTAGTGGTGCCTCTTGCTTTTTTCTGCTTCGCATCAGGTTTGGTACAGCAATCCAACTCTAAGAGATTGGTTGAAGGAGCATGCTAGTGCATCAGAATTAGACAAGCTTAAATGGCTGTATTATTCAATTAATAAGAGCCCCTGGTAAGTCTTTTTTTCTTAGGTGCTGCTTCTTTGAGCTCTTATGTGTGTGCATGGAACAAGCTGATAATTCACCTTTCCCCAACTTTTTATATTTTTTTAAAATAAGTATCTCTCGATTATAATTTATTGGTGATCAACAGGTCCTGTCTTGATGAAAATGAGGCATTTTTAACAACCACAGATTCAGCCATCAAGTTACTTCCTGAAGCCACGAAGCCAGTCAGTGGATGGAAGGGTCTGGAATATAAAGCAGCATTTCCCAGCCTAAAACCACCTGGTGCAAATTTTTACCCTCCAGATATGGACAAAATGGTATGCATGGGAGGATCATTATGCAAGTTGAAGTTAAAACTTTTTAAATAGGATCAACATCATATATTTTTGACTGGCAAATTGTTCGATGCTTCTGTCATCATTTAAATCTCTCCCCCTCTATACCTACTATAATAATAAGTTTCTGTTATGTCACAGGAATTTAAATTATGGAATGACAGTCTGACAGAGAGAGACCAAAATGATGCAATGGGTTTTTTCACCGTCATCAAAAGACACATTGAATTTAGTTTGGATTCTTCTTTATCTAATCATGCAGTTCATGGGACAAATCATTTAATGACTGCCCATGATCTATATAGTGTTCCTTACTCAAGGGAGTATAACTCCTTCCTTAAAAAAGCTGCAGAACTATTGCATGAAGCTGGGGACTTGGCTGGCTCAACTAGGTATATAGAGTTATACTAGATATTTTTGTTGCCAATAACTCATTCATTCAGATCATACTGAATACTATTCCATATACTGATGATTGTTGAATCTGTTCTTCTGCTGTGTAGTTTGAAGAGGCTACTACATAGCAAGGCTGATGCATTCCTCTCAAATGACTATTATGAATCAGATATAGCCTGGATGGAATTGGTTAGTATGCAGAATACTTTGACATTCCAGAAAACACTCATAGTTTTTGGTTCGGGTATAAGGTGATAAGAACAACATCTATTGCATGGTATTTTTTCCCTTGTTGTCAGCACTCTAGTTTGAGATGAAAGGTCTCTCTGTAGGAATTGTTTAGCATGCAAGATCTCTGATACTGAGAAAGGAATTGATTTTGGGGGGATTGTTGATGCTGGACACTTGCTCGTGTGATACACCCCCCAACCACAATCACATAGTTATGGATACTGAATTGTGGCGAGTGTTTTATTTATATACGACTACTCTCCTTTTTCTGAATGAGGTGGTCATTCTGCAATATTTCAGAGGTCTCAGCAGTCTTCATAACTTACCTGATTTATTGTTTGTTTGTTCCTCAAGAAAAAAGGAAATAGTTTAGGCTAAGAATAAAGCACAGAAGTGATATGTACCTATAATGGAAAGATGAAAACTAACTATTTTGCAATTGGATGTTTACACTTTCAAAATAAACTAATAATGAGATAATATGAAAAAGAAAGGGCTCGGTCATTGGATTTTTCATTTTCTAAATCTTTATTCTCATGTAGCCATTTACTCTTAATGACATTAATCGTGTGTTTGTTGAGTTTTTCCAAGAATGAATAAGTGAGATCTTCATTCCACTGTTAAGGTGCTCAAATTCTTAATATTCTCATCTTAATTCATGACATGTCTTAATCTATCTCTGGATATAGGACTCTAAGCTGGACATTACCATAGGTCCATATGAGACGTACGAGGATGAAATTTTTGGCTACAAGGTAGCATTGATCTTAAATTCTTTCCTGACATATTCATAATCTGTCAGGTGGCATAAATGACTCATGAGTTCTGTTAGGTTTTCTCAGGCAACATTTGAAGCATTCATTGGTATCCGGGATGACAAAGCGACTGCTCAACTAAAACTGTTTGGTGATAATCTGCAGGTATTGAGTCATTGTACACGCAAAGTTAGTACTTGTTTTTCTCATTTCTTCTCTTTTTAGATTCATGATTTCTAACAGAGTATATCTGTTTAGTTTTTGGAACAAAATCTTCCAATGGACAGTGCATACAAATCAAAATATGTCAATGCTGCCCCCATTCGGGTCATCCAGCTTCTTTATAATGCAGGGGTATGTTCTTGGAATACATATAGGAAAAATTTCTGTGCCTTTTGTTCTTTCCCTATTGTACCTTTTTTTGGCATGAACCCATCCTGTTTACAGTACTGGGATCTAAAATTCTGTTTGTCCATCCTTTAAAGATCAGTTTTTTGAGGAAATTTTGCTGAAGTTGACTTCTCCCCACCCCTTATGTACGAGTTCCTATTTCAAAGGAGGGAAACCAAGGCTGATGGGTTTTAATTTGACATCAGGATGTGAAGGGTCCTCAAACTGTTGCTTTCAATTTACCAAATGATGAGCGAATAGTAAAAGATCGAGGAACTTCGATGGTCATACTGAAGAATGTTTCAGAGGCAAAGTATAATTTCTTACCTTATTTCTAAACCTGTTTTAATGATTGTTGCTTTCTGAAAATATGTTATTGTTAGCATTGGAAAATACTTTAAATATCACTTGTCTTTCCTAATCCTAATCAGGTTCAAGCACATTCTTCAGCCCATAGCTGATGTTTGTGTTAGCAAGGAACAAAAAGGATTGGTAGATTTTGAATCTTTCTTTACACACACTATTTGCCATGAGTGCTGCCATGGTATTGGGCCTCATACTATCACACTTCCTGATGGCCAAAAGTCAACAGTAAGAAAGGTTATTTACATAACTTTTCTTTTTATGTTACATCTATAACTTATGGATATTTTTGCGTTCTTATGCTTTTGATAATGGGGCATACATAGATAGCTACCCTCTCTTTAAGTAAAATTCCTCATTTCCGCAGTGTTCTGGAGGGAGATTTCTATTTTATAAAACTGGAGGTTTTATTATATACCTGAAATTCAAACAGGATATATTAACGTGGTGCTGGAATATATTTGTGTGCTCTTATGGTTTAATTTTCCCACCTTACTTTTGTGTATTTTATAACCTGAAAGCATCTCAGCCTCTACACATCTTTGACTGTTTAAAATGAGATGAGCATTGACTTATCTTTTTCAACCTTATGTTTGATTCCAAACTTCTTTATATGGAATTGTTCTTCAGCTCTTCACAGAAATTGCAATTGAGATTTTTAAGCCTCAATTTAAACTACTAGATGGTTTGAGGGAAACCAAACTTTGGAGTTTCCTTATTTTTGTGACTTCAGTTTTGGAAACAAGAGGTGTGGTTAGTGTGATTGCAACAATGTCAGTGGTAGTCAATGTAATTTATCATTTATTCCATTTCATATTTCTTTCTTCAGTAGAAATTCTGCCTTGGGTGATTCTTTCATTGTTAAGTTGTGCCTGAAGTAGTAGTCTACTGGGCCTTGAAATCTATGGATAGGGGCCTTGCTGAGAGTTCTTTTCATCTTTCTCTGTTTTAACTCGATATTTGATGTGTAAAGGAATTATGTCCTCCAAATATAGGTGTCTGAAGTGGTGATCTGACTAATTTATTTATCCTTGTTCTGTTGTTATGTCATTTGTGATTCAGTTGCCTAATCCATTACTTTATTATGGGGCACATATACTGTGACTTATAGGACATCCCATGCATGGTCTCTGTAACTATATTTTTATTATGAAAGTAGCTTATTTTCTATGACCTGGTCTTTCATCATCACCTGTTCAAAATAACTGTAATGGAAATGAAACAGAACAACACTTCAATTAAAGAACATTATTTAATTGTTTCAATTTATTTGCATTCTGATAGCAACTGTCTGTGGTTGTCCCTGTTTTTCTTTTTATTTTAATTCAGGAGCTGCAAGAACTGCACTCTGCTTTAGAAGAAGCTAAAGCTGATATAGTTGGCCTTTGGGCCCTAAAGATCTTAATCAACCAGGTTAGTAACTAAATCTAATTAATATTATCATGTATAGACACCAGTTATGTGTGCTGCTGCTACTTTAGATTTCATGTCAAAGATGCTGAATTTAAATTCATCCAATAATGCATTTACAAGTGTGTATGAAGTAGTCTGGATTTTTGGTCAGAGGCTAAATGAGGTCCATCCAAAGAGTTAGCACAAGTGGTTAATACTTAGCCTAGAGGTCCTGGGTTCAAGTCTTGTCTTTGGATGGCCTATGAATTTCTAATTCTAGTCAGTATCAAGGGTGGCTCTTCCCCAAAGAAAAGGTCCTTATCAGCCCAAGTGCTGCTGCTCCAGGTTCCAAGTAGAGGTGATATCCCTTTGCAGTCTTACCCTATGTTTAGATGATCACGATGAGGATAATTCATAAAAGTTGAATCGCCACTTATTTTTCTTAAAGGTTAAAATTAAGAAAAACTTAATAGGTTAAAAGAGTTGCTAACACAACTAGGAAAGATGGTAACCTTAGTGTATCCTCAACGAGGTTACTATTTATTTCTAACCGAAGGGAATTTATTATACAAATCCATGTCAATATCCATTTGTCTATCCTGAGTTTTTTTTTTTTTTTTTATTAACCTCTTATTTAGAGATTAAAAAAAGTCTTAGTCTCTCACTAAATTGGCATTAGGCCTTTAGAACCCAACTGAGAAGAAAGGAGCTTGGGTTTGAATTCAATTATCAAATTAATTACCCATACCCAAAAAATACAAAGGGAATTTGGATTTGGATTTTAGGCTCAAAACCACCGGCTAAACCATAGAAATAAACACAAGTCCAAAATCAAATTATAAAAAGCTTGTAATAATAAAGACATGGGCTTTAACTTCATTTTCTCCTGCCACACCATGTATTTTAAAAAATAAAATTGGGTTCACTACTTGCCTTTTAAAAAAAAATACAAAGAGATTCATTAGTGCACCAAAAGTAAAAAATGAAAATGAAAACAGAATGCAAATAAGCAGCTGCAGCTGCAACCACAATGCAACAGCCCTTGAAAAATCATTTTTTTTTCAATTTCCACCTTTTTTTGCATTTGTTTCTTATGAGAAAAAATTGGATGATGAAATAAAAGTACTAGTTCTCATTAACCTGTAGCTTCTAGTGTTTCAGATACATCAAGAAATCTCATAATATGTTTCCTAGAATCCTGGGAATGCATCTTTGAAATGTTGAACCATGCTTGACTGAAGAATATAGCGATTGATATGTGAACAGTCCTCTAGTTGTCTGGTCAATATTCTGGATGTAGTTGATTTCCCAGGACCATACTTTAGTGGGATAATAAGAGGTGTTGGTATATTTTTTCCGCGTGTGATTGGGTAGTATTATTGTAATGTTTACTATGTAATTCTATTTTTGTTCTCTCAGGATTTACTTCCTAGGAGTCTGGTAAAATCTATGTATGTTTCATTCCTCGCGGGATGCTTCCGGTCAGTTCGTTTTGGTTTAGCGGAAGCTCATGGGTAAGCTAATTAATCATTCTTCTCTGATTCCATGTTTGGCATATTCTTAAGGATTCTGTATGTACTGAAACTCCTTAGGAAAGGACAAGCACTGCAATTTAACTGGATGTATGAGAAAGAGGCCTTCATCTTGCATCCTGATGAGACATTTTCTGTTGATTTTGCCAAGGTATGGTTGCATCAACTTTCCTTTTTCATGGATTTATCTCCCTGAGTAACACCATCAACTCTGTTTTCATTTCAAAGGTTGAAGAGGCTGTTGAAAACTTGAGTAGGGAGATTCTTACCATACAGGCAAAAGGTGACAAGGAGGCTGCAAATTTGCTTTTACAAAAGTACTGTAAAATGACACGGCCATTAAAACTTGCTCTGGAAAAATTAGAGAGTGTTCAGGTATGGGCTGACACCCTTCTAGTTCCTACTGGCACATGTTTCTATCTAATGAGAGCTAGGCTGTCCAAAAATAGGGCTGTTTTTAGGAATGTATACTTGGTTCTCATAATTTATTTCATTCTCCTCGTCTTTCAGGTCCCTGTGGATATAGCTCCCATATTTCCCATTGTTAATGAAATAGCAGAGTAAAGGTAGCGTCTCGGAATTTGGCCAATCCCTTCGTCTTGTAGCCGGATTCTGATAAGTAAGTGAATGGCAATAAGTGGACAGTGCTACCATAGTACCCTCTATGTTTCTATCAATCAAATCAGCGACGTTGCTGACAGATTGTCTGCATTTGAGCAGTGTGCTTTTCCTTTTCCTTTTCTGTTTTTTTTTTTTTTCTCCACTGCTTGAATTATGATGCAAATTATTAAAGTTTGTCAAATTATTTCCAAGTAATCAAGGCAGTAAACTTATGGGAATGCTGCTGCTCTTGCATTTAGGTTTCTGCAGAATTGAACACATAGAACTTCGTCCTCCAGACTATGAGCTTCTGTTTCGAGTCTGGTATAAAATCTGACTTTTGCATAGCGACTATTCCTATCGAAGATTCAGGCGTCAAATGAATAATGTTTAGCCAACACTACCAAGGCTCCATGAATGAGGGTGTGATTTGCCTTTTCGGCTTCGTAGCCGAAAAGATAACCCCCATCCGTTAACAAAGAAGTTAGCAAGGTTCATGTGAATCTCACTTGAAAAACCCAAAAGCTATATATTTTATTATTATTATTATTCTAGTTTTCTTCTCTCATATTATTCGCAACCTTTATTTCTTCAGTAGTGTTTTTTTAACCAGACCCCCTTTTTCTATCCTCTAAGCCGCTGCATTACGCTACCCTACAGCTGCTGCATATGTCAATAACGGATTTGAGGCCAAAACTTGACCTTAACCAGATCAAGTGGGTTCTTTTGTTATATTAAAATATAGTTTTGAATCCATCAATCTAGGTCAGCGTTCCTGATCCATAACCCAGGTTTAGACCGGGTCAACCAGGAGTTTGGTCTTGTAACTCCAGTTTGAGTTATAGAATGAATAACACCAGGGCAAAATGAGATGAAATGCAGTGAACTTTATTTCAGGGTCAATTTGGAAAAGAGAAAGGGATAGAAAAAAAAAGGGAAAGAAAATTGTGAGCCCACTACAGAGGTAAGAGTCTGAGAAGCAACGTGTTCCAGTCCATTGACAAGGTTCATAAACTAGACAACTTTTAACTCTTTAAGCCACGCTGTATGTAGGGGGCAAGGATCAGGTTTCCCTTCAGCAACTGCCTTGTCGGAGAGAGAATAGAACCAGCCATTCCTCCATTTAAACTGCATGAAATTAACTTCCAAGTGAGAAGCAAAACACGGTTCGAGTCTCGAGCAACTTTGCATCGACCAACCAGATCAGAATTGATGAAATTGTGCCAAATGCTTCAAAGGTATGACTAGAACAACATTTACCTCCTTAACAGCTGTTGGGAAATGGGCAACAGCACGTGAGTAAGCGCATAACCTTTCCTCGATAGCTTCTTCAAATACTATTCCTTTTTCTGCAGCTGCTGCAGAAGCAAGTTCTGCAATCAGGCTAGACACCTGGAAACATAAATATCAGTATCGATCGGATCTACTCATGGTAGAGATTTCATTGTGCTTGAACAATTTCAAGAACTTTAACAATCATAATCATGTGAAGCAAAGGTCTGCACAAGGAGAGGAAGCATAGCGAATGGCTGAAAGGAAAGGACTTGTTGACAATTTGTCCAAGCATGACTGTCTTGGGCATAAATAATCTAGCAAGTTCAAGTACAAGATCAAGATTGACGCACCACAAAGAAAACAGAAAAACAGTGAGCAAAAAATGCCTAATTTCACAATTATCGTATCCAATTGTTGTGGATCTTAAAGTCCACAAAGCATACAGAAATAGCACTGATAGGGTGTCGGCTTTTTTAACCAGCATCGAGTACACAGTGAATTATCTGCAATTAAATGAAGGTGTTCTGGAAATAAATAATGAAAGAAACAATTTAGTTGATCCAAAATTCAGTATAAACTATAAATATGGCAAAATATATGCAGTAATTTAAAACTCCTCAAACTCTGATGCTTTAACACATCATTGTCAAACACAGATTTAGATTTACCTCGGAGCGGAATTCTTTCTCCACAACACCAACAGTTGCCCCTGGATGGCGAGCTCCAACAAGCATGAATGCTGAAATCCAGATAAGCTTCTCTAACATTTGCTTCTGAAAAGCTTCCTTGTCAAGAACCTGAATACAACAATTAAAATAATGTAAATATGCTAGACTACTATCACAACATGAATTCCTCAATTCTGAATGCAACGGGGGAAGAGGGGGATGTTAGATGAAGCTTGGCCACTGAAAAAATTGAAACCCGTAACACCTATCCCATCAAAGCGACAAACTTTGCCTTCTATATACAATATCATTGGATTATATAGTTAAACCTGACACACTGAGCTTTTTTGTGTCAACCTCCACTCCCAGCTGCCACAGCCCCATATTAACATTTTTTTTATTTTTTATTTTTGTGAAAAGCCTAATGAATTCCCTCATAACAGTTTCAATCAAACAATGATTAAAAAAAATCTTATTTACCTTACAAGAGAGGCCTCCAGCATGCAATCTAGCAGCTACTGCAGAGGCCCATTTGCCATATGCTGCGGTCAATCCTTCAGGATTGGTATCGGTCTTTCCATCAATAGGAGGTTCTCCAAGCTTTGAGACAGCAAAATATGCCAGCACTTGGTCTGCATCACCAAGACCTTTACTTTGAAACCATGGCTCCAGCATCCCATTCTGGACAAAAACCAAATCTGCTAGATTGTCAACATCCACTCAATCATTCATCACCATTTATCAGAAGCCATGAAATGCATAGCAAAGATTACAAAATCCAAACTTTCAGATCAAATAATTCCATAATAACTTAATCCAACAACATTAATGAAGAATGCACGGATAATTTTTACCACTCAACAGTGTCCATTTTGACACTAAACTATCATAAAAAGTCGAGCAGCATAAGGGGTAACAAATACATTATAGACATCTATATCTTCCATTTAAACATAAACCCCAAATAACACATAGAAAAATGAGCACCCTCCTATATACCACTCAATTCAATTAGAGCAGAAAATAGAATGATTCAATCAACGAAACTAAAAACAAAAGCAAATTGTTATATAACCATTTTCACAAAAGCAGCACAGTCACGTAAAATCAGGTATCAGTACCGCTCCATCTAGACTTAGGAGTGACTTCAAGAACAGCATCAAGATCGTCATTTCTTGTACAAACTAAAATGGGACCCTCAAAATCAAGTGGCACAGGGTCTCCTCTCTTCACCAGCAAATCCTGACCACTACCCATTTCTTGTAAGGCCCTTCCCACCCTTCCACCACCAACAATCACAGCTGGGGCCACCTTGGCAGCGGTTGGGATAGTGGCCATAGCTAAAGTTTGAGTCTTTTGAGTTCTAGTAATGATTCTGGTGCCAAAAAACTTGAACTTTGAATTGGATTTAATGAGAGAGGAGTTACAGAGAGTAGCAGTGAGTGTGTGGGTAGCCATGTGTTTTGGTGGTGGTGATGGGTTTATTAGTAGTGCTGGAGATGGGCGTTGATTGTGTTGGGGCCATGGTGACTGCTAATATTGAAGAGGCGAAGTGGCAACAAGTAGAGTATCACCACTCAATTTCTACCTATTTATCCAAAAATAAGCACACGGCCCCGCTCGTGTCTTTTCTTTTCTTTTTTTTCCTTACGAATTACATTCAACATAGATTTTTATGATTATTATAATTTACATGAAAAAATCAATAGATTATCTACAGTATTAAAAATAATAAAATAATTCTTTGATAGTGCTAATGATATTTAATTGACAACATTTTGTTTTAAAGATTTATTTCTTTTTCCATAGATTTTTCCATTTTATCTTTCTTATTTATTAGGATAAAACATCAAAATAAAATGAGAAGGAACATAGAAAATGAATGAAAATTATTAAATTACAAAACAATTATAATTAAAAAAATTAAAAAATATTTAAAAAAAAACTATGAGGACCAATTAATTGTGCTTGCTAAACTAATTCACAATTAACTCATATAGTTATTTTTTTATATGATCCACTTAAAAAGATTAATTAATTCATCCCTGACAATTAATTCATCCCTTTCTAAAATGCATTTATAAGGAAATTCTGACATCATTCCCTTGGAGTAGGTCCAAGCATTGTTGTTAAAATTACGATTGAACTCGTAAAATCGTACGATTTTGCGCAACTCATTAAACCTTGTTAACTTAGGTAAAAAAATCAGTTTTGGTCAAACTCGGTTAAGAAATGATAAAATCATACGGAATCGTAAAATTGGACCAGATCGGTCCGATTTTACGATCACAGGCTGTTCCACATCCCACGCCATCTGACTCTCTCTCTCTCTCACGCGCCACATGGACATAGGCCATCCCCCCGGCTAGTCAACTGGCTCTCTCTCGTCACGTGGCCATAAGCCATCCCCCCCCCCCCCCCCCGCGGTTTAAAAATTAAAAAATCAGTATTTTTTAAATTCTCTTGGTTTAAAAATAAAAAAATCAGTATTTATTAAATGCTCCTATATTTATTCTCGTATATTTACATAATTGTTTTTTAATGTATTTTTAAATTATTTTAAATCATATATGAACCTTAAATAATAAAGTTTTATGACTATAATTATGTTGTATTGTATTCGAAAATATTTTACTTATGATTTTACTATTTTTCTACCTCCACGATTTTAGCTGTGATTTTACAATTTTTATACGAAAAAATTCAGGTACGATCTTACGATCCGAGTTTCAAAAGCCCTTTCCGTGATTTTGACAACCTTGGGTCCAAGAAAAGCAATCTCAAACCGGGCCTATAAGAACTAAATTTATCGGATTTGTAGTCGTTAAATGTATAGCCATTGATCTAGTGCAAGGATGAATGTAAAGGGCAGGCTGTGCTTGTCGGTCGTCCTCAGTCCACACACCTGTTTCATTCCTCTAGCACATGTGGGTCATGGACGATTCAAATGGTGTAGCGGCTGCCCCCACCACCAACCTGGTGTAAAAAAGTTAGATTTTCTGGACGGTTCCAATACTTGTGAAGGATGTGAAGGTTGTATGTAAATTGAGCATAAACATCATTCTACTGATTTCATTCATTCATAATAAGACTCTTGAGAAGTAGATAAAAAGATAGGTTGAAATGGTGAAAAGAAATTGTTCTCACAATAACTCAACCAAAGTCGAACTTTGGCCCCAAAAAAAAGAGTCAAAATGAGATATTATAGCCAGATCCAACTGGTCTGGCACTAAGATTTAAGTTTTGTTTAGGATTGCTGCGTGACAAGTTATGTGCAGTCTCAGAAGTATCCTTTAAGCTTCACGGGCTGCACAACATATGCTGTGACCACTACCAAATGGAGGGTTGGATCTTGATAAAACGCAGAGGATTAGATATTGTAAAAGGCAATTGATTGGAAATGATCAGCTTAGTTCAGTTGAAAAATACTTCCCCTTGTTTGTGAAGCTACAGATTGATTTAAACCAATAAACCTCATTACACCAACTGATTGGATTTGATCCTAAAACCTTTCACATGAGTATTATATATCTCGGGGTCCTAGATGTGTTCGTTGGTGTTCTTGATGGTCTGTGCGGAGTGTGTTTTTTTTTGGTCAAAATTAGTATATGCGTTATACAGTTATCTCGAACATCTTATTGGAAGGCAATTGCAAATGGATAGACAAGTCCATATGATGCAGAGACTGCTAATTCTGATGTGAATTGCTAGATTATGATTATTATAATTCTGAAATGTATGGTGTTCTTGCAGAATTCACGTCAAGATATTGCCAAGTTTCAATTTTTCAAACTGATGACTGGGATATTTATTGTCTTGGCTAGGATTCGGGATTTATGGCTTCTGCGTACCTGGTTAACTGTTACAGATCTATCTGTTTTCCCACATACAATATATCATCTGCAGTGCACAGCTAATCTGAAATCAATTAGCACAAAGATCTGTTCGATGATCTATTGGTTAAAATGGCTAGGCGATGTGCTCCATTGCAGGGTGGCCATATCAACTCCACTTCTGGCTGCTGTTACGTCAGGCATGCCCTCTCTCGCTCACTTTCTGCATTCTGTTTCCTCCCTTCTGGTTCTTATTTATTTCCTTTTGTTTGTGTAGATTCATGCCTGCCATTGCCAGATGGACTGGAAGTTACCGAAGCACCAATCCATGCATCCAAAGAATATAACCCAGGTGAGTTCAAGAGATTCTGAAACGTCACAAGTCTTCACCACCTCTATATGAATGCGAGCACGTATATCTGGGATTCTGCTATCACACTCTCATCCTGCTGTTTTTCGATGCTATGAATCCATGTAAAATGGGATAATCATTTCTTTCTTCTTCTCCGATAGATGCAACATGGACGAAGTACAGAAGCTATGTTGAAGGACTCCACGCACTACTAGAAAAATGACCTGTTTGCAACGGATTTTTGCAACAGCAACACTCCGTTGCAATTTTGCAACAGGGATTTTGTTTAGCAACGGAAAATCCATTGCTGAACAAATTTGGAAAAAAAAACATGAGTTGCAATTTAAATCTATTTACAACGAATTTTCTGTTGCAATTTAAATCTATTTACAACGAATTTTCCGTTGCAAATGAAAATTACTTTACAACGAATGTTTCATTGCAATTTAAAACCATTTGCAACGGATTATCCATTGCAAATGAAAATTGCTTTTCAAAATCCTTTAAATACGCGCCATTGTTCCTCTCTCTATTTTTCAGAATCCTTTAAATACTCATAAAACCCAGCATTGTAAAGATGGGTTTTGAGAGAAAATACCACAGAGCATCACCTGTTCGAGGACCACAGCAGAGCCATGGCAGGGCATGCAGAGAGCAAAACCAGGGGCAATCCAAACTAGGATCTTTGCTGAGGAAAGAGAGGGGGGGCCAGGGCTGCAGTGGTGATGCTAGAGAGAAAGAGGACGACGCGATCATGATCATTTATTGGAACATATATAGAAACATAGACCTTTCGTTTTGCAGAAAGGGATGTGCGTGTGGGGACTGGATCGCAGCCCTCGGTGGAGAAGAAAAGGTGACAGCAGGGGTGGAGGAGAAAAGAAGAAAAAGTTGCAGCGGAGAGTGGAGAGTGATCAATTATATTTATTTGTTGTGTTTTATGTTTTCTTTTTCGTTCTTCCTCTCTTCTAGTCTCTGTATTTTTGCAACGGAATTGTTTTGTTTTTGTTCGCTCTCCTCTGCTAAGGTAATTTCGGAGTCTTTAAATGTTTTACAAATGAGAATTTGAAAAGAAAATGTCATCTGAGCTCGAAAAATTTCCCAGACACAAGTGATATCACGGGAGATTTGTGAATGTTTTTCTTGTTTGAAAACAGTACTTATAAAGCATCGACTCAAGTGCATATATTGAGAGTGAGGTTTTTCTTATATTTCCCAAACACAAGTGATATGACAGCAGATCAGTTTCGAAGATACTTTCATTGGAAGTCTTTGCTTATTTGCAGAGGCAAGGACCATTTCATCTGCACTGGCCCCGCTGCAATGCTGGTCCTTGTCTTCGAAAAACTAGTGAAGATTGGAAGGGATAATTTGTAATTAAAACAATATATTAATAAAAAAAACATTTGAATTTGCAACGGAATGCAAATTTATTTGCAACGGATGTCTTGGTTGTTTGCAACGGATGAGTCCGTTGCAAACAACCCATTTTTCTTGTAATGACGATACAATAATGGCAGTGCAGATTGTTTATTGTGCATTACAGGAGATGAACCATTGGACTTTCATTTTTTCTCATGGATTTGAATCTTCGAATTCTTCTGATGTCAACGCGGTAGGAGCTGGACTTCAGACACAGAGGAAGAGCTGGGCTTATAATCCAATGCTCGGTGAAGAACTTCGACTTACACTCTGTAAGAGATACCCTTTTTTTATAAAAAAAACAGAGAGAAGAAAACAAAATGTTTAAAAAATTGTTTTTCCGAGGAAGATTGCCCCGATTCTTCCTCCAATATATTTAAATAAATAATAATATTATTATTCTGAATAAAAAAACATAAACAATAATTAACCCGGGTCATTATTATAGTTAGTGCTTATATAACACTAGCCTTTATATGATTATATAAAAACAAAATATACATAGATGATTATAATTTTTTAATTTAGATTAAGTCTTTTTTTTTTGGATGATATAAAACACAATTCTTAATAACAAATATCATTCGCATACACTCCCATCTGAACACCATAAAACCTTAAAAATGCTATCCATGGCAAGTATTTGCTAGTAATATTACACTCGTGACCCAGCTACTCCTAGCCAATGATTGGTGAATTTTTTTTATATTAGTTAAATTCTAACAAATAATTATAAACTAATTATAATAATTATTTTTTTATATCAGGTCTGTATTTCATAGTTTAATTCTATACTTTAATGTTATAAAAAATGGAAAAATATGTGAGGAAACCACAAATTTTTTGAAATGCCTATTTGAAAGTTTTTTTTTTCCATTTTTTTAGTATTATAATTTTATTTTGAATTGGACCCAGCCTAACCAACTAGGCCCAACAAGCTTCTCTCTTTTTGTTTTTCTTTTTTTTTTATTATTATTATTATTATTTTAGGTTAGGCTGGACCTTACATGGTTGATTTGGCTGGGTTGGACCAACTTCATCTCATTAACAAGTTCAATTAATCTAGCCTTGGATGCAGATGGTTACGACGGTTGTTTCAAGGAGAAGAAAGAATAGGGAGACTTGCTTTAATAGAAGAGGGTGGTTGTAGAAAGTGTTATCGGTGGTGTAGAGAAAGTATGGGGTGATTTCCGGAGGTGGTGGTGTCGACGACAGAGAGAGTGGCCGAAATAAGTGCGAAAAAATCCTAAGCTGAAATAAGGTTTTTCTCTACTCTGGCTTCAAGTTTCTTAATATTCCGAGCATGGAATCTATTCTTATTTATAGGTGATGAAATAGAATAATCTTTATCTTTGTTGAGGAAAGATTTCAATCTTTAATTCATCCCTGAAACATCTCAATCGTTAGCTCAAAATTGATATCATGAGCTATCAAATTTGACAGTTAAAATGAGTCCGAGCTGACCAGTTTCGAGGATTATTTTTATATAAGTTAGGTCAAATTTGATGAAGAAATGAAACATTCAATATACACTTAAAAAGTAGTCATCCAAGGTGACTTTATAACAAAAAAAAAATGATGAATGGTGAACTAGACGACGTGTTGTTTGGTTCCTTTAGAGGATCACCCAACACGTCTTCTAATCTTTTTTTCCATTTTCTTATTCTAAATGGCGTCATTTTAGGATTTTAGCCAAAATTCAATTTGATCTTTCAACTTTTAATTCCTTTTAATTGCACCTTTGATTGATCATAAATTTTAATTTTGTGTAATTTTATCCCTATTAAACTTTAATATCATCCCTAGATCTGTGTTTATTTTTTATTTTGATTCTTGGTCTTGGATTTATATAATTTAACTCTCAATTGACCATTAAAATTCAATTTATTTTTCATTTTCACCCCTAATTTCTATCAATTGAGCTCTCATAGTTCGGATCCTTTTACATATTAGTTCTTGGTTGCGAACTTATTCAATTTAGAACTGAATTGACCCCAAAACTTTAATTTTCTTATAAATTGCCCTTGATTTCAATCAATTGATTAGTTAAAAAATAAATTTGGTCTCTTAAAATCTTAGTCCTCTTAATTAAGCTCAAAATAGGTTTCAAAACTTAATTTGTTACTAATTAAGGCCCCGTTTGTTTGCTGGAAAGTGATTTCTTTTTGGAAAGTGAATTCCGGGGAAAGTGAATTCATGGAAAGTGAATTCCTGAAAAGTGAATTCTGATATTTGACAGTGTTATGGAAAATGAACTGGAAAACACTTTTCAGTGTTTGTGTTATGGAAAATGAACTGGAAAATAATTTATTAATAAATTAATTTTTTTTTCAAGTTTATTAAAATAATGAGGAACAAATCTTACAAATTAAAAAGTTGAATGAGAATGAAATTGAAAAAAAATATAATTTCATAAATTATCTCAAATAAAATAAATAATAATCAAAATAATAGAGATCAAATCTAAAAATTTTAAAAAAAAATGAAAGGTGAATAAATTAAAATAATAATAATTAACATTTCATAGATTATTTCAAATAAAATAAGTAACAATAAAAAAAATGAGGACCAAATTTAATAGATAAAAATTTTCAATAAAAAAATGATAAGAAAAAAGCAAATAGCAATTATAAAAATAAGGACCAAAATTAATAAAAAATTAAATTTTAAGAGATGGAATTGAAAAATAAATATTCAAAAACAAATTATATATAGCAATCAAAAGTTTGAGGATCAAATTTGATATAATCAACAAATAATGACATTTCTAAATTTTTCACAACTTCCGGAAAGTGTTTTCCGCCCAAATTTTCCGGAAAACACTTTCCTGAAAACCAAGCCAAATTTTTCTTTGACTGGAAAGTGTTTTCTGTTGACCAACTTTCCGGAAGGCAAACAAACACGGGAAAGTTTGGAAAGTGGTTTCCCGGAAAATGAATTCCGGGAAACAAACACAGCCTAAGTTCCTAATAAAATTAATTTATCACTAATTAAGTCTTTAATAAAATTAATTTAACCTATTTAAAGCATAACTATATCCTTGCACCTAATTAGATCCTTAAATTGGATCCAAGTTAATTCATAAACATAATATACTTTAATTTGTTACATGATTAAAATATTGACCTGTTAAAAATCTAAATATGCATCTAGATTTATATTTTATTCAGATTTGTCCAATAATAATTTATTTTAACTTTGGATCTTCATTGTTTTTTCATTATTGGGCACAACATGGTACAATCGGACTTTTGAATTCATTAAAAAATCCAGCTTAATTCTCTTTTCTCCATGTTTGTCCTCTTCATTTTTTGTGTTTGTTATTTTTATTTTTATCTTGGGTGAATTTGGATAATAATCCACAAGAACAACTGGTCTATCATTTTTTTTCCTTACCTAACTCTTCTGTATTTGCCCACATTGTATTAAGGTGAGCGTGGTTTGAGTTTTTTTTTTATAGGAGTGATTGAAATTGTGTTATGCTCTAACCATGATTTTGAAAAATGTTTACTTAATTAACACACCCCATAATTTTATATGGATTTCATGGAAAACTTTTTTGATAAAAATGTCAAGAAAAACATACAATTTATAAATATATTTTTTCAAATCAAAACCCAATTCCATAGAATTAAACACACACCTAATTAGAACTGATTTTTTGTTCCCCTTGCAATCCCATCGTATTGTTTTCGGTGCCTAATTGATTTATCTCGAACAAATTAACCCCATCAAATCAAAAGTCAAAATCCTCATAAAATCTTCCTTGAATTTCCTGCCAAATATTTTAAGGCATAGTCGCCACCTAAGCATAATAGGCGGTGAGAGTCTCTAACTGTCAGCACACACGGTTCATTTAAAGGCATGAAAAAGTTAGGAAGAAGATGGTTCTTTAAATTCAAACATTAACTTCTAACGAACAATGTGTCGCGCAGTATAAATTCGGTGGTCCATTCTTATTTTCGGACCAATTTATATCGTTCTAGTGGTCTGTGTCTGAATCATTAATTTCATGGATCTTACTAACAACTTCCTACTACTATCTGACCTCTAGTTAATTGCTGATTCGATTCAATTTGAGAGTCATTAAAGGAATATGAAGGAGCCAAGTAAATAAAAAATAAAAAAAATGTTTGTTCTTCAATTTGTTGTAGATACGATTTCAATTACTTCAATCCTAGTTTGCAAGAGGTGTGACGTGATGACAAGGAGCTTGCGATCTATACAGCAAGTCTCGAGTTGAACTCAGAGCGCGCATGCATTGGACAACAGGGGTTTTACGTGCTCACTTATGCTCATAAAATACGTTTTAATTTCCGGGAGATGAAGTTTTCTCGCATCTACAAAAATTACTTCAACCCTGCAAAATCTGTTTACCACACTTTATTTCTCTGACACAGAGAGATCATACGCACTATAGAATGTAAAAAACACTCCCTCTTTTGCGTTATTTCTCGCACAAAGAACATCAAATTTGCTTGTAACCCTAATTTTGACGCACTGTTAGATTTGAAACAGCGTTTTCTTCTTCTTCTTCACAATACATGTAGAAATTTGATGGTGAAAGAAAATTAATTTATAGGGTAACGATATGCATTAAAAATACTACTAGAAAGCTTTTGTTATAGTCTTGAATTTTGATTCAATTAGGCAGCCCAACTTCTACGGTCTCATCTTAATTTATTTTTCTTTATCTCTAGACCATTAATGTGTTACAATTCTTTATATAAGCATGCATCTATAAATGTCACTACCTATGGAAAAGACTATGATGTATCCTATCCTTTTCAACATGATCTCGCCTTATTGCTAATAAATTGAAAGCTTGGTTACTATTTACAAGTCAATTTTATTATTATTTTTATTGGATGCAAGGATACCTCTCTCTGAAAAGACATGAGCCTAGACTGTTATTGGTGGCCAAGTGTTAGGACCAGCTTGTTGTTGACTTTTCTTTCCATTTTATTTCACACTGCAATTTTATTTTATTTTTATAAAAAAAATAGTTTTGAAATAATTTGTAAATACTTTTATAAATTTTTACTTCAATTTCTATGCTACTTTTCCAATTATTACGTATCTGATAAAAAATGTTAATAATAAATTATTTATGAAATCGATTCTTTATTAATAAAATATTTAAATATATTTTGAACGTCATGTTATTATATTTATATTTTTTTTAGTTTTCAATCATACGAAATATTGACATACTATTCTGATTTTTGTTGTTATCTTGTTTCATCAATCATAAAATGTATATATGTTTTTTTAAAACATAAACAATGATTTTGGTTAAAGATATTATGTTAAATAAGAAAATCAAGAAATACGTTCATAGAATATTTATCTTAATAAAAAAAATCAAAACGACTACATTTTCGAGTTAAAAAAATAATATGTTTAAAATACATTAGGTTATATGTAGGCATAGCACAAACATACAAACTAGTATAGTCATATGATCATAAGAGTGTGTGTGTAATTAATCCCAACCCATGCCAAAATTAATTTTCTTATTATTCGAAATATTGATAAATGAATGTCTAACTTCATCTATATCTACATTATAAATAAACAATAACAATTATCAAACTCTCCTTTCCAAAATTTAATTAAAGAAGAGAAGCATGTACCTAAAAAAATCATGTGAACTGTGCCTTTTAATCTTAATTACCCCTGTTCATCAACCTTACCTCCTATTCACAAATCGAAAGATATGTTTATAACTGCAGGGTAGACTTATTGGGGCCAAAAACCATTTCCTACCCATCCAATTCGCAATGAAAAATCGGCGAAGCAAATGAATGAAGGTCTCCAAAAATAATGTCATCGCCATCAGTGTAGCTACCGGAGTCTTGGCAGTCGAAGAAAGTTTGGATGTCATCCGGGAAGCTCCTTCGAGGTGGATCCCGGTTGGACTCCGGTGGTGTCGAAGGGCAATCAGAAGCCGATGTTCTCTCCAGCATTTCCTTGAACTTGGAGGACTGCAACAGAAGCCCTAATGCCGATGAAGCCGGGCCACCAGCACCACAAGGCCGAGCTGGAGCCGCTTCTGTGTCATCAACATTCGAACTTTGTTGATGTGATATGAAATCCAACCCGAGCTTTTGATCAAGGTTTTGTATAGGATTAGCATCGCCATTAGGGTTTTGTTGAGGATTAGTAATATTATCCTTGTTATCGGGACGTAGCCATTTGACGTAACGGCTTAGGTCAAAGTTTGTCACGGCATTAAGTCCACGGTACTCTATGGCTGCCATGTCATACGCTGTCGCTGCTTCTTCTTGAGTAGCTGAAAAGAGAACGCACGTAAAACGATTTTGATTAGGTGTGGTGTGGTCGTAAGAAGTAGATATGATCTGTAAAACAATTTAAATATGCAATTAATAACTAATTTTGGTTCAGGATATTATTATATGCTGGAAATTTAAATAATGGATGAATATTTTGGTGGGGGAGCTTTGAAATTTAAATTGCTGACTCGAGTAGTTGGGGTTTGGTTCATCTATATCCCAACCAACAAGATTTGATTGCACCATAAAATCTACCTTTAGACTTTATCCCTGTGTGTATTTTGACCAATGCATGTGCGACATAATCGACATGAAATTCTAGGTTAACCTTATTTACTTGGAGCTATTGTGTGGATCATGCAAGTGACGTGTCTCGACACATGAAGAACCATGTGGACGGGGGCAGATATAAAGTCAATCACCAAAGTTAATTGTTTAAATAAAGCTTATATTTAAAAAAATACCATATGTTCCAAGGTAGAGGTACTTGTTGCCGAAAACTCTGCCAATTCGAGCTTCCCATCTTCCATTATGATGGTGTCTGCATACCATTTTTCAGATTGCTGAATATTATTAGTGCTATTATCACATAAAGCAAAGACTTAACATCCACCAATTAGATTTTTGAGTGGTAAAAAGGGACGTTAAATTACTTTTTACAATATCAAATTACAACTACCGGAAAATGCAACTAAACCCTAAAAAATATTTCCAAAACATATAAATAAATCTAATTTATCAGCAAGAATCTACACTAAAACTTGGTTTGATATTGTAGTTCAGCTATATTTTTTTAAAAAAAGTTTTAAATGTGTTGATATAAATAAAATATTATTTTAATATATTTTAAAATTTTAAAAAGCTACTACTAGTATACACTAAACAGAACCTAAACCTACCGACGCCTCAACACGTTAAACATAAATGCTAAATTTCATTTTTCCCTTTTCAAAAAAAGAAAAATCAATTGGATATTTCTCATGATGACATAAATAAGAGAGAGGGGAGACAAAATGCAGTAAATATATTACCTGGCCACACCTCTATACTTGGACACGCCGCGTGAAAACCCACTACTTTTTCTGTAAATTCCATCGATAGAAATGAGTATGGTATAAAGAAGACAAGTCTGCATCTTTTTCTAGCAATTTTAAACTCTAAAATTTCTTAATATCTACCTCCTCAGTGATCCAATATATTCTTCTTTTGACTGACCCTCCATCTCTTTGAGTTCTTCTTCGTAAGTTGACACCTGAAATGAATCAATCTCTTTAGATGTAACAGGAGGGAAGAAAAAGAAAAATCAAGACCATGAAATTAAGAAAAGATTTAAGGAAGAAAAGTAATTCTGAGTTGTCAAAATTTACAGGGAAATTGAGGAGGGTATCCTGTCCCCAGTACTTTAATGCTGCCAAATCATACGCATGTCCCGCCGCTTCTTCATCATCATAGGCCCCTGAGAAATTAAAACCATTATCACAAACGTAATTATTTCTACAGTTCGGATTTCTGTGCAATTCTGAATAGAAAAACTGGTTAATTTCTCCACCTTTGATAGAAAAAAGTTTAAAAACATTTTAGGATAATAGAGTTATTGTTGAATATATAAAGGTTAAGCAGAGAGGATATGTACCTAAATACACTGCAATCCCACCAGCATGACACCATTGAAGTCGGAACCAAGAACAGTGCCAAGAAAATGAAAACGTTAGATCAGCAAATCGATGACGACAAGGACAACGAAAGATTTGGAGACGAAGATGGAAAGGGAGTAAAAGGAGGAAGAAGATGAATAACCTTGTCTTCCTTTCTTGTTCTGTGATTCATTCCAGCAGTTCTTATCCCACAAATGAGCCTCATAGCGTCCGGTCCATCGATGCCTGAAGCAATCATGTACAGAAATGAATCCTGAGAATAGAAAAACTCGAAGAAAAAAGGGAAAAGAAAAGAGCGTGATTAAACCTTGTAACGCCTCTGTAGATGGAGCTTCGTTGAGGAGGGGAGTCTCGAGGAACACTTTTTCTTGTCCGCTTCGCCTTGGTTGCCGGATTAGTGCCGGTGTTTGCAGAGTTCTTCAGGCCTTGCTTCGATGATTTTCCCATCTGACTTCACCAAAAGAAGTGAACAAACACAAACACACAGACGTAAAAAATGGTGTTGGGAGGCCGATTTTGAGAGAGGGAGATAGTGACTAGGTCATCCAATGAGAAGGGAGTTTAAAAGAAATGGGAGAATAGATATAGGGAGTTTGTTTAATGGGATGGGAAAATAGAGAGGGAAGCCGGGTGGAGGTTTTATTTTTTATTTTTTATTTTTTTATTCAGCAAAAAAAATAAAAAATATATAAAAACAAAATCAAGATTTAGTAAAACCCTTCCAAACAACCTCCAAGTAATATTAGGGTTATTCAGCAAACTAGCCCCATTTTATTCTCCAGATTAGGTGCCAGCTTATATCGCTCTTTTTTTCTTCTCAGTCATGGAAGTTTCTGGCTCTGCCATTTGGAAATGTTGGTTTGATTCAATGGTGGGCTTTTACTTTGATAAATCTCGGGTTGACATTTTTACTCTTATAATTCTTAGGCTAGCGTGATTTTTTTCTTTACTTATTTGTGTTTTTTTATAAAATATATTTATTTCTCGAATCCTGGTTTTTAAAATGAATCTTTTAATTATTTAATAATAAGTTTCAATAAAAAAAACATTATGTTTAATATTTTACGATGCTCTTGTGGTCAGACATGGTCATAATTTTTTCCCCACTTTTTCTCATCTATTATAGAAATTAACTTAAAATATTAAGTTTCCAACTATAAATCAATTCAAAATAAAGTAAGAAATCCTGCGTTGGCAACCCAACCATGTCAACATCAATATTCGACTTTGGGCCACACCAGTGCCCGGTCTGTATTCAGGTAGATCAAAAATTCAGGGCTTTTAATTGAATATTAAACCAAAAAATGGGCTATAATAAAGGTGGATACGGTGGAGCCTAAAGTGTGGTGTGGTGTTAAAAAAATTATAAAACAGTATATATAAATTTTATAAGAACTTAAAATAATTAGAATTTTATTTATTTATTTTTTTAAATTAAAAAAAAAGCATTAAATTGTTTTTTAGAGATGGGGACTAATGGCCAGTAGTCTCAGCTGTTATGACTAGTGAGTTAATTGTAACTTTGGTATTGTTATTTTCGGCTTCTTTAATTTGGACTATATAGAGAGAGAGAAAAGGATCGATTAATTTTAAATTTCAAAGCATAAAGGAGCATCGATTCATAATTTTAAATTAATTTTAATTTGGACCGACAATGGTAAAGGTTTGGAAAAGACAATTTATATGTATGCTAGAATTTTTCACACAATTTATCTTTCGATAGCTTCTCAAATCTGTTACTGAATGTTCAGTTTATCTCTATATCTTCACTTAATTTCCAGACCAGTTATCCAAAACGCAATGCTTCAAAATTCACATTTCTCGACATCCATGTTCTCTGTGGATGCAGTTGGATCCCTCTCTGGGGTCCTTATCTTCCAAAATTAGACCATTCTTTTCGTGACTTTCTTTTCTGGTCCCAGTTTTTGTTTGATGCATTACCAAGCACTTCCCTCGAAGTACATTTTTATGTCTGGAATCTCAACTTCTTGATACCCACTATGGTTGAAGCAACTATCCAAAATCATAAAAGATGGTGCAGAAGGATAGCCTGAAAATTGCTTCATAAACTCAGCCTTGTGCCTGGTAAATTGAAGGAGGAAATCTTGAAATAACTGTCTTTACCGAAACTTGGTGCTTGTACTGACACCCCACCAACAGTAATGCCAGTTAGGTTGATCAGAAAATAGAAGGGTAGCAGCGGATTGTTAATCATTCTGGTGTATGAAATAGGAGTTGTTTTGTTGTAAGCCGAGGGATTTCCACCCATGACTAGTGAACCTGAAGCCTCAGCTTCTGTTGTAGGAAAACAATAGGAAAAAACTCCTCCAAACATGGGTGAAACTTGAGAAATCAAAGAGATATCACTCCTTCCCAATCCCACAAGACCTGAAGCTCCACCAAATAGACCTTGATTTTTCCTACCACAGCCAAATATGAAGTTTCTGACTGTAGTGTTTCATAAATTAAGATGCTCCATACCTACTTCACTGCTTGTGTAGGACCCATCACCATAATTAACAACATAGTCACAAGTCGGAGGGTTACTCCCACAAACTCCTGAATTTCCAGTTGCAAACTGTAGGGATCGACAGGTTGATGAATAGCATCGAACTATTTGGTATGAAGGAGATTTTGAAGGTCTGAAAATAGGGTCTTGTTGATTATAACATCAATTGCAAGGTTGGCATCGAACCCAGCTCAAGTCACTTCCTGTGTCCACAATCACTGTCAATTTTTGACCACCCAATTCCACTGTAACCATGTAGTTTAGTGTCTGAAGTCTTAAACCAGAAGTTAACGGGATTTGAGTATCCACTGAAACATCAATATTTCCAGATAAAATGATGTTTTTCATTCTAGATTGAAGTGGTCGAAGCTGAAAGTTATCCATTATCAAGCGTTTTTGAAGCTTCTTATTCCAGTCTAAGATCTTTCCTGAGCAGGAATCTTTGTGCTTCATTTCCAATATCATTGCACCATTCTCCCATCCTTCAAATTTCAAACAGAATGAGCATTAGTCCAATGACTAGCGAAGATTGTATATGAAAGCGCTAGGCTCTCGAAAAAGAAAAATATCGTATAACCTCGATCTCCAATGATCCAAAATAGTTAGCTTCAAGGGGGGAATGTAAGAAAATTTTCGGATATTTTATTAGTACATGGATAATCCTACAATTAATGGTTTTACTTTATACGAAGAAAAAGACAGTAAATCCACAAGATAAGGTTTTCTAATGATGATGAATGTTTCCCATAAAGCATGAAATAAGTTGTAGATAGTGATGGCATAAAGGAAGGTAAGTAGTAGAGTACAGATCCCAAAAGTGGAGAGCAGATTAAGAAGCTAAAAAAAAGATTTTTCAGTTTGCTATACTCACTTGGTTTTTGGGAGAGACAACTTGAACTACCACTCCCCTGTTTCCATTGAAATTTATGGATGCTGAGGACTTTCTTCCCTTGAAAACACTGGACTCCATTACCCAGAATGGCGAGGAGAGAAAAAAAGAAGAGAAAGATGGGGGAGTTTTGAAGGAAAGGAGGTTTTTCCGGCACCATTTCGATGATGCTAACGGGGCCGTCGCCGAGAACAAAAAAGGAACAAAGAAAGAATCCTAGCAATGAATACTGTGTGTGTATTTGAATGTGTGCGAGAGAGGGAGAGATTCTTAACAGTTGGAGTTTGGCAAGAGATCGAACAAAAGAGAAATGGTTGGCTAAAGGACCCTACCGGTGCATGAGATATTATTGTAGATTCACATGCAAATCCTTGGCAACTAATAAAAGGCCAGGTACGAGTGTTACTGTGCTCGTAGCTAGCTAGTAGCAGACATGGTGGGGGATGTGAAGAGCTTGAGCTTGTGATATTGTTGTTTGTGCGGTTGTACTATACACTTTAAAAAATATAATCTCCATTACGTTTTTGCAAAGATTTGATTAGTTTACTGAGCTTTCATAACACAAGAACTCATCTCGGAACCATCACGGTTTTGCAAAGATTTGATTAGTTTACTGAGCTTTCATAATTCAAGAACTCATCACCAACCGTCACGACTTGCTGATCAGAGAGAGAGAGAGAGAGAAGGGGAGCTGACGGATATGTCGAAGCAATTTTGTGTGTTTAATTACTGTCCCTTTCCATAGTGGGAGTCTAGTGCGTCGTCAATCACTCATATATATATATATATATATATATATGCACAGAGCATTAGATTTTTGTGCTCTGCCGCCAGGAAATAAAATAACAATCAGCTTGATCTTGATTATGGCTCTTGATTATTTGATTAGACATTCCCTTGTTGCTATACAAGATGGATGGATGGATGGAAAACCTTGGACTCGACGACCTAGTCCTATGCATAGTTAGAACTCTTTATCAGTAAAGTTGACAATGCCGGTGATTCGAGCACCAAGGCAATGCTTGTTCATATCATGGGCGTTGACTTCGATTAAATTGCTAGCTCGGCTGAGATATTAACTTAAACGGGACTCATCGGAAGACAATAAAAATAAAAATAAAACTTCAATTTCATATTATTTCCAATACACGTATTTTTGAAAAAAATAAGCTCTAATTAATGTGGGCTATCGTAGGGTTTGGTTGGAATAACTTCAAATTTAAAACAATAGTGATCAACATCTTCGACAATATTCGATACCTCCACCCTTTAAAATCACTAGTGCATTGCTTATTATAAAAAAAAAAAATCTCTTGGCACACCCCTTTTGATGATGGAAATGTGTTTAATATAATAATTAATCCATATATATAATATTTAATAATCATATGCACACCATGATGTTACAAGTAATCTAACAATTCTAGTAATTGGACTGAAAAGTTGATCACCTAATGTATGGCTACGAACTATGAACTCAGCTTGTTTGAAATAGTATACTTGGCACGTTTTTCTCATTTGCATTACCCTGTCAAAAATAGATCATCGAGCTGTAATTAAACCATATTATAACACGAGGACTTTATTTTCATGTATTTTTACAATATTCAAGTTTTAAACTCAAGTATCTAAAAATAAAATAATAATATTATTTTGATTAATTTGTGTTAATTCAAGGTAATTTTTTCAACTTATAACCCGGGGCTTGGACCTAGTCATGAACCGATGAAATTTGATAACTGTGATAATCACAATCATTTTTTTAAAGATGTGCTTGTTTATAAGGTCACACCGTGTTTTTTTTAAAACTTAATTTTTTTTAATTTAAAAAATATTTAAACACGTTAGATTATAATACTACATCTGAAGAGATCCTTCAACTATTAATTTAATACAACACCCTAAGAGATCCTTCAACTATACATTTGATACTCCACAAAGGATGAAAAAGATACCATTTAAAGATATTAGTTAATTCCATATTCTTTTATATATTTAATTAGAGATAGAAGTCACATTAAGTTCATAACTATCAATTATTAAATACAGCAGGCTATTTCAATATATACAAGTTATTTTTTAATAATCTTAAATAAATAAATAAAACATTTTTTTAATAAAAAAACCTTCGTAGGAAGAGTTTGAACTCTATTTTACGTTCAAACTAGATATCTTATTTTATTTTTAAAATCCAATGATTTACGAGACTCATTAATCGAGTCAAAAATCCACACAAATTCATCAAATATAAAATCAAATAATTTTATTATTAGATTTGAATTTGATAATAGAAAGATGAGGGGGAGTCAACAAAGGTGGCAAATCCAACTTGGATATTCTTATCCACAACGCATCCTCTCATTTTCAAATAAAGAAAATATACTTACGTGTCCCTCCAACTCCTCCAGATTCTTCCACGTCTCACCTCCACCCAATCACATCCCTTCCTTTTGTGGGATAACTCACAAAACGACAAAAGACACGCCCAAGTAGAAGGTTCATGTACCGCGTCCCCCTCTTTATCCAAAACCAAAAACTGCTGCGCACGTGGCTTTCACGTGATAGTGGCACCGCATGACGCCATCTCCACCCACTCAACGATTCTAATGACTTAACTACCCTCCATGGAATCCGATGATTATAGTTATTAATCTCGGGCGTATCTCGACGAATTAACTTGCGGTTGGTCAAATTTAAGTAAACTTTGACTAGGGCAAACTTTATTTTTTTAAAAAGAAACCAAATAATTTTATTTTTGATAAAATAATTAAGCTATGATCTATAAATTAACGTAACAATCCAACAAATCAAATTATAAATTTTATATAAAGGATATAATGATTATTTTATGGAATTCTATTTAGAATATGAATTAACCTAAAATGAAAGAAGGTTATCATGAGTTAACCCAACAATTCAAAACATGAATTCTAAAGTTGGTCACTCACCCCTCCTTTGAAGGGTATAGTGGTCAACTCACAAGTGGTTCCCATTTGATTGAATATGAGCACGTGACAGTCACCACGGTATAAAGAGAAGGCGAAAGAACGCCGTAGTGTCAGCTGAGAGTTGTGGAGAACTAAAAGAGAGAGCTTTTGATACTGTTAGTTGAAGGAGGATTCTGAGTTAGAGCCGAGTTAACTCACTAAGTTAAAATAGAGGTAGGTTTCAGATGGTTCAGTTAATGAGTTCTTTAGGCGAAAAAACAGCAGCTGTGAAGCTGGAAGCAGCTGAGGATTCTTTAGGGGATCAACTCAGTCCTCTTTATAAACGATCAAAGCTTGACCACCCTTCTTCACAGGTTCGCCTTCTTTTCTCTCCTTTTTTCACCATCTCAGTAACCAAACAGAACTATATTTCTTATCTTTTCCTTCCGTGTCTTTGTTTGAGTTTCTATTATGGGGTTTTGATTTCTTGACTGATCGATTCATTTATCTGATGGCAGGCGATGAGCCCAGATGGTGTAGTTTTTAATCCACTTGGAGAGCCGAGCCCGATTGGTTTGACACTGAAAAAGAGCCCATCTTTTTTGGATTTGATTCATATGAAGTTATCTCAACAAAACACTAGCAATCCCATGTTGTCAAAGAACCCTGGTTCCGTTGCAGCCGATAAGCTTAAAGCTTCAAATTTTCCTGCTTCATTTCTAAAAATAGGGAATTGGGAGGTATGCCAGTTGATTTCATTTTTACTTTTTTTGAGTGATTAGTGTTTTTGAATTCTGATTTTTTTTCCTGTTGACTCAGTACAAGTCAAGGTACGAAGGGGATTTGGTGGCAAAGTGTTACTTTGCTAAGCATAAACTTGTTTGGGAAGTGCTTGATGGTGGGCTTAAGAATAAGATTGAAATTCAGTGGTCAGATATTGTGGCTATCAAGGCAATTTTTCCTGATGATGGACCTGAAACCTTGGATGTTGTGGTATTTTACTTTCTTTCTCTTGATTAAAATCATATACTTGTATGATCCATGCCCCTCTTTATTGGCTCTGACGCAACGCACGCACACATTTAATCTCAATAATAGTAGTGGTGATGGAGGGTTGTATGTGTTTGGTGCAGCTGGCTAGACAGCCCCTTTTCTTTAGAGAGACAAATCCACAACCGAGGAAGCATACTTTGTGGCAGGCAACATCAGATTTCACTGGTGGACAAGCAAGCTTACACAGGTACTGATACCATGTTTAAGCTTCTATTAATTCAAGGGGAATTGATATATGTTATTGCCTCGCTGTTGAAATATCTGGTGATCACAATATTGGTGACTTTTATTAAACCATCAAGTGTCTGATATTCTTTTCCCATTTATCCTTCATGGAAAAACGTGAGCTTATACAAATGAACAAGCTGGGTGAAGACAGGAAGGGAAGCATGGTGGAAATAAACGTCTTTCATATGATATATTATTCTTAGAAGAGAGGAAGTCTTGTGGACTTGGACTTGAATTCACTACTTGAACACGTATATTTATACTGCTCTAGGATAATTTAAGATATTTTAAAGGATAAAAATATCTTTAATAATTATAATGCACCTAGGAGAACTATAAAACACTTTGATTTCGAAATTAAGAGGGGATCGGAATTACACTTCGTAATTTTGAAAGTCTTGAGACTCTTTGAATTTGGAACGTGTCGGGGGAACAATCATTTTGCCATGGTTATTGCGCCGTTCTCATTTCTTGTTATCGCAGACATCCTGCATTGTTGCACTGTTAAACTCCAATACATTTAGAACTGTATGAACCCTTTCAACTTTCCTCAGTCTTTGGATTGTTCTCATGCACTATGACACTTGTTTTGTAGAATTCAAAACCAATTTCTCTTGCAGCAATCACAAATGCTGCTTCACTTTGTATGAAATCTTCCTGTTTCTTTCATCCATATCAGGTATAGCAGTGTGATAGATTGCCAACAAGCAGAAAAAAATGTCAATGGTGTCAGCTTGGGGTTCACAGACCCAGTTCCCATCTATAATCCTTTCATTTTTAAAATTAAAGCCTTTAATGTGCAGTCTTGTTGTGTGAGAATCCTTGATCTGGTTCCAGCCATTCACACTTTCACCTTCTCTCATAGCCATTGCCTGCTCAGGGACAAAGTCTCCTCCCTAGCCTTGTCAGCCTTTGATTTGTGTATGTTTTCCATTAGAACTCTTTCTATTTAGCAACTTTGGCGTTGACTCAAAAGAAAAACAACAAATTATTAGGTTGTTGCTGTGGAGCTCTCACAAAGAATTTGTTACAGCTGAACTTGTGTATTTGCTTAAACATGGTTCATCTGAGCTGTTTTTCTTGTCTAGTTGCTGCCGTCACATTCTTCATAACGGTTCCTTGGCCATATCACCTTCTTCTTTTTAAAGAAGAGCTCTCTTCTTTTCATCATGTGTGGTTCTTATGGGATCACACCATCTCTTGTGCAAGAAGTTGTCAGCTCGCCTCTCTTGGCTTCTTCTATCATTCTCTTGATAAAATATCCCAATTCTCTTGTTGGTCTTTATCATCTTGTACCTTTAATTTTTCCACATTTTATCAATCTTATGGGAGACACTACAATCAGGCCTGCGAATGATGTGGTTTGAAAATGAGTTGAGTTTGTTTCTATGTTTTATTAATCATATGGGAGATGCTACATTTTTTCATCATTCGACTGAATAGAAAAGGATGATCTGAGCTTGGTCCAGGCTTTTGGAAATATTGCATTATGCCAGGTTATCAAGTCTGAATTATTGATGGGTGCAACTTGTAAATTGGATTTATCTGTTATATTTTGGATGGTATTTTAGTGTTTTAAGATGATCTGAAGCCAATTAGATGACATTGCATCTTGTCTATGAGACCAGTGGGTTCTTATAATTTTCCATCAAACCTCTGTATGTACTCTCCCGTGTTGGCTAAAGTAGATTCTCATTCTTGTTTGATGTGGACAGATCACCCTTTTTGTTCAAGATTTCTGATTTTCTGTAATCATTACAAGTGGTCTTTCCCTCTGTACACTACATGATGTATAGAAGATGCTGTTAACAATTGATTCCTTCTGTTTATGCTCTTTTATTTTATTTGAACTGCAATGCTGATTTTGTTACTTCTTACACAGGCGTCATTTTCTACATTGCCAGCAAGGCTTCATGGGAAAGCATTTTGAAAAGCTTATTCAATGTGATCCTCGTCTAAACTTTCTTAGTCAACAGCAAGAAATTATATTAGAGTCTCCATACTTTGAGCAAAGAGTTTCTGCATTCAGCGACTTGCATGAGTCTGACAAAGGGCTTGATTCTGAGGTCGAGGACAAGACCACTGTTTTTACTCTGCGGGAAGCAGGACCACCATCAGGAGTTCTTCTATCTTCCTTGAATAATGAATGCCAAGGCTTCCTGTGTCATACCCCTGAAAATATCTCCCATGAAACTTCTTCAAGTAGCTTCGGTAAGATTATAATCGTAAAACTGAATGTATTGATGAAAATGACGATGTGAAATTATGGTGAAAGCATGCCTGCATATTATATATACACCCTCTGCCCTTGTCATCTTGGATAACTAAACTCATAGTTTTATGAGGTCTGAGCTGCACTATGCTCGTAACTGTTCTTAATGTCAAAAAACCTTTTCTTTTCCTAATTATGAACTCTGTGATTACATGAAGCCATAGCTGAAATACCTTGAAGAAACTGCAAAAGTGCTTTTGCTATATGGCTGCTAAAACTAGTAACTTGTCGGATGAAGGTTCCAAATAATCAGTCAATATAACTATATATGATCTAGCTTTTCCAGAGACTTGGAGTAATTCATATGTCAAACTAAAGTGAATTCTCCACAAAAACTTTGTGGTTTCTCCGAATATGAAATGGAGAACTCCTTCGGCAGTAAGGGAACTGGTTAGTGTCTTATTAGCACAGGAATGTAAGCTCCCGAGTAGGTTTCTTTTATTAAGCCTAGTTCATATTAAGCATCTTCGAAATTTTCAAGAACTATCTGTTAGTCTTGTTTGACTGCTTATGCCAAATCCTTCTTTTCTTAAAGCTGTAATACCGTCATAGTTGAAATTTTTAAGGTCGTATCTGGAATGGTGGTCTGAAATGTGTTCATTCTCTTGTGAATTTATTTGTGTTTTAATTTCGTATCTTGCGTGCTGTAATCATTTTTATCTCTCTTATTTCTAGGAATGGAGACCCATTTATTTGAAGAAATCAGGAGCAACAGAGCAGAGGAACAGAAGTTGCCAAGCAACTGGGATCAATTTAAAGTGCCTGGACTTCATCCATCCATGTCAATGAGCGATCTAGTGAACCATATTGGACATTGTATATCAGAACAGATGACCTCTGGCAACTCTAGCATCTGTGGTGGTGACATGAAGAGCAGTGACATTCTGGATGAAATTACCCAATACTTGCTTGGGGACTCTCTAGTTACGTCAGCCTCGGACGAGCAATCCCTCATGACAAGGGTGAATTCTCTCTACTGCCTACTGCAGAAGGATCCTGGAACAGCCCGGGACTTGCAGGTGAAGCGTCTTGACAGTCTTGAAATGGATAATGGTGGGAGAATAGACGAAACAAATTCAGTTACTGCATCAGAATGCCAAAGTAAACTTGCCGAGGATTTCCCTGCACCTGAGGGAGAAGCTAGTAACGTTAGCTTCTGCAAGCAGGCACCGGCCATGACAAGGAAGGACTCAGTTGGAGAACTGATGCTTAATCTTCCAAGGATTGCCTCTTTACCACATTTTTTATTCAATGTATAGGAAGATTGTGGTAATCAAGCAGTATAGAGATATAATTTACCTCTTTCAACTTGTACAGCTTGGGGGTTCAGAGATGGATATTGATGAAGAATCCTCCCATGTTCACATGGGGTTACTGGTGTCCATAGTGTGTGAACTGTAGTTTTTTTTTTTTTTTGTACGACCTTTTGCAATCCTGACAGTTTATATAAAGGTAGTGTTTCTAGTTTCTAGTGGATCACAGTCTTGTGTAATCCGAGCATTTCTATGAACCTTGTCCATGTCATGGGGTACATCCGCATAAGCAGTCTTGTTTATATATGAAGCATATATACATTTACATGACAGGATGGAGATAACCACAACGACAAGAAGCGTGCGCAAGGGGCAACCAGTTCATATATTTCATGTATAAATTCTTCTAACTTTCCAAACAAACCTACAAAAAGAAGAAATAAACGATCAAACAACTATTTAAGGTCTATCAGGGTCCTCATCCCCCTCATCTTCGTCGCCCAGCTGTTCATTATCCTGAAGCATACTCATCAGCATTGATACATGGTCTTGCAGCATAGCATTCTCTCTCTCTACCTCGGTGCGTTTACTTTTTTCCTGCAGAAGTTGGAGTTGGAGATGTTCTAGACACCGTGCATCTTCTTCCAACTGCTCATTCAGACCATCAATTTCTCGGTCCTGCAAAAATCATTGAATGATGGAACATTCCGCACATGTAGTCAAGGTGACGTGTGAGGGGGGTTAGGGTTTTGAAACCAATACCTTTCTATTCATTTCCTGCACGGCAATTCTCCTCATACTCTCAACAACATCTACATTAACGAGCTTTCGCTTCTTTCCAATCAGCCAGCCCTTGGGATAGCTCGCAGCATCAAAATCCGGTGGGGGGAGGAGGGATTCTGCAGGTAGCCTTTTGCCGTTGATATTTGCGACTGGTTCCAGTGGTTCAAAGAGGGCCTTTCTACGCTCAGAAAGCTCTGAAGCTGAATCAGTGTCCTGCATCTTTTCATCAATGGAAGATTCTTCCTGTTTGCTGGGTGTTTCATTAACATTGTTCTCGGTTGCCTTGTCTAAATTCCTTCCGCTAGCTGTTGGAAAGAAGTTACCATTCTAGTTCCAAACAATTTTAGAGGCATGACAGATCTATATCATATATCTCACATTATGCTACTGATATATCTCACTTCTCTGCCTAGCCAATGGCTTGACCGGAAAATCAAGAGGGTTTTTTAAACCTAAAAATCCATTTGCAACTTATTTTTTACCCCAAACCCCTGTGAAATACTTTAGGAATTAGGTAAACAAACACCTAATTGGAACTCCTTTTTTCATATGCATTGCGTAAAATAAAAGTTAGAGGATCAAATTAAAGATTTCAAAAAAACAATTGTTACAATCCACATTATTTTGTGTGAGAGTTAACAGTAAACAAAAAAAAAACTGATCTCTTTTAGTGATTATTGCTTTTTAAAATATTTTTCATTCAAAAATACATCAAAAAAATAAATTATTTTTGATATCAACACATGAAAATGATCTAAAAACACTAAAAAAATAAAATTAAAAAATCTTTAGAGTTTTTCAAAAACACTCGAAATGCAGTGACAAACAAGACTTTAATATACTATATGATAACAGATATGTATGAAACTGACAATCCACACACTTAGGCTCTTTCAGAACAATCTTATACCAAGCTTATGTTACTCGATGTCTACAATTTGCTGATTACTGATCTATCTGCAAAGAACTCAATCAATAAAACTGCAACTCTGTCCAGAAATTATTGCCCTTTTCTTCCTAGAGGTTAGGGATGAAAAGAGAAAACACCATTATCTCCTATACCAAGTCACCTGGTTTTTCCATCTTTCAAGGTCAACAAGCATAATTTCGATCAACAAAATACCATTTACTACTGTATAAATCACAGATCCATCAACCAAAAATGTTAGGCGAAGCTGTCTTCTTCATCACAGTTCGTATTGATCTATAAGGGATGACCCCATTAGATGAAGGTGGTTAAGTATGAGTAATGAACCGTAAATGTAGCTAGATGGCCACTTTTTTCCGTTGCAAAAATCAATAGCAAATTTCCCAAGTTCAAAGTAAGGCCAGGAGAGGTAGGGCTTGGGTTAGGTGACTAAAGAAATTGACTATAATTATAAAATCCACACACCAAAAAGTCGAAACACGTACACGACACCATCCTTGATAATTGGGGGTGTTTGGTGTTTTCTTGTAAGAAATAAGAAAAGGAAACGTAACTAATAATAATAATTATTATAATAAATTATGATGGTTACACCAAACTAGTGAATTAACGTACCAGCAAAGAAAACAAGACTCGCGACTAAAAAAGTAAGGAAGAAAAAAAGCAACAAGTCATAATAAACTATTCTCTCTCTCTCTAGTTTACTGACAAATGTTGAAGCTATCATCAATGCCTCTCTCTACTGTGTGGAGAGAGAAGGTTATGGTTAATAGTTGACCATTAATGTAGTCTAGTGATTTGTTCTTGCTATCACGAGGAATGTAAAAAATAAGCTTCTAAATGTCTGAAAAATGAAGTCTTTGACACGGATCTTTCAAGACCACGCAACAAGAACTAGAATTCGTGACTAACATCAGATTTCAAGATATGGGTTTGGTAAATATGTTCGTAAAACATACAAACAAATCCAAGACGACTGAATTCAAACACCTTCTTTCTCGTTCTCTCTTGTTATCCCAGAAAGCAAACAGAAATTAAGAAGAAAAAAGTCATAACGAAGAAGAAAAAGAAAGATTATTTGGCACTACCTGGTCTCTTTCTAGATTTCCAGAAGATCCTGGTTGAAGCGACTGGAGAGAAGCCATTCAAAGGTTCTGCTTCAACCATCTTCAAATCCTTGATTGTATTATTGCTCTCCTTTTCCATTAAAGAAGTTGCTTCAACTTTCTAGAACTATGAGCACCAAGCTCTCTCTCTTTGCTTCTAGAGAGAGAGGTTTCTATGGTAATGAAGATAGCTAGCTGTGTCTGTTTCAACCTTTTCTTTTCTTATATTCTGCTCTCAGTCTACAATTACAAGGGAAAGATTGAAGATAAATGCTTCTGCTGTTATTTGTTCTTCAGAATTTTTAGGGGCAAACTACATGATGATCCCCAAAGAATTTATATGTCTTTTAAAGTCCTAATAGTTTGATGACTTGAAGATGGGGACGACTTATATTTTGTTTTGTTGGGTATTTCAGGGATTCAAGTATTTAGTTGAATACAGCGGGAAAAGGATTTTATGGAAGTTACAGGGATGCAATTGAAAAAATCTAATCTACAAAGAGCATATCGTGATACTTCTTATTTACAGGGACTAAATTACAGCTGACCCATTTTAGGGTCTGGTGACGGTGGCATCAAGGTTGGGCGTTGTTGATATCTTGAACGGTGGGGATTTTAGCTTAAGGTGGAAGACTTTGAAGCCAGCATGTGTCCTACGTGGGTCCCAGGACCTCAAGCTTGTGTTGTGTGCATTCATCCATCATCTCGTGTTTTAAATTTCTTGCAAGTGTTATCTTCTTGAGCTTGTTTTTATTTTATTATTGCCATTTGTTTTGTGTCTGTTTTCTCCCCTATTTTTATTATTTATCAAAATTAAAATTGATTTTGATTACTTTAATTATCAATATTAAAAACGAAAAAAAAAGAGACCATAATAAAAACAATTAGAAATTTATTTATTCGAGCTATATTCCATGTCATTTATGACAGCCACAAGAGAAATAGTTGGTGCAAAATATATTCCCCATCGTGCTTTTATACCACATCTCGTGAGAAAAGCATTATCCCATGATGCAATGGGGATTTTCTTTTTCCTTGGGAGGTGGAAATTTCTCTGAGAAAGCAGAATCAGAAAGCTACTGTTTTTTACTTTTTCCCTCATGATTTCGACTTCGCCTTCAAGTCTTGGTTTGGTTGGCGGGTTGGAAGATGTAGTGGGCTTACCTCTTAGGGCTCAACATGAACCATGAGCGGGCTGGGCTGGTCTGGGATGGGCTGGGCTGCGTGCTCGCGTATGCCTGACCATGGAAAACAAGATTCTGTTGGTATAAACAACGCGTATTAATTAAATAGTGGCAAGTTTTTGGGTAAGGTGATGGAGATGATGAAGTATAACATTAAGAATAGTTATTTCACTCGTGTGTTTTCTGGTGATAAAGATGAAAGGAGGAACTTGATTTAGGTTAATTAGTTAAACTCTGTGTAAATCATGAAATTAAGATAATTTTATTAAAAAAAATCAAATAAAACAACAAATCTTAGTTTAAAAAATAATGTTAGATGATAAAATTTAAAAATAAAATAAGATATAAGCAAAAAAAATATAAACACGATATCTTTTCAAACAACCGAAATAGATTATTAGACCAGATACGTCATATATGAAGGGGGGGGGAAATAGTAAATTCCAGTCTCAACAAATTAAATGTTTGATGATAAAGTAAAAAAAAAAGAAGATAATTGTATAAAAGAATAAAAGAATAACAATAAAAATAAAAAATAAATTAGAGAACAATTATGAATTTTTTATTGAAAGGTAAAATTAAAAAGAAAATCATTTTCACAAAAATAAAAATATACCATATATTTAAATTGAAAAATAAATTTAAAACAAACAAGAATTGTTGAAAAGAGTCGAGAAACCAAAGCGAGTGCGCTTGCTTAACTATATATCTAGAGATCATCTGTTGTGATCATAGATATGCTCCCATGGACTCCCTTCGCTGTACGAAGACCCAGTCTCATGCTGGCATGTTGGTAATTAAAAAATGAAGCTTTCGTTGTTTTTTTTTATATTTAAAAAGTTAATAGTAATGTTTGATTACGATTTTAAAATAAATATAGTGTTGAAAAGACAAAACTGAAGATATAAAATAAATTTATGAAAAATATCTTCACTGTCTCCGTATATATATTTTTTTATTTTGAAACTATAAAAGATCAATCCGCAACTACAAATTTATTTTATATCTTTATTTTTATTTATTTATTTTACCTAATATGTTTCGCAAACACTATTTCCTTCTTCAATTTTATATTTTATTTAGAAATATATTAAAATATTATTTTTTAAAATTATTTTTAATATCAATACATTAAAATAATCTAAAAAAAACTAAAAAACATTCAATAATAATTTTACTTGGAAGTATAAGTTGGTTGAAATGTAGATATGATCTCGAGAAAGTCGTCGTTCCCACTTGGAATAAGAAAATGTGTGCTCTTTGTTTCTCTAACCCTAATTCATAGCTTAACATCAGATGTAATCTGTTTCTTAACAAGTCAACAGGGCTAAATAAATTGGTCTGGATTTTCTTGCTGTTCATGACTGAGTTTAGCCTCGAAATTTCCATGCCAAGTGACTGAGTTCATCGATTGTAAATGATCTTGGAGGTTATTGACCGTAGGAGATGACAGAGTCGCCGTGGTTTGGGGCTGGTCGGAGAACTAGCAAGCTTAAGTTGAGGATTGAAGCTAATGAAGGATATAATTGAATGATTAGATGTAAGGGTTATAAGCAAACCTTGAGTTTAAATTGAATTTCCTTCTTAAGGCCAATTGAAGTTTTCTTGTTGACTCAACAAGCTGGATCATAATTAAGCAAGAGGAAAATTAATTTGGATTTGTCTTTGGTGGCTGGATTTCATTTGTAAAGTTTGCAAGATAAATTTGCTTTTTCTTCTTAATTTTTAGACAACGTGTAGCAAATTTTTATTAGTAAAGTTTGTAGAAATTAGGTCTCAAAGAGGGCGTGTCGTGATGACAAATAGCTTGCGACCCGCATAACATGTCTCGAATACGAGTCAGAGCGTGTATTCCTTGTAAGAGTCTGGAACAGTCGGGGTTTTATCCGCTCACTTGACCCACAAAGTATATTTTTCGGAGGGTGATTTTCCTCGAATAAAAAAAAGTAGCAAATTAGCAATAAAAAGAACACAATTTTATTGAGTAGAGTGTCTATATAAAACAAGAAAAGAAAATAGAGGCACCACATTAAAAGAATAAAGGGACTAAATATATCAAACTAGAAATGATTCATGGACCATTTGTCAAAGAAAAACCGACGAATCTTATGCATGAAGACAAATCCCTCTGTCCATTATTGCTCCTACTCCGGCCATCGTGATTCCCGGCCCGGAAACTTACGTGAGAGGATATGAATTATTAAGTTATTGGATTGATTTACGGATAATAAATTAATCTGGATTAATTATATTTATTAATAATGATTTTGCTATTAACGCAATTAAATTTGATTGGAATAAAAAAGTTTGGCCATGTTAATGTTATTTTTTTAGAGAACAGATAATTTAAAATTAGAATTATATTCATAAATTTGTCGGAAGAATGTAAGCTACTCCTAGATCCAAACTTCTTACGATGAAGAAAAAGGTAAACAAAACAAAACAACTACACCATCTAAAGTAATAATAAAAACAAAAGAAAACCCTACAGCCATTTCCATCCTTTCATTGGAGTAAGAGTTATCAATCCTCACTGTCTTCACATGGAGCATCCACCTACCATTTTCCTGGTACCTGAACCCCAACCTTTCCCTTCATCACCAAGAAGTGTAGATTTAGCTCCTCTTGAATTCATTCTTGCATTCATAGCTGTTATCGCCGTTCCTGCTTTGATCTACACCTTTTTCTTCTCTATCAAGTGCCCTCCTGGCCCCTTCAGGAGGAGGAGGAGGAGGAGCCACCGGAGCAGCAGCTCTGTCGTCGTCTCCGACACCCTTTCGGTTGCTGATACCGACGACTTAAACGTTACAGCGAGTGGTGATCAGAAAGAGCGGGTTTCAAATGTTAAGTTTCAGAAAGAGGTACATACGGACGATGTTGGAAGTGAATGTCCAGTTTGTTTGTCTGTGTTTTCCGATGGGGAATCAGTGAAGCAATTGAGTGTGTGCAAGCACTCCTTTCACGCTCCTTGTATTGACATGTGGCTCAATTCTCACTCAAATTGCCCTGTCTGTCGGGCTTCGATTGCCTCTCCGGCCAAGCATCCTGGTAAGAATACCTCCTCCTCTTCAACTTCTAGAAATAACGGCGACGATCTCCAGCAAGGAATGCCGGATGCGGCGAGTTTGGTTTGAGTACAAGATCTGGCATCTCACTGGCTTTTGTTTTCCTATATTGTAAGAGTAAGCTATAATTATATCCCACTTTACAGCCTAAATATCCAATGTCATTTTGCACTTGTTTTTAATTGACAAGTCAATAGGAGAAATCTATCTACACTTTTGTTCCATTGCTGTGGCAAGTTTTAGCTCCAACAATCTCCTTGCTGAATCGTTGCTTGATTGTGTTGGGATGATGACTTGCAAAATGATGAGGGTGGCTGTGATCTAATTGAGAGTAATACAGTGGGCAGAGACGATGACAAAAGTTGCGGTGGTTTAGGCCTGGCAGTGGGATCATTACTGAGAGCCAGCACAGCAAAATTTTAGCTTCCTTTTTGCGTTTTCACAAATGCAAAAAAAAATAATAATAAAACTTGATGAATTTAGTAAATCTTTGATGCACGCATGAATAAAGTGCGCAATGATGATGCCTGAAACTTAATTTTGTACAGCATAAATATAAGAATACAGATAACTCTCCCTTTGTTGTCGTGGAAAGTGATTTTTCATGATAAAACCAATATAAAAAAATGATTGAAGTTATACATGCTGAATACTCATCCAGAATACAAAAGAAGGACGAAGCCTGGCTGATTGTATCCATAAAAAAAAAAGAGGTATTTCAGTGGATCTCCAACAAGTATGTCAGCAATCTCCAAAATGGCATGCTTGTTCCTTCAGCTAGGTAAAGGTAAATAATCTATCTTAGCATGTTAGTCCTCTTTAAGTCGTTGCCGTCTCCCATTTGCAAGAACAAAGCCAGAACTTGCAAGCATTCCAACCAAATATCCAGTCATGGCCCCATAGGTCACACATACTGGCCATTCCTGTAAATCATAAACAATGAACATCAAGCCTCAAAAGAATCATATGGGAAGACGCTATGAAGAGGAAACAAGTAAAAGTCAGCTGGAATCCAGGGATGCCTGAAGTGAGAAGCAGATGTATACAGTAAGGAATTTCCCCTGCAAAATCATCCTGGATCAGAGTAATATGCCGAAGCAATACGAAACTAGAGTTCAGTCTGAAGTGGGTTCCTTAGCTACGCATTTGCTAGACCCAAAACACATAGCAAAGCAAGACTAGGTATATCAGGTGATGATGGTAATCTCTGGTTAGGTGAAGTAGTATGGAAGAGAAATCAACTCAAAACAGTGAAGAACAAAAATTTGTTGACTAACTTGAAGAAAAATCAAGTTGAGACTAGAAAAATAGGTTTAGGGTCTGTACAGAACCTCAAATGTATAACGATTGATAATAACATAAAACATGTCTGAAAAATAAGCTAGACAGCCCAATTTATACTAGTTTTCGGTCTAAATCCTAATCTTTATAGAAAAACGATTCCTTGCTGAAAGTTATATAGCTAATATAGATTCCAACTAGCATTAGGATTCCTAAACTATAAGAAAAGTAAAATAACTAGGGAAAAATACTCAATAATCCAAAAGCTCCTGCATCACTAGGGCATCCTCCGATAACGCAATGAGTTTTTTTTGTATCCTGAAGTGAAACAAGTTTCTTGCTGTATCTTAACTGTTGCGGGGCTATAACTTATCTGATCACCTGTATGTTTCCTTAGTTAAGCAGTCAAGTCCTCAACCTTGCTTCTTCTAAAGGTGACTGAGACCAATGTTTCCCTTGATTCCGAATAACATTAGGCATCAAGCTCCAATAACCTCAAGTTCATCATTCTCAGCTAGTTGAACTTGTGTGTGATCATAACTTATCAAGCTAACTTGCACTTCTCCTTATTCCACATTTAACCATGAAACTAACATTGTAGAGCCATTCATCACTTTACTCCCTTCCCCCCCTTAGACCTGCAAAACTTCCACGCTCTGTTATTGTAAACAGGAGTTCAGTACTCACCAAGTGCGAGTAGGAACAAGGCTCAGAAAGTGATTCCTAATAAGCTACACAGATAAGAATTGGTTTACACCCAAGCAAGAGGCAGTGAAAAGTGTGCCAGCCCATGATAGTCACTTTCAAAAGAGTGTCAAAGCAATTATAGAAATCTGGATATAAAGGTGGGAAATACACAACCCAGGAGAACACCCTAGCGGATGCATAATAACCTCTCTATGAATAAACAGTGTTCATTTGGAAGAAAATGACCAATATCTCTGTTCAAACATGCAGCAGTTTCCAAAAGTGTAACAGACAAAATCAAATAGAACAGGAACTGAAGGAAAAAGAACAGTACCTGCCATGGCCTTTCCCAGTCCAGTGGCATAGGCCAAGCTCCAAACCAGCCTCCAATAACAGCCCCATGTGCTGGTATGCAGATCATATATTCCAATGGTCCATTTGGCCTAAGACTGGGGGGAAATATTCAACATTGACGCAAACAAATTTGTAGAAGTTAACCAGTTTCCTTCATGTGTCATGCTTTTAACTTCTCAGCTTTGATTTTTAGAGAATTCCAGTCAGTTTGTTTGCCTTGCTGATTATCTAAGCAGACAAAACATAAGCTATTGATGGGCTCTCCCCCATTTTAATTCGAATATTGCACATATACCATGTCTAATCACACCATAAAGTTAAGGCTTGCATGTACCCAAACTGTGGTTCCCTTTGAACTGGAAAGAAATCCGACGTTCAAAGACAACATAATAATTAAATTATTTCGTGGAGATAAAAGAGGCTCATAAGGAGTGTTTGCTGTACACTAGAAGTCTAGACATGGACTAAAAGGCAATATTGTTGGAAACCTTACTTTGTCTGTGCAAATATTCGTTGCCAATATGTCCATGATAAACCAAACACTGAAGCAGCAGGTGCAACCTGCCAAAATACAGAGAGGGAAAAGGAAAAGCAAGTGCAATAAGCACAGTGAGGGGGGGATAAATTTGCAGACTTTGAAACCCATTCACACTGGATAAGAGAAAGTTTGGACCAAAAAAATCATGATACATTCATCTGGAGCATGAAAAAATAACAATAGAGAGAATTAATTAGAGCTGAAAAGATGAGATGCTAATAATGGAGATTCAAATTCGGTTCATCAAACAGTAAGAATTATGCCAGGCAAGTTCAATAACAACAAATACTTACTGTGAATGATGACATGAGAAGAGACCAGTTTATGGTCTTTGGCAAGTACCTGTACTCAAATACCAAAAATGCAAAACAAAGATGCACTTCAGAAGAAGTTGAATTCAAAAAATCAAAAGGAAAAAGATGTGGTCTGAACAGCATCGTGATAATTAAAAATATTCATGAATCATGTTTGTCATTCCTCTCTTCATAATTCTAGAATTGCGAGTCAATAACTACAGCCTTAACAAATTAGAAAGAATCTATCTCTTGCAACCTCAACTATTAATTCTAATTTCAAGATTTTCTCAAAATATTCAAAACTGCCAGCCAGTAGTACACATACTGGATACCAACGGGTGCACCCAAAGCAATGGCTCCAAGTGCATTCACCAGAGCGCCTACAAAGTAAAAGATACAGAGGAATATGTTAAGTTGACATAATGCATATAGAGAAGTTAACAATAGTAGCCAGAAACTAAATCAGCAGCAGCATAATTTCACTTGCAAGATTTTACACTACATTCCAAAATCAAAGCATTTACTTTATTAATTTCAAGTCTGGATTGAAACCTTAAATTCTTGTTGAATAGGTTTACCAAGGTGACATATTGACATGCCAAATAAATAGTAGAGATATTCTAATATATTCAAAGCATACATTTATTTATTCTGTATCATAGAACTAAAATACCAAGAAGAAGAAGAAGAAAGCAAAGTTCAATACTGACCAACAGGAAGTGCCAATATTCCCCGTACTACAGCTTTCAAGTACTGAAAAATTCACAAAGATTAAAAAAAAAGAGTCAGATTGACTAAAGCAGGAAAATAAATCCAACAAAAGGATTCTTTGGTTTCCACGAAAATGAGTAAAACCTTAATTTTTCCACATTTCCAAGAAAAACTCAAGAATACATAAAGAGCAAAGAATGATAAGGTAATACCGAGCATTGTTGCGGATCAATTCGAAAGCGGCTGTAAATAAGTATGACAGTTGCGCTCTCGACAATCTAAAAAATAAGCAAAAAAAGATACCAATTAATAATTTAGAACAATAACTTCAAAATCAACGAGAGAGTGATTCTTGAAGAGTACCCAGATGAGACGGAGGGTAATTGAAGATTGAGAGACGAGATTGATGGAATATAAATTGTGTGCTACCCATAATGATATTGCTAAGCCAAGTCCAGATATCAAATGGACGAGAAACGCTTGTGGAACTGATATTGATTTGGAAGGATTCTCCTTCTCCTCCTCCTCCTCCTCCTTTTTCGATTGATCTGCCATTGATGACTATCCGCCAAAATTCATCAAGCTAACACCAAAATTCAATCTGATAATGGATTTCTACAGTTGAGGTTTGAGCTTTGCTTACGACGGGAAGGAGATGATGCGGAGGGTGGCGCGGAGGAAGGAGGAGTAAGAGTTAGTGAGAAATGACACGGTAAACTAATTCCTGTACTCGTTGATTTATTTCACGTCAATCCTTATATTTAAAACAGTTTTTCAATTTGGTTATTATGCTATTTTAAAATCTTACTTTTGTTATTTATTGACAGTATAAAGTGCTTAGCATAACTAAAAAATTTCGTCTAACCCATAAAACTTTTAAACTAGACATGGGATAACATAGTTTTTTTTTATGATACAATTGTTTTTAATCATTTATATATAGATAAGCTAGTGATCTCATTTTTTTAATAATGAAATTACTAATTCGACTTTATAATAAAAAATATAGAATGCCTTTCAACTTTAGGGTGCTATATTTTTTTTTAAACAATAATTTTAACACACGCATATTAAAACGATTCAAAAATAATAAAAAAAAAATTAAACAAAAAAATATTTTTTTGGAAACATGGTTTTAACCGCATTTCCAAACGAGACCGTTGTTTATGTAGTAAATATCAATTAATAGATACTTGACTCGCTTTTCGTTTTGGGCTATATATTTTTTCTTAAAAAAAATTAGACAGGTTTTTTCAACACTTTTTATAGTTCAAGAAATTCCAATTGAAATTTAAAAAGTTTATGCATACATATAATCAAATAAATAAAAAATTATGTGTGTTAATTAATTAAAAATAAAACACAAACAATAAATAAAAATAAAACTTGAAATATCAAGAGACAAATATATTTCAAGATATTTAATCTTGCAAGATGAGATATTTATCTAGTTGTGTTTGTTAAATTTGATTGGTAAAATATTTAATAACATTGTGACATCAAGAATGAATCAGATGATCTCATTCAGCTAAGGATGACGAGGAGACAAAAGAGAGACTAAATTATTTTTGAGAAACCCACAAAAAGAATTTTTGAAAAAACTTATTTTTGTTTTAAATTATTTTTTTTGATTTTTTTAAAATATTTTGATGTGTTAATGTCAAAAATATTTTTTAAAAATAAAAAATATTATTTTAATTTATTTTTAAATAAAAAATGATTTAAAAAACAATCTAAACTATACTTAAAAAAACACACACACACAAGTACCAACAATTTAACCGTGGTAGTGGTGGCTTCCTTTATTCCTTATGTCGGTCCAATTTCTTTAGTTTAACTTTAAGATCATGGAAATGGGGTCATAACCTGCTACTCAAGAAACTTTATGTTAAACTCGTGATGCACACAATTCACCATCAAACCTAGAAATACAAACCAGATTGTTCTTTTTAACCCGGGGAAGGCTCATCAGGGCTTTTAGTTAATATATCCAGCCATTGTAATAATTCTCTGTTTAATCTCAGTCGTCACAGTGAAATTTAACCTATTAATATATCCAGCCAGTGTTAATATATTGCATGCATTGATTGACCTCGAGTACTTCTCTCACTAAAAACACCTTATTAAGGAGAGAAGTAAGATTTGCCAAGCTAGCTAGAACATGATCACCCTATGGAACCTTGCTCTAGCTAGAGAGATGGGAAATGGTTATTGAGACCCTACTTAAGCACCCATTATTGCATGGAATCCCTTCAGTGCATGGAGACCCGATCTCAAGCTGGGATTTTGGTGGTGCAGGTTTCGGCGGTGGAGGTGATGCCATGGTCCGTCCATAACCAGGCGTTGCTTGACCGCCGCCTGATGGATCAGCTGTCAGAGATTGCGGTGGCGGAGATGAATACTTCTCGTAATTGCTGGTTATTATTTCCTTGGATCTTGGTGAAGGGATCGGAGATGGATAGCTTCTTCCATAATTAGCTAGTATTGCTACCTTGAGTCCAAGGCTATCTGCAGCACATGAAGAATTAATCATTTAAGTCCATCATTTTAAACAAATCATGTTCGAACAATGAAACAATTGATGAGATAAATAAACTTCTGTGATAATATGTCTAAGCATAATAAGCTTGTTGATCACCTGGTAAAGTTCTTGCTTGAGCGCCATTAATGGCTATAAGTCGAATGAGGGCTAAAGCAGCAGTGGCAAGGAAGAGAGCACTCGTCAATGGCTTCTTCATATTCTTAGGCATGTAGTGTACGACACTGAAGCATATTGGGTATGTGTTATTTATAGACGTTTTGCATGTGCAAATGTTGCTGTAAGTAGGTAAACGTCCACACACCTCGACTTCATAAATCAAATCAAAATAAATCACTAAACCTCGTTTATTTTTCAATTAGGGCAATGTAGAAGAACTAAATTGAAAAAAAAAAAGTTATTTGAATCCCAATAATCTTTTCACAAGGCACAGTTAGTGGACAGATGATACTCGTATTCTATGCCTGTTCATAATGAGTTGGTAAACAAAAACACGTTTTTAATGCCCATATAGGATTCATCCAATCTCCACGAACAAGGACACCCACTAGTAAAAAGTTGACTATTGGATGGCAGAAAATTCCAACACTAGCATGAAGAACTAGAAAAGATGGCACTCATGAATTGATTGCAAAGGAGAATTTATTAATTTCAGGTCTCGAATTCGAGTTAAAGTTTATATCTTTTGTAGAATTTTAAAAAAATTAGGGTTTTTCTTGTTTATTTGAACCTACAAAATATATTTTCCAAGCGATGAGTATCCTCGAATCCATAATAAAAAAACATGGAACATGGTAGAGTACTCTGAATGAAACTCCTTATAGGAAGAACAAACACTAAGATTATTTGCAGTAAAACCTTGTGATCATATACCAGAAGAATCATCAAACTAACTAGACCACCAGCACAGTTCCGATTCACAAAAATTAAATGAAAAATCTTCGAAAAGATTGCCTTCGTGCTTGCGAACAGGGAAACGAACTGGAGAAACGAATAACATGTTGCTGTGTTGACAGAGGAGGTAACCGTCCACGTCAACCTCACTTGTTATTTGATATTAAAAAAAAATCCTATTAAAATCCTATTATTTTATTTTTAAAATTTCTTGATCGTAACTTATCACCAGCTAATAATTGTTATTGATTTATTTGTACTGAACACTCCATCTTACTTCTCACATTTAAAAGGAAATAAAATAAAATAATGAAAGATAATTAGGATGACAAGCACATGTATTTTCTTCGATGTTTATATTGATAAGATTGAAGAATGATTGAAGATATATCGAGTCGTTGAATATTTGTTTTGTAAATTACTATAAAAAGAAAAGAAAAAACTAAAACTCTTGTCAAACATCTAGTCATATATTACTATTTATTATATTCCATCACGATTTAATTTTTTTTAAAATAAAAAATTATTATTATTTAACTATAGAATAAAATAATTAAATGCTTACTTCTTGAGGGTTTTTTTTTATCGCTAGACAAAATAAAAATATCGCTAATTTTTCATGGTCATTTTTATTAACATAACGATTTTAAATTCTTAATTTTTTATTATTATTTTCATGCCATTTCAATTCTCAACAGAGAGCTCTCGGCCTCGGGTTCATTATTACAGAACCCGGGCCTTCTTATTCTCCATGAGGTAATTTACAAGCCTCGCCACGTAACAGTTATTCCTATCCACATCACCAAACATGCTTCTTATTTCCCTTGCCCGGTTTCTCAACGACTCGCCCGAGTCATCTACCATTGCCGTTCTCATTAACTCGGCCACTGATGACCATTTAAACGATCCATCTTCCTCCTCTCTTGGTATCTCCAGCCCAAGCTTTTTTCCATGCAACAACCTCGAGTTAAGCCCTTGTTCATTCAGGACCGGAAGCAGAATCAACACTCGGCCGAACGATAGTCCCTCAATGATGGAGTTCCAACCACAGTGAGTCATAAAGCCCCCAACTGAATCGTGACTCAGTATTTTCACCTGTGGAGCCCATCCCCCATGTACAATCCCGCGATTCTTGACTCGCTCCTGAAAGCCTTCTGGTAGCATATCCAACGCGTTCTTAGTTGACCCAGGGATTTTGTTGAGAACCCAAAAGAAAGGTACCGTTGAATTCTCCAAACCAAGAGCTAACTCTTTCAGTTCTTCAGCACTCAAAGAAGCCTCAGTCCCTAGGGCAACGTAAACTACTGAGTTAGTTTTTTGTTTATCCAACCACTCTCTGATACTACCCCATCTGTGACCATTGATATCATCTTCGTCGTCATGTTCGATTGTCGGAGGCAAAAACCCGACCGGTATAATTGGCTTTCTGTACAGCTGATCGCTTAGAAGATTGAACCACTCCGGTTCAAACTCGGGAGAGCTTCTAATGATCACAACATCACTCTCTCCAGCTGCAAAACCGAACCGGATCGAATCCGACGGTCCAGTTTCATCTTCCTCCGTTTTCTCCACATATTTTGTTACCTCATGCAAACGGAAAACAAGGTCTGACTCAAAAGGGATCCACTTGGGCACGACCGTGAAGTCCTCAGCTTTCGATCGGGGATCTCCAAAATTCATCAGAACTGATGGCGGCCCAATATAAGATAAGCACGCAGCAGTGAAAAGACTAAAGAAGGCACATGAGATACCAAGCCTTGCCGCCACAGATGGGAGCCAGTGAGAAGCATAATCATAAAAAATCCAATCTGGTTTTGAGGATTCAAGGAAAGTCGTCAGTGGTGGTTCAAGCAAGTCAAAGGCTTTCTTCAGTAATTGTTGTTTGGTGTAAGGCACGTCGGTAGAAGACTCTGCAAACGATGGTAAGTTGGGTACATGAGGAAGGGGAAAAGATACGAGAACAATCTTTGAAGATAGTTGTTTTGGTATTTCAGGAAGCCTGTTAAGGTTCCTCGGTGTTGATACGAAGTATATTTTGTGACCCTTTTCAGCCAAGAGCTTGGAGAGTTGGAGAAACGGTATGAGATGTCCCATGGCTAGCCATGGAAACATTACTACTTGCAGGCTGTTGCCGTCTTCCATGAAACTGCAGAAGGAGAAGCAGAATTTCTGTTGATATATAATATGGCAGATTTTAATTATAGCCAGATCGAAGACACTGATTTTACTGTTGTGTCGAGCATAGCTTTTCTTTTTGGAATATCACTTAATTTCAAGGGCAAATCTTAGATCTCTCCCAATCATTCACCATTTTTTTTTCTGAATTTTGTTTTTCTTCTAAATTATAAGATATTTCACTATTAAGCTCTCCTCTCCACTAGTATTATTAAAATGATATTTTAAAAAGCTATCGCGACTACGATTTAGACTTCTATCATGCCAACCTCCACAACTTCATCCTCTACATACTTGCACAGTGCTCTCAACTTTAATGACAAAATCCAAAATTTAGCACTCCTTGATACAAAGACTTGAGACTGAACAAGAAATAGCCAAAAAGATGAAAAGCACATAAATGTTTAGCCTACCAAAACAAGTGAAAGAGCAAGCTTCTGTTAAGTGCAACCAAGAAGGGAGATTTATCTGTTATTTTAGTTGATCTGGGCAGCATAATTAAAAGCAAACCACCTAACTTTTTCTAGAAAATTAAGCATCGAATCAGATAAAGGCAATGAAATGTTCTATCCTACACTATACAACAGGACAAAAGAACAGAAATCGAATAAAGAAAACAAGACTCACCGCCCACCAATTCAGCACCGATAATGAAATTTACAGTACTCAAAGCAAAAGGCGCCTAAAATCTAAAGAGAAGTTCACTGCTACAACAAAGCACAGAGATATATAGAGCTTGCGCGTTACAGAGAATGGAAGTAGTAAGTACAGAAATAGAGAAGGGAAGGGAAACTACCAACAACAAAAAAAGACACATTTGAGTAAAAACGGTAAAAAAAATAACACAAGAAGTTAGCTCACCTTGAATGAAGAAGAGAGGAGAGAAGACAAAGGGCCGGGTTGATGAGCTCAAAATCTCAGGGGGTGAGATAGGCTTTGGGTTTTGGTGAAGAGAAGGGTGGCGGCTAGTCATGTTCATATCAAGTTCATATATTTAAAATATTTGTTTTTGTTAAAAGATATATTAAAATAATTTTTATTTTATGTTTTAAAAATTATCTTTTATATCAACTTATTAAAATAATTTAAAAATATTAAATTTTTTTAATTTAAAATAAAAAGAAAAAATTCAATTTCTTTAAAAATATTTTTTAAACATATCTTTTTGGGGGGAGATAATTCTTCCTCTGCGGGCATGCATTCACCGTTGCAAGATTATTCAGATAGCCACAGGTTGCTTCTTTTTTTTCCCTTCAAATTTCTTTAACGCGCTCGAGCACATTACTTTTATTAATATTATTAATGTTGGATAGTTTGATTGTAAATCGACTAAATTCTGAATAGAGTTGTCAGTTTTGTTTGGTTGAAATATTTTGTATCAGTTAAAAAATAAGATAAAATAGTATTGTTTTAATTTTTGTTTAAATTCCGGTTAATTCTGTATTTTTCTGTTAAATACTGGCCGAAATATTCTGATTTTGTTTTGCCCGTTCCGTTTTGGTCAAATAATATTTTTTTAATAATAAATAATTTTATAATATCAATTATATCTCTTAATCCTACTGTTAGATTAAGATAAAATTTTACGAGGAGTTTCTTAATATATTTATATATATTATATTAAAATTTCAGAGCAATCAGATGATATAATGACCTTTCGAGATTGATGATGACATTCTTGTAATATTATACATGTTCATAATTTTATTCAGAAAACTTATTTTACTGTGTTTTTTTAGATTAAATTGCATAATTCTAAATAATTTTATTTTTGAATTTGAAATAATTTTTTTTGAATTAATATATATATATATATAGTACAACCTCAAAACGATAAGCCAAAATATTCCAAAATCAAAATATTATGTTATAATTAAAAAAACAAAACAACAATTAAAACAGAATTTACAACATTGATTCGATACCTAGAATTAATAATCATGAAAGAATCAGGACATCATATTGGCAAGCTCGAACAGACGCTCGAGCACATTACTTGTATAGATGTATGGTTTCTTCGATGCGATAGCCAGTAGCCATATATATATATATATATATATATATATATATATATATATATAGCTAAACCATAACGTGAATTTACTGGGCAAGTTAACACTGTTCATCCACTCTGCTTTTACTGTGGATTTGAACAGTTATTCCTTTTTTTTTTAAAGAAAAACTGATTTACTTTTTTTTTTCTTTTTAAACTTTTTTTGTCCTTCTTAAATGTTTTTTTCTTCTTAAACGTTTTTTCCTTCTTAAACATTTTTTTCTAACCGTGGTGTCCGGAGCAGCTTATGCGCACCATGATTAATTTCTCGGTCCACTTTTTATTAACATTTTTTATTGTTTCTTTTCCTCCACTTATACAATTTTTTTTAGTTTATTTTTTGATAACCAGGTTGTCTGTGTTGGCTTACGCATATCACTTTTTATTCCCCAAAATTAACAGTGATCTTCACTTTTTATTACTGTTTGATATTTATTTTTTTGCTCTTTTTTTTTTTCTTTTATTAACATTTTTTATTGTTTCTTTTCCTCCACTTATACAATTTTTTTTATCACTTTTTATTCCCCAAAATTAACAGTGATTTTCACCTTTTTATTAACATTTTTTATTGTTTCTTTTCCTCCACTTATACAATTTTTTTTACTTTATTTTTTGATAACCGGGTTGTCTGTGTTGGCTTACGCACATCATTTTTTATTCCCCAAAATTAACAGTGATTTTCACTTTTTATTACTGTTTGATATTTATTTATTTATTCGCTCCTTTTTTTTCTTTTATTAACATTTTTTATTGTTTCTTTTCCTCCACTTATACAATTTTTTTTACTTCATTTTTTGATAACCGGGTTGTCTGTGTTGGCTTACGCACATCACTTTTTATTCCCCAAAATTAACAGTGATTTTCACTTTTTATTACTGTTTGGTATTTTTTTTTCGCTCCTTTTTTTTCTAATTATTTTTTTTCATGAAATATTTTTTTTTCTGGTTATATTTTTTTTTTACTTATATATAATTTTATTTTATTTTTTTATAATAGAGGTGTTTGGGTTAACTTAAACACACCACAATTAATCCTCAGATCTTATTTTTTTTATAGTTTTTTTTCATATTTTTACTGATTTTGTTTTTTATTTTTTTCCATTAAATATTTTTTTTTATAGGGGTGTCCGGAATAGCTTAAGCGCACTATAATTAATCCCCAAATCCATTTTTTTTTCTTATCTATAAAGCTAAAACAGATCACTGTTATACTGTAGCATGGATCACTGTTCATGTAGACTCAGATAACTGTGAACTTGAATAGTGAGATTACAAAATAATATATTTTTATTGGGGTGTCCGGAATAGCTTAAGCGCACTATAATTAATCCCCGAATCCATTTTTTTTTTCTTATCTATAAAGCTAAAATAGATCACTGTTATACTGTAGCATGGATCACTGTTCATGTAGACTCAGATAACTGTGGACTTGAATAGTGAGATTACAATATAATATAAGTATAATTTGTATACCAAGACAGGACAAAGACATGGCTTCGGGTGAGTGGTTAAGACACGCGCGTCTGTAAAGTAGACTGGAATTCGAATCTCCCAGGCGACAAAAATGGTTTTGGATTTTTAATATCTTATTATTTGCATTATTTATAATTTGTATACAATGTTAAACAATGAAATTGCTTTGGGCGAGTGGTTCAAAAATGTGTCTGCACACGGGAGCCCGGAGTTCGAATTCCAGTGGGGCAAAAAACTGATTTCCTTTTTTTTTTCTTTTTAAACTTTTTTTTTCCTTCTTAAATGTTTTTTTTCTTAAACGTTTTTTCCTTTTTAACAATTTTTTTCTAACCGTGGTGTCCGCGGCAGCTTATGCGCACCATGATTAATTTCTCGGTCCACTTTTTATTAACATTTTTTATTGTTTCTTTTCCTCCACTTATACAATTTTTTTTAGTTTATTTTTTGATAACCGGGTTGTCTGTGTTGGCTTACGCATATCACTTTTTATTCCCCAAAATTAACAGTGATCTTCACTTTTTATTACTGTTTGATATTTATTTTTTTGCTCTTTTTTTTTTTCTTTTATTAACATTTTTTATTGTTTCTTTTCCTCCACTTATACAATTTTTTTTATCACTTTTATTCCCCAAAATTAACAGTGATTTTCACCTTTTTATTAACATTTTTTATTGTTTCTTTTCCTCCACTTATACAATTTTTTTTACTTTATTTTTTGATAACCGGGTTGTCTGTGTTGGCTTACGCACATCATTTTTTATTCCCCAAAATTAACAGTGATTTTCACTTTTTATTACTGTTTGATATTTATTTATTTATTCGCTCCTTTTTTTTCTTTTATTAACATTTTTTATTGTTTCTTTTCCTCCACTTATACAATTGTTTTTACTTCATTTTTTGATAACCGGGTTGTCTGTGTTGGCTTACGCACATCACTTTTTATTCCCCAAAATTAACAGTGATTTTCACTTTTTATTACTGTTTGGTATTTTTTTTTCGCTCCTTTTTTTTCTAATTATTTTTTTTCATGAAATATTTTTTTTTCTGGTTATATTTTTTTTTACTTATATATAATTTTATTTTATTTTTTTATAATAGAGGTGTTTGGGTTAACTTAAACACACCACAATTAATCCTCGGATCTTATTTTTTTTATAGTTTTTTTTTCATATTTTTACTGATTTTGTTTTTTATTTTTTTCCATTAAATATTTTTTTTTATAGGGGTGTCCGGAATAGCTTAAGCGCACTATAATTAATCCCCAAATCCATTTTTTTTTCTTATCTATAAAGCTAAAACAGATCACTGTTATACTGTAGCATGGATCACTGTTCATGTAGACTCAGATAACTGTGAACTTGAATAGTGAGATTACAAAATAATATATTTTTATTGGGGTGTCCGGAATAGCTTAAGCGCACTATAATTAATCCCCGAATCCATTTTTTTTTTCTTATCTATAAAGCTAAAATAGATCACTGTTATACTGTAGCATGGATCACTGTTCATGTAGACTCAGATAACTGTGGACTTGAATAGTGAGATTACAATATAATATAAGTATAATTTGTATACCAAGACAGGACAAAGACATGGCTTCGGGTGAGTGGTTAAGACACGCGCGTCTGTAAAGTAGACTGGAATTCGAATCTCCCAGGCGACAAAAATGGTTTTGGATTTTTAATATCTTATTATTTGCATTATTTATAATTTGTATACAATGTTAAACAATGAAATTGCTTTGGGCGAGTGGTTCAAAAATGTGTCTGCACACGGGAGCCCGGAGTTCGAATTCCAGTGGGGCAAAAAACTGATTTCCTTTTTTTTTTCTTTTTAAACTTTTTTTTTCCTTCTTAAATGTTTTTTTTCTTAAACGTTTTTTCCTTTTTAACAATTTTTTTCTAACCGTGGTGTCCGCGGCAGCTTATGCGCACCATGATTAATTTCTCGGTCCACTTTTTATTAACATTTTTTATTGTTTCTTTTCCTCCACTTATACAATTTTTTTTAGTTTTTTTTTTTTATAACCGGGTTGTCTGTGTTGACTTACGCACATCACTTTTTATTCCCCAAAATTAACAGTGATTTTCACTTTTTATTACTGTTTGAAAATGTGCTTTCCCCTGACTTCTTTTTTTTTGTTTGTTTTTTTCTTAATTGCTTTTTTGTTAATATTGTTAGGTGTTGAAATTTCTAATTATTATAGATAAGACATTCAAAATAATGATTATGATTATTTTTAAGTTTTATTTTATTTTGAATATGTCAGACTAATTATATATTTTAATATTTATTTAATAATATATATATATATTATCATCTATACAGCTAAACCAAAACATGGTTTCACTGTGCAAGCTAGCACTGTGCACGCAGACTCATCGGCACTATTCATGTGCAGTTTGCCCCGGTGCTTCGCGGGTGTATGTCCTCCTTTTTTTTTTCCGGCTAGGAACAGTGTTGAGGCAAATTTAGCCCTGCTAATAGGACAAAATTGTGTTTCGGCTGAGGGGTAAATAACGTTTAGACTCAGGGGTGTCGGCGTAATTGCACGCGTACGGACCGGTCCGGTCGGGTCCGCCGCAACCCTTTATTTCTTTTAAATATTTTTGAAATGGCTAAAGATGGTTTTAGCCCCCAATAAGACAAAATCCATTATTTAAGGGCAGGGACATAACGGTAACTGACCATTATTATTTATATATTTTTTCAAATCTGTCAGGTGCGTGCGGTTCACGCGACCTGCGGTGTCCCCCCTGACGCCCCTTTCAAGTGGCGCGTGCGGTATGCTACGATGGCCGGAAATGGGCTACCGACGTCTCATACGGTGCGTCTCCGCTTGGTCTTCCTCTCGGTGCGGCGCGTTTTTCCACACGGTGGCTGTGGATGCGGCGGAGACCGGTTGAAGACGGCGGCAACGTTTCTCTCTCTCCCCTGCACGTAAAAGTGCAGGAGAGGCCCCCGTGTTTTTACCTTTTTTACTTTGGTCCCTCAACTTGCAATTTCCTTTCCTGCACCTTTCACTTCTGTTACATTAGTTTTAATTTGCTTCGATTTGGTCCTTCCAGTTGAAATAAATGAAATGTGCACCTTGCACTTCGGTCCTGCAACTTTTTATTTTCGGATTGCATCCAAATTGGTCAATAAATTCGGTACACAGGTTTTAATTTGTGCAATTTTGTCCTTGGATTGAAATTAATAATAAATGTGATTTTCATTTCAGCCCTTCAACTTTTGATTTATGATTTAAATCCCCGTTGAAATTTTTTATGCTTATCAAATAATTGTTACATTTTTCGTAATAATTTTATTTTCCATCGATTTTTTTTCTTTGATTTATTTATGCCACTTTCATTAATTAGAATAATAATAATAAGGATAATATAATAATAATAATAATAATAATAATAATATTTTTTCAATTGAAATTGATTATCTACAAGTCAAATTAAAAAATATACAAGTCACTTCCCGTTTCCATTGGACTGTTCTTTTTAGACAGCAAATAAATAATTATAGCACACAAAAAATTTAAGTTTATGTTTTAAAAACAAATTACAATATTTTTATTTCTAATATGTCTGATATTTATTGAATATTATCGCCTAAAAATATATTGAGAGAGAGGGAAAATGACTTTGAATTTTTTGAAAGACAAAAATTCATATCAGTATTCTTAAATATAATTATACTAACTAAATATTAAAATAATAAAATACAATACATATAAAAGCAATCAATTTTCTACATAGATAAAAAAATCCGCCGCATCGCTAATTATTTAGTTAATTATAAATGATAGGAGTAAATATTTTTTCTCAGGTTGCTGGAGTTCGAGTCCCTCTGCCACCTAAAATGATTTTTAAGTAAAGAACAGTGTTTTCTATTGTTCATAAGTGTTTGACATGTTTTTTTTTCAGTCATTTTTTTTATAACTGTAGTGTCCGGGTCAGCTTATGCGCATCACAATAAATCTCTGAACTTAATTTTTTTCTAAAATTTCCACTGTTTATTAATGTTTGAAAATGTGTTTTCCTCTTCTTTTTTTCAGGCTTTTTTTTTTTGATACTCGGGGTGTCCGGGTCAGTTTACACGCACCACAATTTTTTCCTCACATATATATATTTTTTATAAACAGGGTAGGTTACACGTGTCACGAATAATCCTTGGACATTGTTTTTTAATTTTTTTCAACTTATAAATTTTGTTCATAACTAGAATGTCCAAGCTAGCTTACATGCACTATGACTATTATTTTGTGCATAGCCAAAGGAGATCGCAATTTCAAACAGTAATAAACAGTGATTTGAAATGTGGTTTTCGTTGTTCATTACTATTTTAAAAAGTTGATTGAACTATGATTCTGGTGAGAGATAACAAGAGTGTTTGGTAATGCGTTTGAAAATCACTTTTGAACAAATTTTAAATTTTTTCAATTTTAAATTAAAAACAGTGTTTCTACATGATTTTGATGTGCTAATGTCAAAAATAATTTTTAAAAAATTAAAAAAAATTACAACACGTTAAAAATCAATTATTTTTCTACATATAAAAAAGTCTAGCGCAACGCGCGGGCAAATCAGCTCGTATATATATATAAAACAAATATTAATGTTCTATTGTTCTGTTACTTCTGTATATTTATTATAATGTATTAAAACAACTTTAAAAATTGTGTGGCTGCTGGGATTCGAGCCCAGGTCTCCACGGCCACAACGTGGAATTCTCACCACTAAACTACAGCCACAAGATGATACATTGTATCTCAACCTTCATATTAATTAAACTTACTTCTACCTTCGTCATGAACTAGAGACGTATAAAAAAAATATGACGTGTCCTGCATTTCTTTTATGTGCTGCGCGCGCGAATTTTTGCTTCTGTCGATCGCTCGACCAGTGCTGATTTAGTATTGGTGATTTCCCCAGAATTATCTGGTGTCAAGTGGGTGAATGCGCCTGCCGAGGAAATTATCTAGGACCGCCGGTGCGGTTGCTCATTCTCTCACTAGTCACTCCAGGTGAATCTGTGGAGACTTTTGAATGCCAGAGCAGATTATGAACTCAATGGCTCTGCTTATTCTGAAGATTTGAGCTTCACATCAGATGAGGGTTCCTGTTTTCTTGTCCGTCTGATGATGAAGGAGAGAGTGATAACTTATCAGAGAAACAGATAGAAGAAGGAGCGACCACTTGCTTCTCCTTGTAGCAGCAAAAACAGTGCAGCAATATCCATCGATGCGCACCATCCCTACCGGTGTCCATGTTATCTTTTAACTCGTTGAGTTAATCGGGTCCTATCAGTGCAACTTTTATATTTTTACTTGCATTTAAAATTTGAATTGCCTGATTTCAAGTTAATTTATCTTAGAAATTTGAATTAAAATTATGTTTGTTGAATTAATATTTTGCTATATATATATATATAATACTTCAAAGCTAAAACATATAGTTCCAACAAACAAAAAAAATGTCAGTCGAAATGAAATTCACAACCTTGATTGAAACCCATCATGACTTGCAATCTGTATCCCACATAAGAGGTTGTGATGAAATCGGGAAAAAACTTCAGAGAGTACCTGGATTTTTTTTATGATTGTGTTTCTGGGCTAGCAGAGTGATGGGCTCAACGTTTCTCAAAAAACAATTTGTAGTTGGAACACCCTCCAATACTTGTAAAGATAGCATGCAGGAACAGTATACAAGAAGAACAAAATAGAATGAAGTTATAATAGGAAATGTGTATCTACTGCTGGAATTTTAATTAATTTTTTTATCACCATAGTGGATTCAATATAAAACCATCAAGAAACGAAAACTAAAAGTCGCAAGGAATTCTAGCCAAATGGAATGAAAAGAATCTCCCTACATGAATAGAGCAATAGCATCAGCTTGTCAACATGTTACCGTCAACGGAATCGCGCGAAAAAAAGAGTGAAAAAAGCTGCAGAAAAGAATTCCCAGGGAAGGATTTTCTCCGGTGTTGCTTCGCAAGTGAGCTCCTGGAGGTCTTGAATCCTGAAAGGTTCAGTTTATTTACCACTTTCTTCAACTTATGAGGAGGGCAGCTTTGTATCTCTGGAGCATTCTTCATCTGGTTCCCTTTTAGAAGATACTGGGCAGATTTCCAGCTCCAGCATTGTTCCTGATGTCTCTCCAATGTTTACAAATACATCAGCTAAAAAAGTTGGGAGTGTGGTGTGCTCAGTTTTTTTTCCCTTCAACATTAAATTTAATGACTGTGTTTGGATGCTATTCAATCAATCAAAAATTGATTACTTGTTTTCAATCCTTTTCTTCTGTTATACTTTTTTTTTCCTGCTGCATTTACACCTTTCTTTTCTACCATTTATTGTGTGCAACGAATTATGACGCTGTTTCTCTAATATTTCATTTGCTGGTGCTCCTAGGAAAAAGTTAAAATCTTAAAAATAATAAAACTGAAAAATGTGGTTGTGGGTAGAATGTAGTGTTGCTTACATGAGATTGACTGTTATGTCAAGAGAGCTGGAGATTTATAAAGGCAGTCCCAGATGGCACTTCTACTTTCAGCAATGGTTTCATGTGCAGTTATTATTCATTCCAACTCCATACATTTGATCAATTGGTGGTCTCTTCCAAGTTCTTGCACTGTAATGCTTCAGATTTCCCTTTTTTCTCATTTGTCTATTTTCTAGTTATGGTATTTTGTCATCAAGCAAGTTGTTTTTCCCTTTTTATAGGGGTAATGGTAGAAATCTGTATGTTCTTGATGCCTTAGCTGAATTTGAGAGATTGAAGTGTCAGGAATTAGATGCAGCTGGCAATGTTCCTACCAAAAATGTCACTACACCCGTTTAACGAATATAGAAAACCGTACTTAAATGTCAAAATTTCTGGAAAGTGATGATTATTAGGAAATAAAGAGTAGATAACAGAACTAAAAAATCTAGACAGTGAGTCTTTGGAGTCCTTGACATGAACTTGGTAAACAACGATGAGAAGAACAAGGTTCTGACTAGCTTATTATGATTCTGGGAGAGCTTATAAAGATTGGATTCTATATCTGCTGTCATGCCATTTTTATGAGTGTTCACCTACCCTGTAGCTGTCAAAAGTGTGCATACCTTGCAGGACGCCACACCTGAATGTGCATAGTTTGCCCCTCCGGACCTTAGCCGATATCATTTATCAACTGTATCCTAAATGTCTGTAATTACCGCCATGTCGATTCTGGTTGCACTGCAATCAGGTTCCAGGAAGAAAAAAAGTCATGGAAAGATTCAAAAAATAGTATGAAAAAAAATCCAAAGCAAATTAGCATTTAAGGACTGGATGCACTTACTTTAACAGTGAAGGCTGTTTGAAGAACAAATACTGCAGTTCTGCTCTTCAAAAGGAAGTTGAAACGACAGGGGAAGTGGAGATAGATGAACTCCAAACACATACATGTAGCAGTAGTCAAGTGATGGCAATCTTCAAGGGAATATTTCAATGACCAAGCTGATTGAAACTAAATTGATAAAAAGAACTTCTAAAGCTTTTTTTCTTAAAAAAAACCATAATTTCCCGGAGTGACCACTGCAGAAGCTGAAAATCCTAAACACAAAGTTGGAACTTCAGAAGGCTTTCCTGACAGATATACCTACATTCTCTATTGATTAAATTGGCAACGGATCATATTTGGAGTTAAAAGTGGAAAACTTGAAATTCATTTTCCCAATAATCTAAGTAGCTTTGGATGAATTTTGTTGTGATGTGGAAGATCCAAGTCTTATTGCATCTGTTAATCAAACTGCAGCTCGTAAGAGAATGATTAGTTAACTTGGGCATGAAAAGTTTTATTATTCTCTAGGAAGTTGATTTCTCGGTTACTTGCACATCCAAGACAGAAACAGAGGTTTTAATCCTTAACATTTAGTAAATAGGATGGTAAGAACCTGCTTATATGAATGGATTAGGGATCATAAGCTGGAACAAGGGGTGATAGAGCTGTAAATTAAAAATAATACTCAATAAAGAAAGATATCAATAAATAACAAACGCAGTTCTTCTATCTATATTGCTAACTAAAATCAATGAATCATTGATTACAAGAATAAAATTATCTTGTGATCTCCTGCAATATGCAGAAAAAATGAAGGAATTTTCAACAAAGATTGTCAACCTAGACATGTTTGTCTGAAAAGTCTGCAATTAATTCACTTTTATGCACCAGCAGGGATAGTGCAGGTTGCTGGATACTGCACTGCGTCTGCTTCAACCCTTGATGCATGCTTCATTGCATCAACATCACTGGCAATGCCCTCTTCATCGTCAGACCAAGGAGAGAAACATGAATCCTCATCTGATGTGAAGCTCCACTCTTCATAAACTGAGGGATCACTAAATTCATCACCATCTGTTTCGCATAATGTGACAGTCCATTCCACACTTTCAGCATCCAAAGTCTCCTCAAATTCAACTCCATCTAAATCCACTCCTGACACAAAAGGTTCATCCAGCAACATCTCGGCAGTAAACCTGAACATTGGGTTGGCCACAAAACACCTTTTCAAGAAATCCTTTGCGTCCTTCGAAATCTGAGATGGAATTTTAGGCAATTCATAACCATCACCAATCTTCCTCAGAAGTTCTTCAGTAGTAAGATGAGGTTTCAAATCCCAAGCTGGCTTCCCAGTAAGCATCTCAAGGACAACACAACCAAGAGCCCATATGTCGCTAGGAGGCTCTTGAACATGACTAGCCACGGTCTCTGGAGCCATGTACAAAGCGGTCCCTCTTAAATAAGGATCAATTTTCATTTTCTTGCTCCTCTTCTCTGATTTCTTCGTCAACCCAAAATCCCCAATCTTTGCCACGAATTCACCTGCCTTCGCACTATTGGAAACAAGCAGTATATTCTCAGGCTTGAGATCACAATGCACATAACCATGACTATGAATATAATCAATCCCTTCAAGAATAGACCTAGTGTATCTTTTCACATCCAATTCAGGCAAACCAGCACCATCAGATTTCTTGTTAAGACAAGCTAAGTTCCCTCCTGATGCATACTCTAACAGCACATTGTAAAACATCTCACCATCTTTATTACTGGTAGTTTCTTCACCAAAACACTTGATAATAAAAGGGCATCCATTGAGACAGTTAAATACCTCTTTCTCCTTTTGAAGTGAACAAGAAGCGGAGACCTCTGCAGACTTGACAGCCATAACTGGAGGATAATAGCCGTTTCTTGATTTGGGGTTCCTTAAACTTGCTAAATAAACTGATCCAAATCCTCCTTTTCCAATAAGTGGCCCTCTTGACCATGCTACTCCACCATTGTTATTGTTGCACTCCATTCTCTCTTTTTCTTCTATGTGTTTTGCCTTTCTCTTCATTGCTAGCAGCTCCTGCTTTTCCTTCCCTGTTTTCTAAGCTAAACGCAACTGAATTGTCAACCAGAAGTCTCTTTAGGGTTTCTGGTATTCAGAGAAAGCAAGTTTGAAAGCCTTTAACGCGTCTGGATTTGGATTTTCACCGATTGTAAATTGTTTATATGCTATTTGCAAACCAAACCTCGCTGTTTATTCGGATTGTAATGTCGCCATACGTTGTCGGGAACGTTCAAAATAAGTATTTTCTTTCATCTTTTGTCCCTGATCTTTAAGGTTACTGCACATTGAGGCTTATACTAACAAGTTGATCGCTTTGGTCCTTGAACTATCGTCTATTGCTTGTCTTCGTTTGATTTCACCTTTTATCAAAACACCTTCTAAAAATATTCATGATATTTTGCATTAAAACCTTCACCAATACTAATAAAAATAAAATATATTAACCATCTAGTAGGTGACTCGATGATATAAGCTTGGAATTCAGGGTTTGCTTTTCCCATAATCTCAGGTTCAAGCCTTGTAATTGCTAATATGATGACCATTAAAAACTTACATGATCGTTAATTTCAGGACTCGTGAGATTAGTCGAGATACGCACAAGCTGACCTGAACACCTAAGTTAATAAAAAAAATCAAATCTATTTCTAAAAATGATTTCGAATTATTAGTTTCATCATATTTTTTAACTCCCCATGAAGTGTGGGAGCATACCAATCTATTTTCTAATATTCATATTTTTTATAAACAATATTATCCTAGGTCTAGAGTTTCGAAAATTGTATTTAAAAGTAGCATATATGTACATATATATATATAAGGTGTATTCAACGGTTAACAATTACGTTAAGCCTATGAGAACAATTACACAACAAACGATATTTCAAGATTTAATTGTTTAATTTGTTAGCACAAGATCTTTAAAGCTATATATACATAATACTTGAAATATTTTGATAAAGCAAAATAGAACTCTAAAAATATATAAAAAATAAATTTACTGTGTGGGATTTCGTTTTTGCATGCTACCCATAGTCAATAGAGTCAGCTTCAGTAGTTATTAGGAGGTAGCAAGGCGTATCATATCACTAGAACAAGGACTTAAGTGATCATCATAGAAAGTTGAGGGGCTAGTTAATGAGCTCCTCATAATTAAGTTTTTTTTTCTTAAGCTAACTCTTCCAAAGGAGAGAATCCAAAACCCTAAGTTGCTAACCTCATTGAATGTGCAGCTGATGATATCATAAGTCCAAACGCTTATTGATAAATGTCCATTAATGGCTAGCACTCCTCATGCTCGAAATTTAATAGTGTACTTATTTATGTAACTAGTTTCTACTTGAGGGTAAATAAAAAAAATTATACGAGAAAAACTCATCTCTCGAAAAGCATATTTTGTGAGTTTAGATAAACGAGTAAAACTTCAGTTGTCCTAGACTCTTACAAAGATGCACGCCCTGACTTGAACTCGAGACTTATTGTAGAGATCACTCTACGTTCTTTAAAGACTTGAATAAATGAATAAAAACACTGTTCAAGTGGAAACATCATTTAATTACAAAATTAGTTTAATGTTAGAATTTAAGAATGTCAAGACTCCAACTAATGTTCGAAATGAGTATGTTAATGTAAAGAAATCCAATATTAATATCTCATGTTGATGCTAATTTAAGCATGTTCAAAGCTAATTATGCGCCGACATTTCATTTGAATTCTAATTCACCTTGAGCCATAAATATATGTAAATGGTGGACTTGAAATAAAGTCTAGGTTTTATGTTTTTAATCCTTGGTCAATGTTTATACAACTTGTCCACTAGCAATATAATTTAGCCACACGGTCAAGGCTCTTGGTCGAGTTAGATACTACATGATGGAATTAAAAATAAAAATGTGAGATCTCAATGTGTAATTCCATGTCTTTTTGTCTGTACAATTTAATGGGCCTCGCACAAAATTCAAAGGTATCAATCGAGTCTACAAAACGACTCACTTTGGGTCCGGTTCAACCTAGAATTGAGCAAGAAGCTAGTCACTGGGTCTAATTTTTCTGAGTACCCCACCGAAGAATCTTGAATACCATAAATTATTTTTCATTTTCCCTTTTTTTTCTGCATTTTTCTTATTCGTGAAATATAGAATATGAATTTCTTCAATAGAAAAACAAGAATTCCTTCAAGATTGCAACTATTGTTATGAGAAAAATGAAATCATAATTCATACTCACCATCTTATTTTGTTATGCCTATGCTAATTCAGGATAGAAGTGAAATTTCATTCGCACCATAAAAACATTATGAGCAGTGACAAATGAGAGAAAATCTGCACTGTCTCTGCTTTAAAAATCACAGATCGGCAGGGGCATAGGATGGAGTAGGCCGGAGGCCTTAAAAAATCCTTGCACCACTAGTACATGAGCACCATCGACTTGATGATGGAGTGTAGGGCTAGTCGAAAAGTAGAAAGTGAAGAGTAAATTGATTATTAAAATGCAATTTGCAGACTAGGAGGGCCTAACTTACGGAGAACAGCTCGGAAAAGCTTGCAAGTGGATCAAAAAATCTGGATAGCCACAATCTTCTCCGAAGAGGGTGGGTCCTAAGAGATGTTGCCGGGTTGAGGCTTCCATTTCCATCAAATTCTCTATTTATGATGATGAGGAGGAGGAATTGGTAACGACAGCCAAACAACTTGGACCATCAGTATAGCTAGTGATCTTCCTCGATCGATTCTGTGCAGCCGCAGCCACTGCAGAAAATGAATGAAATCCAAACAACAAGGGTTGCCCATGAAATTTAGATTCTTTCTGTTCCATGAAAATACGAGGCTCATTCCCGCTGTTCTTGATTGACATGACTCGTGATTGGCATCTTGTTCCTGAAGGACAAGACAGACAGTGGCCTTAGTCATCTCCACTGAAAGAACACTAAAAATGTCAACTGAACTCTTCTACACACAAGCTTCACTCATAGCACACAAAAATGTCAACTGCAGTGCCTGAATGAAACACACATCTTGCATCCACAATGAACAGGGTAAAGAAATGTCACCTGCGACCCCTTTGTGTGTGTATCACATGCATATGCAACTGTGCCGACCAAGTAAAGCATATTTCAGCAGTAAAGGTTGAAACTGTTAGAGAATGTAAATCATATTATGGACCCTCATTTTATTTTAATATGGTATCAGAGCTTTGTTGACCTAGTGGTCACGAGTTCGAATCTCACCATCTCCATTCTATTTGATAAAAAAAAATCAAGCACAAGGTAACGTGAATCTGTACAAGTTTTAAACCTATAAAGCTTTTACTTGAAAAGGGTGTTAGAGAATAATATAAATCATATTTTAGGGCCTCATCCAACAACTTAAATTTTTAGGTGAAATGATTTTTTAAAGAAACCGTGCGTGCCCTACTAAGTAGAAAGTAAAAAGATAAGCCAATCTGTTCTGTCGTCCTTTCAATTCATATTCATTTAGCCTTAGTTGAAGGTCTACTCATCATGAGGAAAGAGGTGAAATTAGTTTATTGGTCCCTCCACAAAATCATGACCTGCACAGAATCTCTTTTTTATTCCTGAGAGATCATTTATCTTTTCATTTATATCACTCTTTTATTCTGTCAATCTCATCTGTACCTCCTCTCTGTTAAAAGTTCCAGATTTTTTTTTTCTGACAGTAATTCATTATTATGAAGCAGGATGAAAGTGTAAGGAGCAGAGGATCTCATAAGAGAAACATTACAGGGCACTTACAACAGAAGAAAAATGATTTTCATCAGAACATTTCTGCTGCTCCAGCATTTATTTCTAATGTCTCCTTCTGCAGTTTCAGGTTCTCACCACCATCGTAACCATTCCTTGCTTGCTGACAAGGCTTCTCTTCTAGCATTCAAAAAGACCATAATCTTTGATCCAAAGTCCATGCTAGCTTCCTGGTCTGAAGATGGAGATGTTTGCAGCTTCACAGGTGTCAGATGCGACAAACATCGACACAGTGTGGTAAAACTCAATCTGTCCCGCGGTGCAATCACAGGACCACTGTCTCCCGTCATTTCAAATCTCAGTGGGCTTCGAAGTCTCAGTCTTTCTGAGAATAACTTTTATGGTATTATTCCTCCCAAGTTTTCTTCTCTTCACCATCTGCATTCTCTCTTGCTAGACAGCAACAATCTACACGGCCCATTTCCAGAATTTCTCTCCATCCTTCGCAACCTCACCGTGCTATCTCTCAGCGGAAACCATTTGACGGGCACACTTCCACCTTCCTTCTTCTCAAACTGCACTTCATTAGCAAATATAGACCTATCCCAGAACTTTCTCACAGGCCCAATTCCAGAAGAGATCGGAAATTGTCCTGGTATCTGGAACCTCAATCTGTACAACAATCAATTTACAGGGGAGCTTCCTGCATCTTTAGCCAACATTTCAGAACTATATAATATAGATGTGGAGTATAACAATCTCACTGGAGAATTGCCGGGAAATATCATAGGGAAACTATATTCAATTGTCTCTCTCCATTTATCTTATAATAATATGTTCAGCCATGATCACAACACCAACCTCGAGCCATTCTTCACAGCACTTGCAAATTGTACCGAATTAGAGGAGCTTGAAATGGCTGGTATGAATCTTGGAGGAAGATTACCCAGTTCCATTGGCCGACTTAGTGTCAATCTAGATACCATGCTATTGCAAGAAAACAGGATCTCAGGAATGATTCCTTCAGAAATAGCACATCTTTCCAATCTTACAGTGCTGAATTTGACGTCCAATTCTCTAAATGGAACCATTCCAGCTGAAATCAACCAGATGTCTTCCTTAGAGCAGCTTTTCTTATCACACAACTTATTAACTGGTGCAATTCCAGCAGCATTAGGTCAACTCCCTCGTCTTGGTCTGCTTGACCTGTCAAACAATCAACTCTCTGGTGAAATTCCTTCAAGTCTAGGAAATTTGGTTCGATTGAGTTTTATGTTTCTCAACAACAACCTCCTGTCAGGAACTATTCCTCCAACATTAGGGCAGTGCACTGATCTGTCCAAGCTGGATTTGTCCTATAACAAATTGACAGGGAGCATCCCTACAGAAATATCGGGTATACGTGAGATCCGAAGATATCTAAATCTTTCCCACAATCATCTTGATGGTCCTTTACCTATAGAACTCAGTAAGCTGGAAAATGTGGAGGAGATAGATGTTTCATCAAACAACCTCAGTGGAAGTGTCTTCTTTCAGATATCAAGCTGCATCGCAGTGAAGCTGATAAATTTCTCACATAATTCTATTGAAGGGCACCTGCCTGATTCCCTTGGTGATCTAAAGAACCTGGAATCCTTTGATGTTTCAGGAAACCACTTGTCTGGAGGGATCCCAACAAGCCTCAACAGAATTCAAAGCCTCAGTTTCCTAAATCTTTCTTTCAACAGCTTTGCAGGAGTAATACCCTCTGGCGGTGTCTTCAATACTGTCACAGAAAAGTCATTCTCAGGCAATCCGCATCTTTGCGGCACAGTTTATGGCATGCCCAAATGCTCTCATAAGAGAAATTGGTTTCACTCGCGTATGTTGATTTTATTGGTACTAGTCACATTTGCATCAGCTATCTTAACAACAACATGTTGTGTGCTTGGAATCCGCCGCATCAAGGCAACTGTTTCATCTGGAAACTCAGTGGACACAGAGCTGGCGAGAAAACTAAAAACACCGGAACTGATCCACAATTTTCCAAGAATCACATATAGAGAACTCTTGGAAGCCACAGAAGGATTCGAGGATCAGAGACTAATTGGGACAGGTGGCTATGGCCGTGTTTACAAAGGAATTCTTCAAGATGGGACAGCCATAGCCGTAAAGGTATTGCAGTTACAGTCTGGAAATTCAACCAAGAGTTTTAATAGGGAATGCCAGGTGTTGAAGACGATTAGGCACAGAAATTTGATAAGGATCATAACAGCATGCAGTCTTCCTGATTTCAAGGCTCTTGTTCTTCCATACATGGCAAATGGAAGCTTGGATAGCCGTTTATATCCACATTCAGAGACAGGTTTGGGTTCAGGCAGCTCCGATTTGACTCTTCTCCAGAGGGTTAGCATTTGCAGTGACATAGCAGAAGGAATGGCCTATCTGCATCACCACTCTCCTGTTAAAGTCATACATTGTGATCTAAAGCCAAGTAATGTTCTTCTCAATGATGACATGACGGCTCTGGTTTCTGATTTTGGTATAGCAAGATTAGTTATGACTGTGGGGGGTGGAAATGGTGGGGCGTTTGAGAATATGGGAAGCTCTACAGCAAATTTATTGTGCGGATCAATTGGATATATCGCACCAGGTACAGATTTCTTCATTACTTCACATTGATATAAAAACAAGAGAGTAAATCACTTTGAGTTTTTATAATGCAGAGTATGGGTTTGGATCAAACACTTCTACAAAAGGAGATGTTTACAGCTTTGGCGTTCTAGTTCTCGAGATTTTGACCAGAAAACGGCCAACAGATGAAATGTTTGCTGGTGGGCTAAACCTACACAGATGGGTCAAGACTCACTACCATGGAAGAGTTGAAAGAGTGGTGGACTCTTCCTTGATGAGAGCTTCAAGAGATCAATCTCCTGAGATGAAAAGGATGTGGGAAGTTGCAATCACAGAATTAGCTGAGTTGGGAATTCTCTGCACTCAGGAGTCCCCCACTACTAGGCCCACAATGCTAGATGCCGCCGATGACTTGGACAGACTAAAGAGGTATCTCGGCGGCGACACAACCGCCACCTTTGCTTCCTCTCTAGGAATTTCATCGTCCACTGTCAGTGATGACTAACACCTTCCCTATTTTCTGTACATGCACTGTAACGCCTCTGGTTTCAAAATATTATTTTAACCTTTCAAAAATTTGATTAAAAATCACCAGCAATTCTCTCTTCTTTCTCCAGACAATAAGATAGATAATAAACATATGATCAAGATGATATACATTCCCAAATTTCAAATATAAAATGCTAGCGCCAAACCACAAGCAATCAGAAGGGAAAACCTACTGTTATGACTACACACCTCTTTCCCACAAGTAAGGCCATCAATTATGATTTCACCATAAAATCTATGAAATCAAGCAAATATTAACACGAAATACTTTAAGCCAACTGATAATTTCGTTTAGAATTGCTTCTTTCTTTTACTTTCTTGGGGGAGAAGGGGGTGGAAAGGAGTAACAAAGTGACATAAGATATTCTATCCCAAGTTCCAACCAGAAACAATTCTGCTGCCAAAAAACACCAAATTACAACGCATTCTCCACTAAGGTCATATGATTCCCGAGTTACTTTCATACAATTAGTAGGAGCAGATCACATGAATGTGAAGTGGGGTGATGTTCCACTATAGCGACCACCATCAACCTCTTGATAAATTATTTCGAAGATCAGACCATTATCAGAGCTTCTATACAAAGTTATTGGATGCCGCTTAGATGTTCCGGTAGCTAAACATTGGAGGCACTATGGAGGGCTTTTGCAATAAAAAACAAAAAGGAACTACAGGTTTTATTCCACTAGCCATCCTCACTTTGTCAGATTTTGGAGCACGGCTGCTATTGAAATCTCCTATCTAAGCTAATCTTCATCATGAGGCTTGGACCGTGTATAATGTTAAGAAATCATCTCATCTAAAAGTTTAAGCTGTTAGGTAAGATCCCATAATATGATTTATATTATTCTTTAATACTCTCCCTCAAGTGAAAGCCTTTTGGGCTTGAAACTTGCATAGACCCACACTACCTAGTGCTTGATTTTTATCAAATAGAATAAAGATGATGAGATTCAAACTCGTGATCGCTGGGTCAATAGAGTTCTAATACCATATTAAAGAATCATCTCACCAAAAAGCTTAAGCTTTTAAGTAAAGCCTCATAATATGATTTGTATTATTCTCTAACATATAAACAAACATATAAGAATCAAGCATTACAAATCACGTTGTAGTATTTAAGGATTTTGTCTTAGCTTTATCTAAACCAGCAATCCACTTGATAAAAGAAGATGAATCACATAACTGCATGATTCACTTCTTTTAGTTAATAAAGAATTTTCTCCAAAGCCATCAGCATTTAACAATAAGATTATCATACCATGTCGCTATCTTCTGTATCAATTGACCAAATTAAACATTCGAAAGTGGGTTAGTTTAAAAGTACAAGCAAGGGATCCACCCATAATGTTTTAGTCATTGTTGTTATAGGCTGGCTTCCGTATTCTAAATCTTCAGACAAACGTATTAAGAAGCATGTAGTAAAGAAATACTTTCCACTGACCCTTTTCTGGAAACATATATGAAAGCATGTTTGTAAGGCAAAATCCTATTCCATTTTTTTATGTTTCAAAACCGCAGAAATACATAAATTCTTGCTGATAAGTTGAGTTAGCATAAAACAATATTAGGAGTATACTTGTTTTTTAACTAGACGGCCAACCCCATCAGGCCTCCTCCTTTTGTTGGATTGGATTCCAAATAATGTTTTTTATTTCGCAAAACCCACTAATACATAAGATTTAGCTCCGATCCAAATTTTTATTTTTATTTTTATTTTTATTTTTATTTTTGTTACAATTTCTGCAACTTGATGGTCACCCGTCCAATGGTTTAAGTTTGCTTCAGACTTGAGCTTTTGACGAGGCTCCCTGGCCGTATTTTCATCGATAGAAGCTGCCATTTTCACATTTAACCATGCCCACCAAAGGCCATTGCATGAGCAGAGCAGAGAAATCTGTCTACGACCTCTTACTAACTATGAAAACCCATTCGGGAATCGCTTCCCAAGTTCTTCGCAAGAATGAAGATACAAGATATGGACTAGTGTGCTTCTCTTAATCTACAGATCCCAAGAAGCAATAGTTTCTTGCTAGTCAAATTGAAGGTGCAGGAGATTGGGGATGATATGGAGGTCTAAGCTAAGTTCTAACATCAAAACCCAACAAAGAAAGAAAAAAAGTTCAAGATTTTTATTTCACTGATATCAAACTGGATATCTTTTACGTAAGTATTGATATAGTTTTCCATACATGTGAATCCCTCAAGCCTCAACTAAAGCTTTAAATTACATAAGAATTCTGTCACACATGACAAGCCTAAACAGAGTGGAAGGGCAGGGAGGCAAAACAGAACACCCTGCTTGCCCACGGCCATGCCTTAATCAACTTCCTCAAGTTTCGGTCCAGCACCAGAACCAGAAGAGATTGGCTTGACAAAACCACCATTTGGCATCTCAGCACCATCACCCATTGAAACGTCTCCAGCAGAGCCTCGATATATCTTTGCAATAATTGGATTGCAAAAGCTCTCTAACTCCTTCTGTTTGTCTGCAAATTCATCCACCTCTGCCAATTGGTTTCTTTCCAACCACTCAATAGTCTCATCAGTTGCTCTCTCAATCTTCTGTTTGTCAGTGGATCCAATTTCCCTGCAAACTTCTCATCCTTCACTGTATTTCTCGTATTAATTCTCCAGCGAGTTAAAGATTCCTACCAAGAAAGATGCATTTCTATAGTTTTCCATACCACTCAAAATTGCAGCCTGGGCAACGTCAGGATTGATGCACTTGCAAAGTTCCCTGCATTGAAGAGATCTTGCAAGAGTTGCTGCACTTTCTAGAATTCTTGTTGACCCGCCAACAAGAACAACTTCGTGGACATGACTCTTATCAATCTTTGAAAAATCACGAACACTTTTCTCCACACGTTCCATGCACTTCGTAAACAAATCCATGTTCAATTCTTCAAACATCGCTCTTGTAATTGTACCATAGAAATCAATACCTTCAAACAGAGACGAAGAGATTTTCATAACTTGGGCGTATAATTGTAACAAAAGAAAGGGAACAAAAACTTGCATCCAATGCGATGCTCGTCGATTTTTCTTTCCTATAAATGACTGGATGGGGCAACACTTCGTAAAATATTCTGTAGCACTCCCATCAAAGAATATCGAAGTACGCCCTTTGCAGTTCATAATTCACTTCAACCCAGTTAATTACATTTCTTTAAAAATAAAACTATTTCACTACTGTTTTAATGAAAAACCAAAGTGTTACCCCGCTTCACTAACTTAAACTCATAGCTACAAGACTCGATGCCATGGATTGGTTCGCTAAGCTAGACTGCGTCTTAAAGCACTGTAAAATAAATGCTGACAGATAAAAGAAAGTGAGTTATCAATCCGAAGGTGGAGAAGGCAGGCATCCAATTCTCCTGCGTGTTTAATCAGCAAGCTCTATTCTCTAATCACTAGGGAGAGAGGTTCTGATAGCAGAGAAATCAACTGATTTATCCTTTATTCTTTTTTTTTAATTAACATGGGTGTCTGGACAGATTGCGTGCATCTCAACTAATTTCATGGATCCTGATGTTAACGACTATATAAGTTATTAGTGACCATTATATTAGTAACTATAAGATTCGAATTTAAAATCTATGATAAATAAATCTCTTAATTTCAAGCTCCTCCCTCTTGACTACCTACCTAGATGATTGATTTATCCTTTGTTCTTGCACTCAAGAGAGAGATCCCAACACATTTTCCTACTCAATGTAATTACATTATTGTCGATCCATGAAAAAACTAAAGGTTTATGAGCTAGGGAAGAGAGATCTTTTCGCATATCTCATTAGTGACAAAAGGTATTTAGGTTCTTTTGTTTTTTAATACAGTAAAAAGACATTTTTATTCTTGCAATAAAGAAAAAATAAGTTGAGAGCTTTTTGGTCTTTTCTTGTAATTTAATTTTTTTGTTAATTCCAAAATCATTAAGGGAAATTTGATCTGATTAATCAGTATTTAGAATTTGTTTATCATTGTATTTCAAAAATATTTTTGAAAAAAATTGAATTTTTTATTTTATTTTTTTATTTTAAATTAAATTTTTAATGTTTTTAAATCATTATGATATGCTGATATCAAAAATAATTTTTTAAAAATAAATAAATAACTCATTTTGATACATTTCTGAACAACATACACTTTCAAAAACAACATCAACCACACTCCTAAACAGACACTTAAATTACATTATTCTGTTATTTTTAATTAATAATATTACATTTATGGTAGCGGGGTTAGCAAAGTAAACCTGACTTAGCTCCCTTTTTTTAATTTCATCGCTTAATAATTTTTATTGAGAATTTTGCTTTGTTTTTTGCTTTTTTGAGTTTGCCTTTTATTTTTTTCAATCTCTGCCTCGTGACCATGGCCATGAGTTATAAAGGTTTAATGGGTTGAATTATATTTTTTTTAATTTAATTATTTTTTAATTTTATCTTCCAATATTTGTTTTTTTATAATTGATCTTTGTGTTTTTTTCACTTTTAATTTTTGTATGAGATTAAATATCATGATCTTAGTTATATTTTGATTAAATGTCAATTTATTTAATTAGATATGTATATAAATATTTTGATTTATGATAAAAAGATTATATCCAAAAATAAAATAGAAAAGTCGATATACTTATTTTTTGACTGAAATTTTTTTTTTTATATTCACAGACTTGATAATTGGCTGAAAAACTAGAAGATGTTTAATATATTAATCATGAAACACAGTTTTGATTGAAATGCCTTGCCTAATTTATTTATTTTTTTAAAAAAAACCATTTAAAAAAATAAAAAAATTAATAAGATCACTTTAAAAAATTCAAGAAAATGATACCCGGATGTGGGATTTTAAAAAACAAATAGATTTTTTTCTCTCCTCTTTAACGCCACACTTGGCCAGTATCCTATGATCACCTGTCGTATATTTATTTTTATAAATAAAAAAACAGTCAATTTATGAAATTGTATCCAGACCTGCGCATCATAAAAGAAACTTTTCTTTGCTGTAGTGTTTCTTTTGATGATTCGAACCAGTAAAAACTCTCAAATGCATCCATCGATGCAAAATTCTTTTTATGTTCTTCTCCTTTTGTCCCGCTCACATAAAACCTTCAGCCTCGTAGAAGACTCTCTTGCCTGTCAAAACAGCTCATCATCCCTGCCCCAGATCGAGCTGCTACAAATCCTTCTCCCCCTTCCCTCCTCAACCAAAGTATTTCACAGGGAAAAGTTAAATGGAGCTTGAGTTTCGTACACGATCCTTCTTCATCTTATGTTGCTTTACTCTGCTAAGCATGGCTCCTCAATCCAGTCCACAGCATGAAGATTTCGACCGGCCACAGCCTGCTATGCAGGGACAGGTTCGAGGTGAAAGGAGAGATCATTACGAGGGAAACCATGAAATTTTTCACTCAATAAAAGGACATAGAGGAGAAGGCGGTGGTGCAAATGTTGCCCATCGACCTAAGCACCGGGAAAAAAGCTGTGCATCGATGTCAGCAGAGGCTACAACCACCATGGTGTATGCGAGCTTGGCTTTGATTCTCACATTTCCGCTGCTGCCACTCTAGATTTTACCAGCTGGGGGCATATTTATGGATCCAGGATCATGAAAGCTTGCTCTAGCCTTCAGTTATGGCACCTAGCTTGAACTGCATGGAGATTTCTTGATCAATCATAGCCCTCGTCCCCCATTTCTTTGGTTCATGGTGTTGGCTGCGCGGTCTGTCATAAAGCAGATGAAATGCTGCCAGTCTTTGATCTTTTATTGTTTCTACATATTTATTTTCCATGCAGTATATAACTATATATGGCAAATAATCAAGATCCGATGGCTGTCCAAGATTTATTCTTCACCATGTTATTTTCTTTAGATTTTATAAGCACAGAACTGAAATTATTATGGTGCTTTCATCCATATAATTATGTTGTTTGTACATATACTCGATTAGAAAGAAGAAGAAAATCTCTTAGACATGAACCTGATGTGATCTAGTCGACTTAACTAAGTCCAAAAATAACTTGATAGCTAGAGAAAGAAATACAAAAAACATAGTTATCAAATCGAGTGGTAAAAATCGGTGTGCCTGTGCTACTCAGATCACAATAAGAGTTTATTTGATTATTCTAGTTATCAAATTTATAATCCAACTTAATTTTCGACATTCCCTCTTCTCTTCCCCTTCTCCTTTTATTTTTCTGATTATTCATGATTTTTAAATTTATATTTTTTTTGTAGAAGAAAATCTAGTGGTAAGAAATACTCATACAGCTCCAAATTATTCTATGAAAGACATGGTAAAAAATTCATATGTCCTATCGAAAAGAAAAGGAAACAACTTTGGATTTTGTTGTCTCCATCTCCACAAACTAAACATGGTATTTTGTGTAATATTTATTCCTTCCACCCTGTACTTCGAGCCAAATACATAAATATGTACAGCATAAGCCCTCGTGAGAGGTGTATTGTCCTTTCAAATAGTCTTCCTTACATTAAACCATGTGCGAAAAGAAAGAAAGAAAGAAAAAAACTCCATGACAGATACACGAGCATGAAGAGAGAGAAAAACCTGGCATGCCTGAACTTTCCCAGCCTGGTTTGCTGAAGGGAGGACAGAAACCATGACAGGATAATAGCCTTGGCTCATTCTGTTAAATGTCATATATAAACTTCTCAAATAGTTTCATGTGTTCAGCTTGCAAGGATATGGCTACTGACATGCTCCCATCACTGGTTGAGCTTGGTATGATGAATGACAAGCCCTCGTATGCGATCCCACCGGGCCCCATAAATATAGGTCTTCCCCAGCCAAAATCTGCATCATGGATTGGCAGTCTAGCCCAGCTAGTAATCCCAAGATTCGGGCACCGGAAGGTATGGGCACCGCGGACGAGGGCTGATAAATCAGACTGAAGCTCTAGGTAATCAAGGGCTGATCTTAGATAATCATTGTCCATCCGAACCAGTGCGTCGTGAATTTTTCCCGCGGCAAACCATGTTGGTTTTGATTGTATTTCACCTGCTACAGCAATTGGTGTTGCTGTAAAGATTACATTGCCAAAGTAACCAGGTGGAATCGGCGGGTGCAGTCTTGACCGACCATCTGTAGCAATATATAACTTGGTTTCTTGATCATCAGGAAGTCCGCGCGCCTTACATGTTGATCTCCATACATGACCCGCCAACATTTCATATGTGCTATAGCTAATACTGTTTCCACCTTCCTTTGCTTTGGCTTTGAGGGTGTTGAGCTGGTCCCTGGTCAACTTAAAAATGGAGACCGCTGTGCTCTCTGGTTTGGAGGTTTCGACAGCGGTTTTCATGGCTGGTGGAGGCCGGTACTCAACGTGGTGGAATGCAGGTTGGGGTGGGTCTCTGGCACGGAGAAGGGTCCTGTCAATGAAGGGCGGCATCGTAAGGTCTAGACCACGAGCCATATCTGACCATGTATTCACAAAATGAAGACCAGAAAACCCATCCGCTGCATGGTGTTGCATACCAACACCAAGTGAAACTCCTCCGCATTTGAAATAGGTAACCTGCAGAGAATCAAATCAAAAACATGCTTATAGTGCGCTCACAGTAGTATTAAAACAAATTGGATTTAAGTGACTGATAGACTTTGCTAATTATGTATATGACTAAACCAAGGAGATTATTATTTCATGCAGAGTTCTTTATTCCAGTAAAGAAAAATGTAACTGCAATCACCAGAAATATATCTTGAGTGCATTCAGGAGCTTGAGAAGCATCCATGCCATCTAGAAGTTGAATTTTCTTGCTAATTTGTGAACATGCGGTAATTTGCAGGTCTGTTATCATTGGTGGCTCTACTACTCACTCATTACCACATGCAGGTAAAAAAAAAAAAACGTCTGCTTCATTTATTATGCTCAATTAGCAAATACTTAAAAAAGTCTGATGATAGGGTGAATTCATCGAAGTTTGATGATAAAAAATCTTTCTGAAAACCATGGAATCAGAGTGTACACAAACCATTTGAGACAGATGAGCATAGCCTGACAAAGGCAAACCAAATTCTATATACCAAGTCAGTAAATTCAACACAAAGAAAAAACCAATGTCAGAGTTACCAGCTCTCTTAAGTGGAAATATTCTCAACTGCCTCCCTTTAAATCCTTAGTTGTGTTTTAAATGTATTTTACACAATTTAGCGGCAAACTGTTTGTCATCAGAAGAGCTTAGCAGAATGTAGGGACTGGACCTTTCAAATGAGATACCTTCACGATATCTTGGAGCATGGCAAGATGACAGTTCTGGAATTACCAAGTGAGCGATTACAATAACTTGAGTCGATGCTCGGGTGAATTTGGGTCGTGTTGTAATAACTTTTAAAGTTCACACCGATGAAATTTCTGTGCAGATGAAGTAAATGCTACAAACTTCTATGCAGTACTCTGCTCCAACCATCACAACTCACAATTCCATGAGCAATACACTCTGTTTGTCAAATTTATGTGGGTCATGGTCACATCTAATCCTTGTGGGGCGACTTCAAAATGTGTGGCAAGATAACAAAAGGTTAATAGCCACCCATTAATTTCTCTAAGGTCATCTATGAGGACTCGCCCATCAAGTTGGGACAGCCAGTGTGCATATGATCTCAACAATACGGCAATTCAAAACTAAACCTCATATAAATTATCAATCTGAAAACTATTTCTAACAAAATTATATCTGGACAATACATGCTCAAAAGTCAAAACACTACCCAGAATTCAATCAACCTCATCCTTTTTTCTCCATGATTTTATGATAAATAAAGCACGCAATTGATTTAAGCAGTTACATGGTGCCTTTAAACTTTAGATGGATTAAATTAATTTGATTATATGTGAAGTTTGAGGTAAAATGCTAACCACTTCTCTTGTTTTATAAACTGCCTAAACAACCTTACTTCATGTCTTGTCGCGGAGACTTTTTGACATCAAAATTTTAGGGGGTTCACTGCTTATTGTTATTACTGGCAAGGAAACAACACTACTAAGATGATCAGTATACTTTCAAATATAAGAAGATGAGTATATTCTACCCCTATTAGGTACGGATAAAGGAAGTTTTATGCAAGGTTGTGTTTGTTTAATGTGATTTTTGTCAAATTAGGATGCTAGACTGCCATTTTCTCCAATAACTTGTAAATTAGGTGATGAGACTGGTGAACATTATAATTCATCTCATACTTTGGGTAAATGATGTTAGATCAGACCTGCTAGATAATGAAAAAACCCAAGTTGTTGATTCTACTGATAGGTTTCTAAATCGAGCTCTGATGCCATGAAATACCGAAATCAGAAAATCTAGAGTAAGAACGCGTTTACGTAATGCTCCAGGATTAGCTTGACCTAGCATTTTCATTTCTGGCCTAAATAAAGTGATAGTCCAAAGCCATAGGGTGGCTTGAAAACTTTCGGTTCATGGCAGATCTCTCTTACATGAAGATTATCCCATCCAACCGCAAAGGAAACTCATCAGTTGAGACAACAGTTGAACTGACTCACTTGTGCAGCTTTGAAGGATACATTTATGGCTTCATAAGAAATCAAAGTCTTGAAGAGGAGGATTTAAAGAGGCACAGTTTCACCATAATTCATGCCACACATTAAAAAATCGAAAAATAAATCACATAATTGAATCACTTGCGTGCTGACTGAATAGATAAAAAGAAATCCCATATTAGATGATAATAGAAGTGGACGAAACATACCTGCAAAACCAGAAGAGGATAAGTAGATATCCCGCCAGAGTAATCCACAGCTGGAATAAGCTGCTTGAGCTCTAAAGTGGGTGCAAAATCACCAAAATCAGCAACAACAGAGGCGGTCTCAGCCTCAACAAACAACACTCCCTCGCCATTGCAATCGATCTCGATGCGGCCGTCCTCATCTCTACGTAACCGCCCTGCCATAGGGTAGAATTGTACAAGGGCCTTACTCAAAGCCTCTTTGAGCACTTTTGCATCAAAGAAGTTTGAGGCACCTGTGGGCCTGTAAAAATAGACACTTGGGGTGTGGAATCTTGGTACCACTAGGTCCACATTAGAATTCCACAGCCCCCCCTGCGGCGTCTCCTCTGCCGGCCGCACCATGGTCGATTCCTTCACATTGATTATCATCTTTCCCGTGCTAATGCTCTATCTTTCGGTTCTATCCCCCTTCCAGCCCAGGTTCTCTGCAGTTTCAAAGACAAATTGTCACAAAATTGATAATGACTACCCTTTGAATTGTGATCGATATCCTTTCCAGCCCAAGGCTGTTTATGTATCAAAAAGTTTTGGTTTCACAGTTAAATGCAGTGGCTGGCATTTATAAATGTGAAACACCAAAAGCAGAAAAAAAAAGAAAAGGGCCTTCCTTTTTTCCGTCCTAAATCTTACCATCTGAAAATGACTCCACCAACCATAAATTCTGAACCAATACGGATGAACACATGCAGGATACATCGCTATCACTATCACTTTAAACACGAAATCAATGTATCTATATCTTTCCCAGTTGGATTTCTCTCATCTTCCCAACCTAATCCTCCTCTACCATAATTCATCATTAAAGACAAGCAAGAGAGTCACATAACAGGACCAACACTACCTTGTCCCGTGAAACTCTTCTAAGGGACTACAAGATTGCCCTACAGCACAATGGCACATAAGAATTCAATAACTTCAAAAAAAAAACATGAAAATCAGCCCTTTAACTCATGCATTTATTAGTCTAACTTGGTTTGAAATTGCCTTGTTTGTTTGAAAACCAAAAGAAGCGTGGAGAAAGAGAGGCTAGTGTACCTGTGAGAAAGAGAGGTTACGAAACCGAAACGTGGAGACAATATCAAAGACTAAAAGAGGGTTAAGGGGAAGGTGAAGAAATGTCAATGGAGTTGCAGCCCTGGAAGTGGTGGAGTTGGTGTAAGGATGTTGGAGGGATAACTTATAGCGTGAGTGCATATATTTTACAATTCCTTTTATCTGCTCACCAACCCCAGCTAATGAGATTTGACTTTTCGATCTACTGCAGTTGATTTTGATTGTTAAAGTCTTTTTTACTCAGTCATGATGTGATAATAATTTTTTAAAATTTTTAAAAATTACTTTTATATTAATATATTAAAATAATTTAGAAATATCAAAAAAATAAAAAAATAATTAATTCAATAATATTTTTAAAATACAAATATCAAACCCAGCCCAGACTTCCCCCGCCAACCAAAGCATCACCAACTTCATTTTTATCAGCTAGCAGATCAGGTGGGTGGTTTTTAATTGGTCTATCATGAAGATAAAGAGTTTAAGATCTGTGTAATAAATTTTAAATTTGAGTTAAAGTATATATTTTTTATAAGAATCTAAAATAACCAATATTTTATTTATTTATTTAAATCTACAAAATATATTTTAAAAAAATTAAATTTCCCGCATCCAAAAAAAATAAGTCGTAAGAATTCATGGAGCCAACAAATTATTAGAAAATACGAGGCTTCAAATGGGGTGAGAGATGGAAAATAAAAATACAATATTGACTCAACACTGCAAGTCTCGTAAGTCAATGATGCTGTTGAAAAGAGACAGCGAGGCTCTCATTGCACCGAAATAACTTCTTTTTTAAAAAATAAATTGTGTTTAAAGGGCTGGTTCAAGTAATAATTAAACTAAATTGATAGGTTGAGCTAAATCATAACTCAGTTTAGGGTTTTAAAAAATTAAATGAATTTTGATTCAATTAATGAGTGGTTGATGACTCGACAAAAGTCTAGTTATTTAATTCTTAGGAAAATCGTTATTTTGAAATAATATGTGCTAACTCTCCTAACTGATATTTAAAGCCATGAAACAATTCAAGTTTAATAACTTTATATATCTCCAGTGTATTGGAGGTCTCGAGTTTGAATCAGGATATGTATTTTTATAAGAGTCTGGAACAATCGGGATTTTAATCGTTCACTTGGTCTCACAAATATATTTTTCGGAGAGTGGAGTTTCCTCTCGTCCAAAAACAATAAAATAAAAGCATAAGAATCACCTTTGCATGTACGTTTTTATATATATATAATTTATTTTTTATAAAATCATTATAATCTTGAATAAAAATCATGTCATTAGCTTTATACTTGGTTTTATTTGACTTTACAAACATTTATATTTGTTAATGTATAGTTAAATAAAAAAAGTTATTAAACCTAATAAAGTCTATTATTATCTAGATTATAAATTTGATGGGTTAGTCTGTGAATTCCAGGTCAATCTAACTTGTCGATGTCTCAATGTTAAAAAACAAATCTTGAAAAAAATCAAAGTTAAACTATACTTTTTATTAAGTCATCCAATTTATCTTTAAATCTGTCAAATTAATTCAAATTAATGAGGTCTTATAAGAATAGCTCCAATGTATCTTTCAGCAATATTATTTTAGACATGCATTAAAACGACTCCCAGTTGAACCGATTTGTGTGGCAGCTGGTTTAATTATTTATGAAAGGGACAAAACACTATTTACCAAAAAAAGAAAAAGGAGAACATTTAATACACTGATTTAGCCTCTCGTGGCTCTCGTCAAGAAGGTGAGATGAAGCGTCACCCCATAAATCCACAGCTACGTGCCCCCATAATTCCATATCGTGATCTTGTTTTTATATTTTTTAAAAACTATTTTAAAATTTAATGCGAAACATTCATAAAAATAAAATAAATGATTAAAAGCCGAAAATATTGTTATTTGATCCAACAAGGAGGTGGGGGTGACTGAAATGAAATATGTCAAGGAAATATTAAATGTAATGATTGACATGGTCGATTGTTTTAATAACTTGTCCGGATGAAATCCATGCTATCGCTGATATTGCTGGCCATTTTTTTATTTAGCAAAAGAGTTGTTAAAAATCAACGCTAAAATCTAACAAGCTTTTGGGCATGAAATCTATACTTTTATAAAACGAGATGATTTTAAAATAATAAAAATAAAAATGGTAGGAAGTTGGTGAGACGTGACCTGCTACCAATCTGGATTCGACCAGCCCCCTCCATCTCTATTTACCGAACACCAACCACGGTCTCGACAGCCGAGGGCCCACTCAACAGATAAACACCGGTGACTGTTTCAGAGGAAAAAGGAAACCCCTCACCTAGCAGTTTCCGAACGTTGTCCTCGGCGGGTCCCACTTCAGGGGTTGGTGAGACATGGAAGGAAGCTTGGTCAATCATGGCTTCGAGCAGAGGTTGGACTTGCATGGCTCGGTCGGATTTTATTGCCGAATCTCGATGCCTCGTCGTCTAACTTGACCACAGTTTCTCCCTCCCTCCCTCTCTCTCTCTCCTCTTTTTTGACCAAGCCCCGTGGGACTACATGCATACGTCAACTTTGGTATGTGTTTTAAAAATATTTTTTATAAAATAAAAATGATTTTTTTTATTGAAAACAGAGACCCCTTTTTTTAGCAAAAAGGGCGGCCGTGCGCGGAGGGCTCAATGGCTATGGTTACATTTATTAAAGTAATTTATAATAATTGACAGTCTAATTTTAATCGTACATCAAGTAGTATTCAACCGAACAAGACATGGGTATGAAACAACAATACAAAGCATGCCTCGTGAGGGTCTTGATCGATAGCGCGTACAGTTTTGATTTTTAATTTATCTTTTATTTATAAATTCATTAAAATAATATTTTATTATTATTATTATTTAAATTTTATTTTTAATATTATTTTATTAAATGATTTAAAAATATTAATTTAAAGCTTAAAAAAATAAATTTTTAGACCTTCTACCAATGATAGACTACACAACCCATCAGATAAAGCCAGAAGCATCATCAAACCCATTAGAGCACGACCCTAAAGCTGGTAGGCACAATCCCAAGGAAACAGTACGGGGACAAAATTCCAGCTAGGCTACGGTGGCATGAAAATAGACTATGCATGAACTCTTCAAGATTATTTTTTTAAAGTGTTTTTAGATCTACAAATACTAAAAACTAAATCAAAATTAAAATATAGTAACAAATAGCTAATATAGCTGAAAATTAAGAATACACATGAAAGTAGATATTTTCCTTTTCCTTTTTTTAGTGGCTGGCTCAAAAGTCAATGGAGGTGAGGTTGAGAATGTGGTAAAGCACCTCGTGATTCTTTGGTAACATAGTTGATGTTGTTTTTAAAAATATTTTTTATTTTAAAATATATTAAAATAATTTTTATTTTATCTTTTAAAAATAATTTTTGACATATAATTTAAAAAAAACTATTTTTTTTAATTTGAAATCAAAAATAATTTAAAAAAAAACAATTTTGAATGACAAATATCTTTCTACAGAAACAAACATGTCGGCAGGCCCACTTACACGAGCTTTAGCACCCACTAAAAGCCCAAATAAATTAGGCCTAGTATACGTGGTCGTTGAAGAGGCCCGGGAAGCTTACAAGGGAAAAATTTCGAGCCTGGATAATCAACAAGGGGGATTCTGTGATGTCCGGGGTTATTCGGTCTCGAGATGTAAAAATTAAAATAAAATAAAAAATATTTTAATATCTCAGATAAAAAATAATATGAAATAGTACATGTACATGCAAGTTATATTGTGCTGTAAATAGTGAAATTTAAAAGGTTTTTTTTTATCTCATATTAAAAATATACTATTTTCTCATTTTAAGTTAAAGTATTTAAATTAAAAAGGTTTCTGTCCCACATTGAAAAAACATGTTTTTTTGTTAATATAAAGAATATATATACTTACTAAACTCTTTTTATTTATTATTTTATTATTAGAATAAAAATAAAATAAAATTCTAAGGATTATATTAGATACATAGAAAAACCAGAGGTAAAAAATAGATTATAAGTTTATAACAAAAATAACTAGCCATAAACAAATTTTAAAACATATGATACACTATTCTCATACACCATTAGGACTATTTAATTATTTTCTTAAACTAGAGGCACTAATTCATGATTTTGAAAAGAAAAGAATAATGATTATTATATTATATTATATACTAAAAGAGTTCATGGTTCAATTACTGTAGCATGTGAGACAAATTACTGTAGATTACAATAATGTTGCTCAGTTTTCGATTAGGTTTATTCAATTCGTCGATTTACTGATTTTTTTAATTTTTGCACAGTAAAATAATATTTATATCTCTCGAAAAAGAGAAAAAATAGCCTTGTCGGGAGGGATGCCACGTAATTGCATATTTTTGATTTGGTTCAGTGCGTGTCACCAGATTATTAATTTTTTTTATATTTTTTTGCATAGTAAAATAATCATTCTATCACTCAAAAAGGACAAAAATCAATTTTGGGCGGGAGGGGTGCTACGAGAATTTCATATTTTTATAAAATAGCTAAATACAAATATGCTCCAATAAGATAAAATTAAAGAGTTGAATGTAGGGGTAGCCCAATAATTGACCATATTTTTTTTATTAGATTATCGTGGGCGCGTGTGGCACGTGTTGTCGATAGTATTCGGCCTCACTCTCTATTCGGGAGACGCGTGCGACCTATTACAGTGGAGGAAAATGTCATCTTTCTCATAGGATGGCGCGTGTCCTAACACGGTGGCCGGGACGAGCCGGTAGGCGGTTGAACTTCCCCTCCTTTTCTCTCTCCTGCAACCTAAACTACACTTCAACACCACGATTTTATGTCGTTTTCATTTCGGTCTCTTCTCTTTTAATTGTTCTCCGTGGTCCTCATTTCTGTTATGTAAGTTTTGATTTGTCTCAATTGTATCCTTTGATTCAAATTGATTATATATTATATTTTCATTTTAGTTCTTATTTTTTTAATTTCTGGATTGCTTTTAAATCCCTTAATATTTTTTATACAAAAGATTTGATTTTTTCAATTTTGTCATTTGATTTAAATTGATAATATTTGATTTTCATTTCATCCTTTATACTTTTAAGTTTTTATTTTAATTCCTTTAGTTTTTTATATTTCTTAAATAGTCCTTATTTTTGTTCATATTTATATGTATATACTCTTAGTTTTTGTTTTTAATTTTTATTATTTTCTCTTTTGTTGAGATAACGTTTTTTTCAAAAATTTTGTTATTAAATTTTAGTTTGTGTTTATGATAATTTGAAAATTGATATTTTTTTCTTTTGCTTTTTTTATTATTTTTTTGAAATTATTTTCATGTCAAATGATTTTTTTAGCTAATATTTTTTTATCATTTTTTTGTTTGCTCTTTTATTAAAGTTTTTGGGATTTTTTTATGGAATTTATTTTCCCATTATTCACACAATAATAATAATAATTTTAGTTTTTTTTCTTGCTTCTTGTTTTTTTAATATTTTTGAGTTTTTTTTCTCGGGATAATTTAATAATTTTTATTGTTTTTGCAATAATAATAATGACAATGTTAGATGTTTAAGCGTTCAATGTTGCTGTTATTATAATATGATGTGTTGATATATTTATTATATCAAATATTACATGTATAAATATTATATTTTATTTTTAAAATAGTAAAATTTATTAATTATTTTAATCTTAATAGTTATAAAAATTATTTGTTCAACAATTTAACTAGTTATACACAAAATGAAAGAAACAGTAATGATGTAACTAAACGAAACGACGCGTGCCTCCGATCCAGTGAAGCTTAATAAACACCTTAGACCAGACAATCCGCAACCTCTCTTGATCTGTCTGCAATAAGAGCTGCAAGCGAGTTTCAATCACCACATAACAAAACAAAACCTTTAAGACTGTTTCTTCCCTTTTTACCCTGTTTCTCCGCCACTCCATCCTGTCCAATTCTTTCAGGTATTCGTTAATTCTCTGTTTCTTTTTGTACAATTTGCCTGGTTCCCAAGAAAATGTAGGGAATAAAAAGAGAGGAGAAGCTGTAGAGTATGTCACTTTATGGAAACTGTTTTCCTGCGAGTATATCATGATTTTGCTTATTCATTGAGATTCTATCTGGGTACTGCTGTGTGTATTTATACGTATTTATTTATTTATGAGTGTTTATGAGCGGTGGGGTATCTGTGGGTCGCTTGGGTGGACATGGTTGAATATCTGTGAATTTGCTCGGGCTTTATGGATATTTTTTAATGCAAGAAAAATGGTTGTTCTTATGATTAATTGATTTTTATTCTGTTTTCTGCAAGAAATGGGGGTATATTTGAGCTCCCCTAAAACTGACAAGGCTTCGCAAGATGGTGAAAATGATAGACTTCGATATGGTTTGTCCTCCATGCAAGGCTGGCGTGCAACCATGGAAGATGCCGTGAGTACTCTTTATGATTTGTGTGTTGCCTTTGTGAAGATTCGATGTTTAGGTTATATGTTGATGCTAAAAGTGATTCACTTTGGTATTGTCATTGCTGTTTGGTCACGTGGAATTAACTCAGAGGGAAGGTATTGGATTTAATGTTTCTATGCCCTGTGGTCTGCCCAAAAATAGCCACAGTTTTAAGTGCGAATTGAACTGCAAAATTTTATGAACCCAGTGAGGTCCAGAACTTGCCTGATTCCTTAAAGATGATTCATGGTGAATTATTGAGTTTTCTATCTATCGGATGTTTAGTGTGTTAAGACTGGAAAACACTGGTATGAATCTTGATAGAGTTCAGTGTCATGAAGTAGAAAGGCAACACATGTTGAATTTGTGTGATAGTACAACTGGAAAATGTATCATTGCAGAAGGAAGTTCTCAGCCTTCTTACTTAACAGTACATGATGGGGATTGCATTTGTGGGGAATGCTGTCTACAACACATAAAAATGGACATTCAAGAAAATGATGAGCCGTCAACAAACAAATGGCATCTGAATTTATTCAGCCAAATAGGGTGGACAGAGTCACAAATACATATTGGCAGCATTAGCATTCCTTAGATGAATTTATGAAACAATGGAGAAAGGGTTCTTGATTTCAAAGAAAATAGCTAAGAGATTGGGGATTAGATATATCATAACATTGGGGATTAGATATGGATCCTTTCAAGCACATATTTAGCTTCATAGAATAATTTGTCCAATTTGGTTAACTTATATTTTCTTGATGTTATGGTGTGTTATTAGTTACATCCAAACTTATATAAGGTGTTTGACAGCATGCAGCTTATCCAGATTTGGACATTTCCACATCTTTCTTTGGTGTTTACGATGGTCACGGAGGTCAGAATATACCTGAATGCTTATTTTATGTTTATTAATATATATTTTCTAGTATCTGTTACTATTTTGTAAAAACCTTATGGTTTTATTTGTTTTTCCAGATGCTAGTATTTTATAATATGCTGTCCCCTTTTCCTGACGCTAATATTTTTTCAGTGGAAAAGGTTGTATTAAAGTATAAAAAAAAGGATGTTGATTCTCAATTATTTTGACAACAGTTGTTTACCTGACATTAAAAAATAGTAGATGTTGAATTAGATATTAGCATTTCTTTTTCTTATTTCTTAAAGGGGGTTGGTCGGGGAAACTATGTACAACCTGAAGGATCCATGCTTAAGTGTGAGCTAGGCCTTTGTTAAAAAGGATTGATACTTTGTGTGTATTTAAGGTCAGGGTTAGTGGATGAATTGAAATCGGAAATTGTTTTAAAAATTCAAAGAATGATTCAAAAGACAAATTGCTGGATTTTCTGCGGCAACAAATAACTTGAAGTGTAAAGATACATTTGTAATGTACTCAAAATTTTTAGAAGAATCAGATGAGATGGGTGATGGGAAGATTGAACTAATGGTAGCATCAGAGTCTAATTTTAATCAATTATCCCCGTGCTGGTGGCTCCTCAAGCATGCATCGACTTACCCTTCATGTTGAGAAAGGTTTTCCATTTTAGTTATTGTAGCATCAGAGTCTATTATTAATCAACTATCCCCTTGCTGGTGGCTCCTCAAGCATGCATCAACTTACCCTTCATGTTGAAAAAGGTTTTCCATTTTAGTTATTGTGATGGTGATGGTTATTATGGTAGTGTGATACAATGCCAGTAATCATTTCCTAGGTTAGTAAAATGCAGTTTGTCATTCTTATCAAATTATATTGTTTTGCAGGTCAAGCAGTAGCTAAGTTCTGTGCTAAATATCTTCATCAGCAAGTGCTCAGGCAGGAAAGTTATCGGTCTGGCAATTTAGGCACTTCTTTACAGAAAGCTTTCCTCAGGTTGTTTCACCTGTTTTCTCTGTACTTTGTTTAACAAATGGATATATATAACTATTCTGTTGCTATTTTGTGGTTGTGCCTTTGAGTGGCACGTTAACATATCCAATGGACTGGACTCATATTTGGATTGTATGTGTATGTCAGTGCTCTCTTTGGTATGATTTCTTTCTTCATCATCACAGTATCTTATAGAAGGCTTCGCTCACTAGGAAATAGAATGAAGGAAAAGAATCCCATATATAACCAAGCCCAACTGTTTCAGCATGCTTATTTGAGTTGCACTTTGATATAATGGCTTAATTTGACAATGGTGATCAATCATATGCTATCAGTTATATCATTTTTATCAAAGAGCGAACAAATTTTACCCATTGTAAATCATTTCTACCACCATGATGATGAATGCAATAGTATGCAATTGTTTTGGTCAGCTTGTAAGATAACTGTCACTGGTTTTTGTCATAGTTGACTTAAAATTCTAATCCTCTGGACCCATGTAACGACAAATTTTATGTGCCCCAACTGAATTCTTGATGCAGAATGGATGAGATGATGCGTGGGCAGAGGGGATGGAGAGAACTGGCCAGCTTGGGTGATAGCATAGAAAAGGTTTCTGGTATGATAGAAGGATTAATATGGTCACCTAGAAGAGGTCAAGTCAATGGAAGTTTGGATGATTGGCCTTCTGAGGAGGTACTCTATTATATTGCATGATGTTTTCTCAATTGGTTGCTGGTAATGGCACAATAAGGCTTCCTTGCTATTTGGGAAGTGCACTGGCACAGTCCATTTAAACAGGAGTGTGCGCAAGAAACAGCACAGGCTTCTGCTGTTTGGGGATTTCTTGAGTCCTGTTGGAAGGATATTTGTTTTGGGGAGTTTCAGCTCACATTTTGGTTCATAGAGCTTATTTAGGCTTGAGTTTCATAGTTTTTATGGCGTTGAAGGCTTAGAGTCTTAAGACCCTTGAGTTTTCTAAATTACTCAATGCGGTTTCTTATTGTTGTTTTTAAGCTTATTCAATTTTTCTTTCCTACAGAAGAAACAATCAAACCTGAGATTCTTGGGAAGAGGGGGAGTAAGTGCTGATTGAGCCACGAGCTCATTGGCTTTATTCGAAATAAAACCAGCCTTTTCTTTGATTTTATGGTGGTTTTCTTTCTTTGGCCATTCTGATATGGAAAGTTGCTATTGTAATTTCAGTATGATATTAGAACATTTGCTTCTCTGGAAATGACAATTTAGCTCAATAATTTATGTTAATTTAGGTGTATAATCAACCAAGCACAGGTGTTCATGTTGTTTCAGTGATCATATACATTCTTATCCTTAAATATCAATTTTCAAATGACTTGCAATAACTTTTGCATACTAGCTGTTGTTAATGTTACTAGTTTTGGAATGGTATGTTAGTGACATTTAATTATACACATATAGGAAAAGTGAATCTTTTTTTGCAAAAACCAGGGACCTCATTCTAGCTTTAACGGACCGAATTGTGGAAGCACTGCATGTGTTGCAATTATTCAAAACAACCAGCTTGTTGTTGCAAATGCTGGTGATTCTCGTTGTGTTATATCAAGGAAGGGTCAGGTATTCTTGTTCCCTCTCTTTTGACAAGCTTTCAGCTCTCTTTTTTCTCCCTCTGTATTTGGTAAAAGGAATAGATGGGCTGTTCCTTATTTATTTCCGATCTATGAATTGAAATGATCTTGGTGTTCAATACTAAATGCATGGATGCTTCTTCCCTGTTATGGGCTGTGTATTAACCTTGGAAACAAAAGTGCAACCCCACACACATGAATAGAATCTATGAAAGACCTGGTGATTGTGATTGAGAGATCACATGAAGAAAGGAATATACTTGCTCAGATAAAAGAATAGGAGAGCTACAATTTCCATAGCTTGGATGAAACTAATGTGTACTTGTAGGGCTGGGCTGGTGTAGTCAATGAAGAGAAATTCTAGTATGCATTATTTACATCATAGAAAAGTAATTTGTCATTTAAAAAAGAAGGTTTATATACTTGTTCTTTCACTATTTAAGGCTCAGGGTGCTTTGGTTGAATAAAATGTTTGGAACACATTTTGAATTTATATACAGTTATGGACAACTATTATTTCTTAAACTTCTCTATCATTGACTGCATCAATGGAGGATGTAGCTTTCTGCAGTTTTCTCTTTGTGGAAAAAGGTATGTCTTTTATCCTTATTGAAAGGAGCCTTTATGTCTTTTCATCCTCTCAAAAATGGATAAACCAATTCCATTTCTACACCCTTTGGAACTACATCGTTCCAAAGAATGCTTCCACAAAGAGAATGCTTCCAGGATCAACTTGTTTGGATTTCTAGTGAGCTGGAAAAGGATTCCACAGTAGTCAATACAAAACCCATGTGTCATTGTTAATGGAGTGCCATAAATTGATGGTATGGCATCATCATCACCCATTACTATATATTCAACTCTTGATGGGAGAATAATGAAGTAGCTATGGTAGACTGTATTGTCAAGCTTTCTTCACTTGGTGATGACAGCCTCACCACATACCGCGATTGATTGTGGAATTGCAAAGACCAAGATGCCTTCAACCCTCTTCTTTAAACTAGTTGTTAGGGAGAGTGCTAGTTGTCTAAAAAGCTATGAACCCTGCTAGCATCCACTCACAAACAGGAACTTTAGCTTTCCCCTATAGCACTTTATTTTGCCTAAGCGAATTGATGAATTTAAATCAGGAACCAAATGATATTAGCAGATACGTCCTTGTATTTTAACTTTACGGGCCTAGATATTTTAACCCAGGTCCATGTTTCATTTGGCAAGACCGTGAATGAGCCTTCTGTGGAATTATGCCTCTGTACTGAATGAATAGTGTATCTTTTGCAAGATTTTACACGTGAAGTGTCTTATGCAAGTCCTTCATTGCAGGCATACGACATGTCTAAAGATCACAAGCCTGACCTTGAGATTGAGAGAGAAAGGATTCTGAATGCTGGTGGCTTTATTGTAGTTGGGCGTGTTAATGGAACTTTAAACCTGTCTAGGGCAATTGGTATATGATTTGTTTTCCTCTCATAATTTCAAGACAGAGGCTTCAAAGGGGAAATTTACCTTTTCTATGCCAATTACTTCTTATGCTGTCAATGTCTTTGTTGCAGGAGATGCAGAGTTGAAGCAGAACAAGAAACTGCCTGCTGAGCAGCAAATTGTAACTTCTAATCCAGACATAAGGACTGTAAGTAGTGTTGCTGCTTCTACATTATTTCAGCATGTTTGTTGCTGCCAATCTTCCTTCTCCTTGTTTTTTTCTTTTTTCTGAGTACCTCACATGGGTTAACAGATGTTTGAATACCCCCGCCCCCGCCCCCCACCTTCACCCCCCACACCCCCAGCCCCATCCACCCAAGGATTACTATTGGTATTGCTAGTTCGGCTATTTTAGATACCCGTCCATATTAAATTTTATGGATTATCCATTGTTGAATACTAGGCTCTTTGGGCAGTATCACATGATTGGTTTATGTTACTATTATGCAAAAAATCATTCATGGATTTCTTGTTTAATTTGTCATTGCACATGAATAGGTTGAGCTCTGTGATGATGATGAGTTTCTTGTCCTCGCTTGTGACGGGATTTGGTGAGTGAGTTTCTTTTGTTCTTAAGAGAGTGCATGTGTGTTGTAACGCCATTTTCTCCATTCCTCCTTTCTTTATGAAATTTAATTTAAATTCTCTATGGATTTCTTATTTGAACTTATATACATGCTACCTTGAATTCTAGGCTCAAAAACAAGGGAATATGACTTGGAAGTGTCATTTTAAAGTTCCCCTCATTAGTTGACAGAATTTCCGATGAGAAGCACATCTTCACCTCAACACCTTAATAAAATTTTAATTTTCAACCCAGAGATCTTTTGGAATGGCAGTGGATTTAGTGTCAAGTTTTGTTCGAAATTAGACAATTTGGTTTAATGATAATGAGATTTAGATACAAGGGTATAAGTTTAAGTGATGTGAAGACTGCTGTTATTTTAGTATCTGTGCACCTCTTTTTTTTGGTTAAAAGAACCCAATTTTATTGAAAGAGCACAACTAGTATTTGTGTGCTACTCACTCCAAGATGCTATGTATCCTGAAAGCAATGCTTTTGTATTAGCTCTACATTGAGAATGATATTATCCATTGACATAGGGGTTAGAGAAAGCACACTCAGTTCGCAACATATACACCGGAAACTTAAGTGGTGCATGGACTTGGTTGTGTTTCTATTTCCTTTTTCCTTCATCCATTGATCACTCCTGAAGAGCTTAAATAGAGTCATTTGGATCTCTCTATTTTGTTTTATCTTGGAATTTGCTATTTTTGCTAACTCCATTTCTGCCATAGGGATTGCATGTCAAGTCAACAGCTGGTGGACTATGTGCGTGAACAGTTAAACACTGTAAGTTCTGTAAACTTTAGCTAAGATTTTGAACATATGCAAACATGTTGGTTGCAATATTTCTGTCCAAATCTGTGCAGGAAACAAAGCTTTCAGTGATATGCGGAAGAGTTTTTCACAGCTGTTTGGCTCCCAATACTAATGGTGGTGAGGGGTGTGACAACATGACCATGATCCTGGTGCAATTCAAAAAACCTATCGAATCAGGTCCTTCTGCAGAGCAGCAGCCACCATCTTCTCATCAAGCAATGAAGGTTGACACTAGTGATCTGGACAAGTGAAGGCTGAGACCAAAGAGAAGAGTTAGCAGAACAACGGGCCTCAAATTTAACAATTAGGAGCTGAATTCTTGTGATTGTAAAGTAATCACTGATTTATTTATTTTTTCTGAGTTCTGCGGCCCCTTTTTTTTCTTCTTGTTACTTGTTTCTATAGAATTCTAGCTACTTATAGGAAGAACATACCATGAACAGGATGAAGCACAAAAGGATAAACAAGGTCAATTGTCCAAATCAATGAACCAACTATAATGGAGAACGTGGACTGACTCAGTTGTGAGTTGACCTCTGTATAGATACATTCCAGATTTTCATTTTCAATGGAGTTTGTACTGGCTCTGTGGCTTCTTCACCTAGAAAAAGAAAGGAAAAGATCTGTTTCCGAAATCTGTGGTCTCCACTCCTTGCCCAGCTACCGTGTAGGAGTGCTAGTTTCTGTTTTCCAATTATTCTTCTCACTGTTCTTTTTGTTCCTTTCATGGCTGCTGATGCTGAAAATGGGAACCCAATCAAGGTGTTAATAGTTAAAACCATCAGGTCTAGCAAAACCTTGGTTTTTTACTGGACAACAAGATTCTAGTTCCCCAGTTGAAGTTTGGTACAGAGTTTAAAGTTTCTCTCTCTCTCCCTCCTTCCATTTTTAGTGCTCAGGGAACCTTTGAGACCTGTAAGATACCTAGGTTGCTTCTGAGGATGGCAATAGAAATTTGGAACATGGCAAATCAGAAGTCAAATAAGTTAGAAAACAATCAAATTTTGTGAAGTCAGGTGCTCAACAGCTTCTTGGTCAAGTTCCATCAGCAAAACCCTTCTCTCTCTCCCCCTCTCTCTCTCTACAGACACACACACATGCAACTTGGATAGCTATCCTTTTGATTGTTTGAATTTATCTGTGCGAACAAACAAGAAGGGGTCCAGGAGAATGGGACTCTCGTCGTGATGAAAATATGTTCATCAGTTAATGTCATGGAATTTGTCTGGGTGTGTCAATTAAATATCATGGATATTAGAAAGCCTAGCTAGCGACAGCTTTATATTATATGAACAAGATTATCGCGGCCACAGCATCCAAACAAATAGATATATTGGATCTGGATCCCTACTTCCTTCTTTTGTCAGTTCATCCCCAAAACTTAACTTGTTTGTCTGCATTTCAAGCCCTGAGGAGGAGATGAAATTCTCTACACTTCAAAAAGAAATGGACACAGCAAAGACTCCTGCGTCATTGACTTACCCCATTAATGTTCTTATCTACTCACTCGTTTATAGAAAAGAACATGAGATGGAGAAAATCTTGCTGCATAATGACTTAATTGCCGGTTTTGCCGGTTATTTAAGGCAGTTTAGATTATTTTATTGTGTTATTTTTAATATACTTTTTTAATTTTATTATTTTTTAATGAGTTTATTAAAAATTAAATTTTATGATTTATCTTGATTTAGAGTTATCTTGATTTAGACTTATCGAGTTGATATGCCCGCGCGTTGCGCTGGGCTTTTTTATATGTAGAAAAATAATTGATTTTTAACGTGTTGTATTTTTTTTTTTTAGAAAATTATTTTTGACATTAGCACATTAAAATCATGTAGAAACAGTTTTTTTAATTTGAAATTGGAAAAAACTAAAATTTGTTGAAAAGCGTTTTTCAAACGCATTACCAAACACTTATGTCATATCTCACCAGAATCATAGTTCAATCAATTTCTTTAAATAGTAATGAAAAATGAAAACCACATTTCAAATCAATGTTTATCACTGTTTGAAATTGCCATCTCCTTTGGCTATGTACAAAATAATAGTCATGGTGCACGTAAGCTAGCTTGGACATTCTAGTTTTAAAAAAATTAATAAGTTGAAAAAAAATAAAAACACAATGTCAAAGGATTATTCGTGACACGTGTAACCTACCCCGGTTCTAAAAAATATATATATGTGAGGAAAAAATTGTGGTGCGTGTAAACTGACTCGGACAACGCGAGTATAAAAAAAAAAGAATCCTGAAAAAAAGAAGAGGAAAAAAACATTTTCAAATATTAATAAATAGTGAAAATTGTTAAAAAAAAATCAAGTTCAGAGATTTATTGTGATGCGCATAAGCTGACTCGGACACCCCAGTTATCGAAGAAATGATTGAAAAAAAAACACATGTGGAACACTTATGTACAATAGAAAACACTGTTCTTTACTCAAAAATCATTTTCGGTGGCAGGGGGACTCGAACTCCAGCAACCTGAGAAAAAATATTAACTTTTATTATCTATAATTAACAAAATAATTGGCGATGCGACGGGTGTTTTTTTCTCTATGTAGAAAATTAATTGCCTGTATATGTATTGTATTTTATTATTTCAATATTTAGTTAGTGTAATTATATTTAAGAATACTGATATAAATTTTTGTCCTTAAAAAAATCCAAAGTTATTTTTCCTCTCTCTTAATATATTTTTAGGTGATAATATTCAATAAATATCAGACATATTAGAAATAAAAATATTATAATTTGTTTTTCAAACATAAACTTAATTTTTTTTTGTGTTATAATTATTTATTTGTCATCTAAAAAGAACAGTCTAATGAAAACGGGAAGTGACTTGTATATTTTTTAATTTGACTTGTACATAATGCAGGTAAATTTGTCAACATTTTTTTATGAGATATTTTTGTTTGCATTAATATTATATTTAAAATATTAAAAATGAAAACATTGGAAATCCTTGTAAAGAAATAAACTTACATAAAAGAGCACAAAATTAATTTTTGAAGCCAAATTTTTTTTTTATATAAGATTTATTAATCATATTATTATATTAAATATATTTAAGAAAACATGATATGAATTTCTGCCTTTCAAAAAATCCTAGGTCATTTTTCCTCTCTGTCAATATATTTTTAGGCGATAATATTCAATAAATATTCAAACATATAATTAGTTTTACATATTTTAATTTGACATAAATATACAAAATATAATTAATTTGACATAATTTCAATAATATATTTAATTTAAAGGATAATTTTAGGCTATTTTGTTCTCTCTTTCTATATATTCTTAGGTGATGATATTCAATAAATATTAGAATATATAATTGGTTTATCATATTTTAATTTGATATAAATACACAAATATATAATTAAAAAGTCAAAACACTGAAAATTTATTTCAAGAAATAAACTTAAACAAAAGAGCACAAAATTTACCCTTGAAGCTAATATATTTTTTTATAAGATTTATTAATTGTATTATTATATTAAATGTCTTTAAGAATACTGATATGAATTTCTGTCATTAAAAAAATCCTAGGTTATTTTTCCTCTCCCTATATATATTTTTAGGGGATAATATTCAATAAATATTTGAATATAATATTAGTTTTACATATTTTAATTTGACATAATTATACAAATATATAACTAATTTGATATACTTGCAATAATATATTTAATTAAAAGAACTGGGACTGAAATTAAACTGAAATTTATAATTAACTTGCATAGAAGGATAGAATTGAAAAAAATCAAACTTTTGGTACCTAAAATATTGAGGATTTATACTAAATTTGCATGGCAGGATGAAATTGAAATCAATCAAAACTTTGATACCAAAAATATTTAGAATTTCAGCCCACCCCGCAAAATTAAAAGAATGAGGACCGAACTGGAACTTTAAAACGTAATCAATTTCCATTGAGGGACAAAATTGAAACAAATCAAAACCCATTTAATAGCAATAAGGGCAAGAAAAACAAATTCAAACGTTCAGGGACTGAAATGAACTTTGACAAAAAACAGCTTAGCTGACGTCATCTTGCGCAGGCAGGAGAGAGAAATTGGTTGGGGAAATTCGAACGACCATTGACACTTCTACGGACACCAGAATTATACACGCGCCGCCCCATGTGGAAGATAACATGCCTGAAAAGCATTATAGACGCCGGTTGGGCGTTTTCCGACTATGTATGAGGCCGCACGCGCCTCCAGAATAACGCGTGAGCGTTGCAACAGATGGCGCGTCCGGCGACGCGCCTGAAGATGTCAGCGGGCAGAAATGGGACAATTACGTCAACGCCCCTGACACGCAGGCGTGGGTTTTGTCGTTTTCGGGGGGTGAAATCGTCGGTCCACTGTTCAATTTGCTATTAAAAAAAATAAAAAAACTGGCCGGTCGAACCGGGACGGACCGGACCGATACGGTCAATGACCGTCCAGCCCCCGAAAAAGACGGCGTTTTTTGTCTTTTTCGGGGGCTAATTTCGCACATACACTGTTGACAATTTAAAAAAAAAAGGAAGATGTACACCCGCGATTCACCGTGACGAACTGCACATGAATAGTGCGCCTGAGTGTGTGTGCACAGTAGAATTTGCACAGTGAATGTGTGTTATGTTTTAGCTGTATGTATAATTGCTAAATAAATATTTTTTATTTTGTTTTTATTTTAAATTGTTTTTTTATGTTTTAAGATCATTTTGATGTGTTGATGTCAAAAATAATTTTTAAAAATAAAATAAAAATTATTTCAATACATTTCTGAACAAAAACACTTTTATAAGCAGCTTAATTTTCTTGTAATAATAAAAAGAAACATTATCTTATAAAAAAAATCAAACCTTTTTCTTGTCAGTTGACTTTAAGAAGAGTTCTCGATGAAAAATCAAAATAATTTGATGGTAAGGTTGATAAAAAAAAAAAATTGAATTAATTTATACTTGAGATATGTCTAAAAAGATAATCAACACAACAAGAATAGATACAATAAAGTAGGAAATAAAAATTATTATTATTATTATTATTATAGTTTTATCCATTCAAAATTATGAACTAGTTTTTAAGTATGGACGGCACTGATTAATCCTTTTTAGATCTCTACAAACAACTTGCATCCATCCAGTCATTATCCATTCATGATGAGCTTACCGAGCCATAAATTTCTTGATTTTGAACACCACCTCCTACGCTAATGGATACCATTGAATTAATTTATGAGTTAATTACGGAACACCCTTTTAAATCCACTCATTAATATTCTTATCCTGTAATAAACTTTGGACTGTCGGGGGTATCAAAATTAAGAAAAGAGAAAATAAATGACATTATTTTACATTGTTTCAAAATATTTCGAAAAAAAATATTTTGTTATTTTTTTTTTTGATATTTTAAATTATATACCAGTACCCTGTTGATATTAAAAATATTTTAAAAAAAATTAAAAAAATATTTTTGGAAATAAACTTTCATAAATAAATTGAAGCACGCTATCCATGAGCACCACTACTGTTAAGAAGAGCCCACGAGGTGATGCTGGAAATGCCGTGACCATCCACTATTTGCTGATCTGTCGTGTCTTTCTCTCTTACCACTAGGAGACGCACACGTGTCAGATCATCAATGTTTCAATCACCTTGGATAAGTTTTGTTTTTCAATTTGGTCCTAGCATTTCATTTGTTTCTAGCTTCCTACTGGTCGATGCACACTGTACAGGGTTGAAAAATCACAGTAATTGCAGATACTAATTCATTCCAGGGAGTCACGTGCTCTGCCTTTTTCTTTCAATACTATTATCATAATACTTTTTGTTATTAATTTTTTTTTAAAATATTTTTGAAATGCAGTGCCAAATAGAACATTAACTATTTGTTATTAATCAAAATTTTATAGAATTATAATGTAAATAGAAATTCGGAACAATGTCAATCTAATTTTTTATGTGCTGTAAAGAATACCTAGGGGGGAGAGATTAGGTAGAAGATCATATAAAAATTAGATTCAAAGTTATCATCTTAAATTCGAATCATGTATTAATTTAATAATTTTTTCATATTGTGAAGCTGCTATCTTGTAGCCCTCGTAAGAGATTAGGTAGAGGGTAATATAAAAATGCAATTATATTCAAAGATTTCATCTTATTTTTCAAAAATTTATTAATTAATAATTGAGTAATTAATGTTAAATGGCCTGCCAACCCTGACACTTTTGATATAAACAACGAAACGTTTCTGGTAGCAATTTTTATATAAACAAAGAAGGATGCTTTTTTAAATAAACCCTAAAAAGAAAAAGAAAAAGAAAAAGGGTATGATCCCATCCGACTGGGACCAGGATAAGCACAGAACTCTCTTCCTACTCTCTTCTTGTCCACCACTCTACTCCACCAAATATAAAAAGACCCTTTGGATAAGGACCCCAATGTTAATATTAATATTATTAAATATTAATAATACAAAACTTGCCCCTTTAAAACTATTTATTACCCTCTCCCCTCCTTGCTCAAAACATTGATGATTTATAGCGACTACCATTCCAAGATCCTGCAACATTTTGCGTTTGCCCAAAACAAAACAACATTCGATCTCTGCCCATAGGGTGTTTTTTTTAGGGAGATTCTCGGGCTTTCTTTGTGGGTGATTTGAGAAAATGGCCAGTGCAGCAGCTGTTGGGATGATGGGAGGAAATGGGGGTGCTGTGTCTTCGAGCTCTTGGTTTCAAATCAAGAATAAGAGGAAGAAGAATAATAATAATGATAAAATGGGGAGAGATAGAGTCAGGCTGTTTTGTGTTTCTTCCTATTCATCTTCTTCTTCTGTTATGGACCCTTATAAGACTCTTAAGATCCAACCTGGTGCTTCTGAGTCTGAGGTCAAGAAAGCTTTTAGACAGCTTGCTCTGCAGGTATTTTTCCCTTGAATTTCCTGGTGGGTTTCCACTTTTCCATTCTTGAATTGCTTATTGTTGTTGTTGTTATTGTTATTTTGGTTTAATTTTTAAGGGGATTTTGGTTATTGATTGTTCGGTGTTGTGTTTCAGTATCATCCAGATGTATGCAGAGGAAACAATTGTGGTGTGCAGTTTAGTCTAATCAATGAAGCCTATGATGTATGCAGTCATCTCCTTATCTTTCATTTTTAATTTTCGATTATATTGCTTTTTTTCTTTCCCTGTGTGCTCTCCTTTTCTTTTCCTGGCGGGGTTCATGTAGGGTTAGGTAAAGGTTGAATATTGTTCTCAGAACATAGAAAATAAAAAAGATAGGAGGAGAGAGTGTCCAGGCCAAAATGTCTAGCTTTGCTAAATAATTGAGAATAGGACCCATTTATCAAATTCAAGAGATTAATTTTATACCTTAGAAAATTTATATAAAAAACTAAAAAAGACAGAATTCAAAGAATCCCATCACATACATTCAATCAAATCTATGAACTCCATTCAGCCAATAACTTAATCCATAGCCTCACGAATTGGGTGGGTTAATTTAGCTCGATATACATCAATCATGTTTTAAAAAATTAAATCGATGTTATTAAACTTTTTTTTCCAGAAATAAGTCAAATTGTGTTTAGATCGGATCGGATTGTTATGATTTCACAGGGTAGATTAATTTCTAGATCGATCAAACTACAGGTGGAGTTTAATAACACTACTATATTCAACTATAGGATTCCATGGAGCATATGTTTCCAATTAAGATTTATTGCTTTTTTTCCATAAAGAAGATTTTTTTCTTGTTTTTTCAATTGAATATAATTATCATTGCTCTTTTTCTGTGTGGAAGACAATTTTTTGTTTTGTTTAATGTAAACACTTAATAGCAATTCCTTCCATGATCAAATCCTGTGCATCAGGTCAAAAAGGCATTTATTTTGATAGGACACGGCACCACACCACCCAAATCATAGAGGGAATCATGGGCAGAATTTAGGTTGCAAGTTCTTGGATGATTCTTTAGACCACATTGGTTTCGAAGATGGCCCATTGATGTCTTTTCATATCTAGAACCTGTCTCCCATAGCCATCACTATCATGTTGTTGTTGTTGGGATGCATTTTACGTGTTATTTTGTCCATGCCCTTGACCTTGTCTGTGTATGGAATGGAATGCAGATTGTGATGAGTAACTTGAGGGAAGAATCAGATGAATCCTCACAAATGTACAGGTCGTATGAGCCACCGGATCAAGGAATTGATGAGCCTATGAGAGGAATGAACGACCCAGATTGGGATATGTGGGAAGAATGGATGGGATGGGAAGGAGCTGGGATTCGTGATTACTCATCCCATATTAATCCCTACATTTAAGAAAATACTTTTTTTTTAGTAAATGATAAAATCTAATGTGTGAATTAAAATTAAGCCCCCACCATCTTTCAACCAAAATTATAATGGTTGCTTTCTATTGTACATAATTTGACGTGGGGACTCTTTCTATCTTCACCTCTTTTTTTTCCTGTGAATCTGTCGAGCCTATCCATTACATATGCCTGATGGGAAGGCAGCACCAGAATAATTTATCACCATTATTGGCTATGCTTATCTTCTTGTCTTCTTCTTCTTCTTCTTGGCTAATGCTTATTTACCATCGCTCATGGGAGTGAGGAACATAAATACATAATTTACCTGCTAAGCTGAGTTGGGACCGTAAGGAAGGAGCAGAATCAAATATGGTCTGAATTTGTTTTTGTTTCAAGAGAATCCATGTTATGCTTTATTACCACCATGTGAACCTTAGATTTTTTAATTTTACTTATTGCTTAGGTTAGTAAACAGTGAGTTAGTTAAGTTGTCATCCATCTTTCCTTCTATGAATGAGCAATATTTTAGAGCATTATAATTTTTCAACTTTCAGACAAATACATAAAATATTTGCTTGTTTAAATTGTCAGCCTCATTTATTGTCTCATATTTTATTTATTTTCATATTATTTTGATGGAGAGATGACAAAATTTATTTTTAAAAAATAATAAATATTATTTTGATGTATTTATAAACAAAAAAATATTTTAAAAAATAATTTTAAACACATTTTCAATAGTTATTTGAGATGGTGTGGAGTGGGGGTATGGGCCTGACAAAAGCAGGCCCATGGGGGCATTATTTTGGAGTTCAGAAGTCAACTTTGTGTTTCTATGAAAACCTCCTTGTGGGTTGTAATTCTTAGGCTTGACACTACTTAGAGGCCCATAGTTAACCATAAATAAAGGTAAGAAACCGGACCTTTAAAGGGCCGGGGTCTGACCTAATAAAGGGCCCTGGTCATTAAATTATCTAGTGAACCAATTGATCATGAGATAATTTTATTTATTAGAATAATAAAATTATTATTTTTTAAAAAAATAATTGAGGGTAAAGATAACTATTTCAAAGGTACAGACAAATATGATAGCATGACAAATGCTTTCACGTAGACACGTAAGAAACATGTTAACTTCTTCAGCACCACATGATCAATTAACCGACACCAGCAACCTTACAACGTGCCAAACAACACTGTAGACTATTTTTATAAAAAAACCTAGAATTTTAACCATGTTAATTAGATTACAAATTAATTATCAAGTCAATTTAATTTGACTATGTAAATTTCTCGATTGATAATTAAATCTAAATATACTAAATAAACCATCATGACAAATCTATGTTAGCTTAAAGTTTAGATTATGGCTACAAGTCTGTTTTAAAGTATGATTGATGTTTTTTTATAAAATATTTTTTGTTCAGAAATACATCAAAATGATATTATTTTTTAAATTATTTTTTATATCAGTATATTAAAATGATTTAAAAACACTAAAAATATTTAATTTAATAAAAAATAATTTTATTTTAATTATTTTTAAAAATACTTTTAAAACACAATGTCAAACATGTGCTAAATCTATTCATATTGAATTTGTCAACACAGCAAATCCATATTATCTTTAATTGATTAATAAATCTGAATATAATGGATCTAAGAACATGCTAAACTTATATTACTTTGAGTTAAATTAATAGCGGAAAGCAAATATATTATATATACAAACGTGATATATTCATGTTATTTTAGATTCAATTCAAAATTATTTAATCAAATAACATGCGGGGCCTACACTATATTAAGAGTCAGATCTATATTCTATTGAGTTTAGTGGATGAATGAAAAAGTATGGAGTTTTACAATTCAGCAGCCCGGTATTATCTTGAATTCAGTCAATATCTTGTCAACTGAACCGCATATTGAATTTGGCAATATGCCAGATCCATGTAATCTTGGGTTCTCCGAAGTCGCAGAAAGATTGTAAAAAATAACGACCCATCAGTCGCAAAACGCGGTAAGTATTTATCCAGTTGAGCAACGTTCACCGTCTGGGCGTCTAAGCTAGGGTGCCCTGCACGGGTCAATACCCCGCCAACTCATACACAAATCCATGTTTGTAGCAGTGGAATGTTTTAAGCTTTGGAACTAAGAACAATCAGAACGTGTAACGTAATCGAGTTCTTAAACTATTATTATTATTTTTCTACTTAATTATTACATTAATATTTTCTGCTTGATTCCCTTCTCTACGAAACCTTTGTCTTTAAGAAAACCCACCTCAGCCTTTCTAATCAACAGCCCATCAAGGCCCTGCTAGGCAGCAAACTTATCTGATTCTTAGATTCTGGTTTTTTTTCCATTGAGTTTAATCCACTTTTTTGGTGTCTTGATGGATTTCTATCTACATCAACAGAGAAATCAAGGGCTGTGATTCATTTTCCTGTTTGATTTCTCCATTGGAGGTGACCGTTATTTGCTTATATAGCTGCAGCTGTGTGATTTGCATTGAAATCTTGTTTTTGGCTAATGGGGTCCTCATAAACCTGCTTCTTTAATTTGTGATTATATATGTATGTTTTATTATATCTCTTTGGCATTATTTAGGGCTTGTTGGAGGAGGTTTTTGTGTGTCGATAACGGAGATGCTAATTCAGTTAAGATTCGAGTTTATACAGAACCAGGCCCTTCGCTTTGTATTTGAAGGAAAGACTCGATTTTGGAAAATCATGGTTCTTCAGTCAACAAGTTCTGATAACATTTTGTATGAGACGGTTCGCGTGCTGCTGAAACTTGAAAATTTCGGGTGCATTAATTCATTTGTTTCTATTAAGCAAGTAAATATGCTGAAGTATTTTTTGAATCCAATGCAAATTATGGCAAGAGATAGGTACCTGGTTTGGCCTACTCTGGTCGTGCATTGGGAATTATTATATTGTGTAGCACAATGTGCTCCACTAAGGATGTTGTGCTGAGACTAAATATGTAGTGTGCATTCAATGTTATGGACATTCTTTTCTTTGTTTGGTTGAATTTATGCGAATTTAATTCTCATGGTATGAGAAAAGTTTGCCGTTCTTAATGGAATGACTTCAAATAGACAAGGGCCTTTGTAGGCGATAACAAGTGTCAAAGGCTTTCTCTTTTATTTTTGCATCCTGGAAAGAAGGATAGTGACAAGTATGCTCACACTTTCATTTGCCTAATGTACCAGCATTCAGGGCTTGTTATCAATGGCGGAACTTAAAGAAAGCCTGCTCCCTCCAAAACCAGCATCAGCTATAAACCTTAGAGATTCATCTTATCGACCATCTGCCTCTGGACGCCAACCTTTCCAAGGCGTTGATGTTCCGGGTTTGAAAAAGCGTGGCCAAGGCCTTCGATCATGGATTCGTGTTGACGCATCAGGAAATTCCCAAATTATTGAGGTTGACAAGTTCACAATGATGCGTCGTTGTGACCTACCTGCACGTGATTTACGCTTGCTTGATCCTCTTTTTGTTTACCCCTCAACAATCCTTGGTAGAGAGAAGGCTATAGTTGCAAACTTAGAGCAGATTCGGTGTATTATTACAGCTGATGAGGTTCTACTCCTAAATTCCCTTGACAGCTACGTGCTGCAGTATGTGGTGGAGCTACAAAGACGATTGACAACACCAGGGGTAGGTGATGTATGGCAGTCAGAAGGTGCTGAATTGAATCGAAGGAGAAGTAGGACTTACGAAAATGTATTTGGGAATACATCCCCTGATTATTTGCCCTTTGAGTTTAGGGCTCTTGAAGTTGCTCTGGAAGCTGCTTGTACATTCCTTGATTCTCAGGTGTGTTAAAAGAACTTAAAATCTGTAACATGCTTGATTTGTATGAATGGTGTTATTGAAGAGAGATTAATAATGGTTTGTTGCAGAAGTATTATGAAAGCTGTGCATTCCTAATTTATTGTTTTTCCTCATCCTAGTGAACTTTCCAACCATAATTTTAATGAATTGGATGTTGTAGCATGCAATATCATAGTATTTGATAAATACTATTGATTGCATTTTGTTTCTCCATATAGCTGTTTTCATGTCCTTGACACTTGAATGATGTAGATGTACATTCTAGATTAGTTAGAGCAGTTCAAGTGAGGTCTGGCTGTATGTCAATGAATCGATCAATCTTGTGATATCTGCACATCTTGGAACAGAAAGGCATGGGTGTATTTTCTAATCTTTCTGACAGTAATCTCCTAGTCAACATCTTTCTCTGCTACAAACTCGTGGATCGTTTATGTGGATGTGTATCTCTGTATGTTCTGCACACAATTTGGCTTGTTATTCAGGGAAACTTTATTCATTTTACTGTGTTCCATGCTATTAACTAACATTTGAAAAAAGTCTCCTATAAAGTTTCTGGCTAATTGTTTTCCTCTTTCCTCTTAAAATTTCTTCTCTAGTTAAAAATGAGATTCTTTAATTCTTTTTACTCTATTGCTCTAGTGATGGTATCAACTCATCTTCAGAAAAGTTATATGTTAAACTAGTAAATCGTTCTAGAAAAGCAACAACCTGCACTGCATGGTATGTATCACAATGTGCATGCTTTGCTGGTTATACCAATTCTTCTTTCTTCATTAAAAATGCAACTCAAATTGTCTTTGTGAAAGAGAAGTGAACTGTTTATATATTAGAAAAAAGATATCATGTCTGATAATGACCTAGAGAAGTACTCAGGGATGGCTACATCAGTCTTGTTTCCATCTATGGACATCTACAGCTATCCTTTTTTTGTTATTGTTTTTGGTTTTCTACATATTCAGTCCTCTTACCTCCTGTCATACTGCTAATGCCTTTTGTTATATTAAGGCATCACATAGTCTGTCATTGTTGCAGTTTCTGTGATAAAATTCCTCAAGTTTGACCAATTTAGTCATCTTATTTAAATCGCAATTTTCTGAAGGCAGCAGAATTAGAAATTGAAGCATACCCATTACTAGATGAACTGACATCTAAGATCAGTACATTGAACTTGGAACGTGTACGGCGGTTAAAAAGCAGACTTGTTGCTTTGACTCGGAGGGTTCAGAAGGTATATCCAATTTCACTTGCTTTTCCTTTATTGCAAATAAAATCTGGTTGGCTTTCCCCTTCCTTATTTTCTTGTATCTAGGTAAGGGATGAGATTGAGCAGCTCATGGATGATGACGGGGATATGGCTGAAATGTATCTCACTGAAAAGAAATCTCGGATGGAATCATCATTCTATGGTGATCAATCTTTGATGGGGTTTAGATCAAATGATGGCGGGACATCTATTTCTGCTCCTGTTTCCCCTGTTTCATCACTTCCTGATTCACGAAAACTTGAAAAAAGCCTGAGCATTGCAAGGAGCCGACACGAGAGTATGAAGAGTACTGAAAGTGCTACTGAGAATATAGAAGAGCTGGAGATGTTGCTAGAAGCGTACTTTGTTGTCATTGATAGCACTCTGAACAAGTTGACATCAGTACTAACAGCAACCATTATGCTCATTTTCATTTCATTTTTCTTGTATAGGATTTTAAACCTCATTTATTTTACCTTCACTTCTTTCAGTTGAAGGAGTACATTGATGACACGGAGGATTTCATCAACATTCAGCTGGTGCATATTCCTCGTCCTCCTTCCCTAACTCCAAGTCTTATTAATATTTAACTGTGTTGTGTTTTAGCTCGGTTGTCAGGGACCAACATTTTAGAACTTTGGTAATTAGAATATTTCAAGCAGGATCATTTTCGTAGCATTAGGTGATAAGCATGACTGTCAACTTCTTAATGTTGATGCACAGACAGAAAAAGGTAGCCATCGGTTCTTGCAGAAGTTCTGGATCCTTATTGTGTCTTGCTCTTATTGGATAGCATTGCAGGTTCAGGTTATCCATGATTTTTACTTCTGAAGTCGAATCACATGACTGATCCTTCTGGACGGTGGTCATATAGGATACAAAGATCTTTGCATTATGTTCTCTGGGAACAAGTCATTTAATTCTTTCAATTTTGTTTGAGTTGATTAATTGACACTAGTTTTAAAGCAAGGGATATATTTGGTTGCAGGATAATGTCCGAAATCAACTGATCCAATTTGAGCTTCTACTCACAACAGCAACATTTGTTGTCGCCATTTTTGGAGTGGTGGCAGGTATCTTTGGCATGAATTTTGCAATACCCTTATTTGATGATGCTGGTGCATTTAAGTGGGTCCTCCTAATTACTGGAGTAACTGGAGTCATCATATTTTGTGCATTCATACGGTTCTTCAAGTACAGAAGGCTTATGCAGCTATAGACTATCAGGAAAATGCCATAAGAAATGAAGAAATATATGTATTTCCATCGCTGCTACTATTATTTATTACTTAATGGTCGGAATACGGAATAGAAAATGGAAAGTTGATTCCCTGTTATTTGCTTCAAACAATATTTTCATGTTTAGCAAATGGAAATCGACACTAGTGAAGAAGTCATGGAGAAGGCAAATATTAACTTTCACTTTCAATAGTTCATATTTATCGGAGGTTGATGGTAACAATCTGCTTGCTATGGTGGAGTGTCATTTTCAATAGTTCATATTTATCGGAGGCTGATGGTTACAATGACATATTAGGTAAAAAAAATACAGTATCAATTGTTTTTAAAATATTTTTTTATTCGGAAATATATATAAAATATATATATTTTTAATTATATATTAATTTCAACACATTAAAATAATCTAAAAATATTAAAAATAATAATTCGAAGCTTTTTTTTTTGATAAAAAGCAAATTGAAACTCAAATGATAAACACCTCTATAGATCATCTGAAGTTCATGATGATGCTTAACTGTAACAACACTCAAATGCATTTCACATTGAAAAGTTGAGGAATTTACATACTGACACTCACCAAACCACCTTTTTTCTTCTTATTTTTTTTTATAATGATTGTCATTATCTGTTAAAAGTTAAAACTAGAAGAGCAGATCACAACTCCTCTTAATCTATTTTTAGCAAACTGTTAGCTTCTTTAAAGCAGTATTCGAGATGAATGGATCTTTTATTCATCCCCTCTTGCAAGTAAAATGAAAAAGAACATGGAACTGTTAGATCATCCCACAGCATCCCTAGTTGTCCCTCAGAATTGACAAAACAAATTCGAGATTGGTAATAGTTGACATATCTGCAGATGCAACTTATTTCCATCCAGCTAACTGATATTGTTTTGGAGATGAGCCAACAAGAATCCAAGTAGCACTTCTATTTGAATTAGCCAACTCGGAAAAATCTCAAGATTTCATCTCATAATCATTTGCACCTTGCATCCTACTATATGAAATACAGGCCCACTGCTCGACCTGAAGCTTAGGCATGGCCAAAGCGGGCAGAGAAAAGTGAATCACCAAAACCCTTTCAACTGTCAAGCTGATCACACATAAAAATCATGGAGCAGCAGAACCTGAAGAAAGTCTGTCACGCCTTGCTTTATCAGCCTTTTCCACGTAATCTTGATGAGACGTGTGCTTTGTTCCTATGGAGAAAAGATTGCCATAGTTAATAGCAGATGATATTTTTGCGGGTAGAACAACAATAAAGTTGATAAACCGATGTGCAAATATGACACCCACTTCTCAAACGGTTAAAATCCCCATGGACTAACATTACAAATTACCCCAGTTTCGTTTCAAGCAAAAAAATATAACCAGGACAATAGTTCAAAAGTGTCTTTATGAAGTCATAAATTCACAAGATGAGCACAGCACAACCCTCAGCAATCAGCACCACAAGGAATCTCACTGCAGGTTTAACTTATCTTCAATGATACCAAATCAGCATAGATACACAGCCAATTGCTGCTTGTATGGAGGTGCCTTGGAATAGTGGCACGTTAATCTGTTCCTAAAATATATCAATTACTGCAGGCATTTGCATCTATGCTAGAATAGGAACCTGGATTGATGTGGTATCAAATAAAGCATTCTTTTACTATGAGATGGTATTTTACATCCTTTGAGATTACTCTCAACAAGCACCACATAGTAACAGATGGAAAAGTCCTGCTTGGCACTTCATCGATTGAGGAATCTCTGCAAACTGCAGCTCTTCTAGCTTACTGTAGCATTTTAATCCTTTCTCGCTTACATTAAGAGATATTACTCTTTGAACTCCAAGACTCCAGCATCTTTGATCCAGTTTGAAATGTGAAAACGATTTCATTCGGTACAACATATTCAAAATATCACTGGTTTGTTCACTTGAACCTACAGCACAAGTTTGATTTTGTCCTGAACTTGAAATAAATAAGAAAATGTAACTATGAAGAGAAAAGGATTGAAATTTGAAGAAGTGAATAAAATGCTAACATGATTTCTGGAGATGATCTAGATGGTTGGTGGAAACTAGTTCAAAATAAGGCTATCCAAGCGAGCATTAATGTCCATGATGTGGTCAAAAGGAGATCATCCATGGTCAACGTTCATGTCCGCAGAAGAATGTGCCAAAAAAAGGACTAAAGAAATGCAGAAAGAGCATCTACAATAATCATGTTCATAAATCTAAGGAAGATATCTCTCATTTAGGAAATAAGGACTCCACCAGATGAATCAATGATTTATCATAATTTGTCTATTCAATTTCGGATCGACTCATGAGATAGAACCAAGATACTTTAATTTCTTACGTTTATGAGCCTAATTAATGAAAATGAACAATGAAAGAAGAGGTAAAAAATCTAGATGACAAGGACTACCTCCTCAAGTAACCAGAACAAGAAGTATTACTTTCATGTATAAGGCCTTCGATCCATAATGCATTAATCTATCTCATAATCTGGACCAAACACTGCAACTGGATTGAAACTTACAGTGACCACCTCTCCTCATTCCCAAAAGGGACCAAAAAAGGGCTGACAATGGGAATGACAAGATAACTATGCCATCTTAACATAAAAGTCCCACTTGTCCTCCTAACATTTGCCCCCTTCTCTGAGTTAGTAATTCATTTTACATCATAAAACCATAGTTAAGAACGCATACTCAAGGATCCCAACTTAATTCAGCAACAACACTTTTGCTCCGACAATTTGAGTCAATTCCTTTAGTCCAAACATAATTAAAGCCCCTCTATCGTTTCTTCTTACATCATAGCTTCTAATTGGCTGTGGAAGAGACTAAGAAAGAGAAGAGAATAACAAACCCATAAATATAAACTTTAGCACAAAGAAGAGAAATACAGGAGAGGTTTTCATATAGTCAACAAGCAGGGAAACACAAAGAGAAAGAAGCAGGAAGTCGATTTTTTTTCCTGTTCGACAACATTCTCCTAGGAACCAAACAAATCAAACCCAGCAGCAGCAGGACTATGAATAATTAACTTTTGAACACAAAGCAACACTTCTTTGTAACTCAAGCGTAGATCTTCTTCCCAATCAATAAAAGAAAAAAAATCTAAAATTTTGAAAATATCCGCCCTTGCACTTCCCATTTAACATACAAAAATTAACGCAAAACAGCATCAACATAGCAACGTTCCTGTAAAGAAAACTGTAAAAAGATTCTTTCACTTCCTCTCACTTCTCATTTCCTTTTCATCATTGACCCCACCAATCCAAAACTGATGTTAAAGCAACCCAATCGATTTAAAGCCATAGATATATGGTAGAGAATCAAAAGAAAAGATAACCAACCTCTGTTCATGAGGAACCAAGGGACACCAAAGACAAGAGTGGTGATGGCCATGCCAGCCATGACATGCTTAGTGTCCCCACTATGCAAGTAACGATTTACTCTTGACTTGAATCCTTCACTGTTGACAATACCATTTCTTTTTGCCTCGCTTCCCATTTTCTTCACTTGCTAACTTCCTCAGCAAACTCTCTCTCTCTAGGTTTCCTCTCCTAGCTGTTTTGACCATTGAGCGTTAGGCTCTTGCTTGCCAGGATCTTACATTTGGGCCTAGTCTATACATCAAGAATGTTTGGGTTTGGCCCAACGTCAATATCGGGAGACGAAAACATAAAATAAACTTGAAAAAGAAAGCTCTGTTCTTTTATGGTGCGAAGACTTCCCGAGTGAAATCAAGGCTTAAAAAAGTATGCTTTTGCTTCATTTCACACTCTTTTATGATCTTTCTGTCTGATTTTAGACTCATTTCTTGGTTTTTCGTCGAATCATTTCTTCAAAATTCTTTCTTTTCTATTTGGTTTCAAGAAAGCCGCGGAGATTGAAACGGAAATAGAAATGTCGAAAACTTTCTAAATCTTGAATCTTTTTTTATATTTGGAAAATATGAGCTGAATTAATAGTTATAGAAAGTGATTTGTATACTGGGTTATAATTATTTTTGTTTTTCTTGGTTACTAAATGGTGCATTATCATGCACTTGTTGTCATTGAATTTTGAGTTTGTGATTGACAGGATAATTGAAGGATGGCAACCACAGCTTGTTTTATAATTGTGAGCAGGAACGATATCCCTATATATGAAACTGACGCTGGATCTGCTACTAAAGTATGAACATCTCTTCTTCATTCATCTTTTCTATTTATCTATTCATTGCTTGTTTGAATGGAAACTCAAATTCTGCGAAATGAAATGCATGTAATTGATTTTATTAGCTTGAATTATTATTTCCAATGTTCCATGATATAGAAATTATGTCGTGTTTCGTTAGCTCTTTGATATTTCCAATGTTTCTGTTTTTTATGTGAAATCTCATTCTATGTTTGTACATCAAATTTCAAAACATAGAATTAAGGGCATTAGGATTATTTGGATGCATAAGAAAGAACATCCAAAAGTTCTTTTGTTACTGCCTTCAAAGTTAGTGGCTCCGGGATTTGGAATAATTATTTCACGAGACCTTTGACGTCACTGTTTTAGATATTTGTGATCCAGAGGAAATTTTACTGCATTTTGCACAATTTTGTGCTTATGATCTTATGGAAAGGTTCTAGGATATATTCATGTCATAAAATGGACTTCTTAATTTCATATAGAAGCATCTAGGAGAAAGATGAAAGAAAAAGAAAAGGAAAAGGTTAGTGCTGCATGCACCATTAATATCAAATTTGTGATATGTGTAGGAGTACATATTTTCTTATATTCTTTCTTGGTGAAGTTGTGAGCTTTTCTAAGGTTTTGGAGACACCATTTTTGTCATCTTTTTTATTATTTTGCTATGATCTCTGGTTGTATTTTGATGTCCTCACAAGCTACTTGTGATTAACACTCAATCCATTACTTGATGACAGAGGGAAGATGCTTCTCAGATGCATCAATTTATATTGCATGCAGCATTGGATATTGTTCAGGATGTTGCATGGACCACCAGTGCCATGTAATCTCTAATGTGCAAATAAATCTGAATCGATCAATGCATTTCTACAATAATCACACTCTCTCTCTCTCTATTTTTATTGCTTATGGTGCCTCATAAGAATTTTTTTGAATGCATCCCTTTTGCAGGTATTTGAAGGCAATTGACAGGTTTAATGATATGGTGGTGTCAGTTTATGTTACAGCTGGTCATATCCTTTTTATATGTGATTTTATATGCTATAGCAACAAGAAGTGGTTTATGTTTTGTATTTTGCCTTTACTTTTGGTTTATATTATCCTTGACCTATCTTACATACGAGATTTATGCTACTTCATGACTCTCGCAATGATGATGGAATCAAGAGCTTTTTCCAGGAGGTTCATGAGCTGTATATAAAGGTAAACCACTTCTTGCTTCTACTGTTTGGAACTTTAACATGCAATACGTTCTCATTGGTGAATGTGTTGTTCAACATGGAGGCTAATTTGTTCAAGTCTTTATTTTGTGTCAAGATTATGGATATTTCTTTATGCTCAGAAATTATACTTATTTTGCTGTTTATGCCAAAGTTTCATGGTATTATGAGATAGTAACCACTATCAAACAAAGCTGGGCAGTTCATGCATTCCACAATTTTATTGGGGTACAAGATCCAGAAGATGCCGCTGTCTACCAAAAGCACCTCAAACCCATTTTATTCAAACTTCATGAGAGAATCTGCAGTCCTTATCTTGTTGGAATTTAGATTTGATTTGACATCTTTTATGCACTTCTCATTCTTGTTCATGCTTGTCCCAATTTGCTGTGACTTTTGTACCTCGTATGCTACAAAATCTGTTGAATTATATGCACGTGCGTGTTATTGGAAAAATCGCACCTTAATTAAGAATAAGAGAATGACTGGATGATATAGAATGATAGACCTATAAACCAACAGCTTAGATGCTTGTGTTGTGGGTGGTTTTCACTCATAATGTAAATATCTCATGTGGAGGCCGATGTAGACCAATGTGTGATAAATAATGCAAGATCTCCCAACAAGTGGCAGCAGAGCTGATAGTCTGATAAATAACGCAACTAGAGTTTGTAGAGCCAATGGTCTCATATTGTTTAAATTGAGCATGGAGGCAGTGGTACTGTATGGGCTCATGGTTTTTTCTCCCATGGTAGACTAAAGAGCTAGTTGGAACATTCAAAAAAAGAATGAAATGGATGGCTTTGGAATAGTAAGATCGTGACTTCTGGCTTTGGAGTGGGTGGCTGGCATTGTAGTATATTAACTCTCCAAAACTTAAACTATGATACCCTATATATTTTTCGTTCCTCAAATACAATCACAACCCTACAATACTAGGGAAAAGAGATTGCAGCCTTGATTTTTTATAATGGTAATCTTTCAAAGATTTGGGGATGTTCAATTGCGATTTTTTTTTTATCGGAGTAGCCAGTTGAGAATCAAGTGCTTGTTATTGATTAGCGACTGAAATGCTAAATGTCAGTTTTTTTTTTCCTTCCTTTTGTTTTGATAAAATGTAAAATGTTGGTTGCTGCAGATTCTTCTCAACCCCCTATACTTGCCTGGTTCCCGCATTACATCTTCACATTTTGACACCAAAGTTCGGGCCCTTGCAAGAAAATACTTATAGAGGTGGTTGTTTAGATAGTGTACGCAAGCTATTGGGCTGATGGAATGGAGTTAAAAGCACCATCATCCTTTTTCATGTCTTGGCATATGAGTAGTTTTAAAGACTTCCCTCGAGTTTTATCCGTGTAGGTAAAGATTATTGATTGTGCAATTTGTTTAACGTGTATCAGATGACGAAATTTTTGTTCAACTTGTCGCCCAAAATCTCAATATCAGCAGTCAAGACAGTGATCAAATGATATATATATTTTGATGAGATCAAATGATGTATTTGTCTATTATGCCGATTCCAGGATTGACTTTCATGATGGTATAAAATGAAGTTCATTTTATTTTATTTTTGCCCCCTCTCTCTCGGACAAATAAAAGGACCCTTCAACCACTCTGTTCTTGAGTGGGGTGAATGTTTTCTAAATAATTCGTCCTCTTGATTTTCTCAATATTTTAGTCACCATCTTGACTGGGAGAGGGAAAATGAAGGTGAGTTCGGTTATAGGAAAGGATGCAGAACAAAGAGATGAAAGATTATGAAGAGTGGTAAAATACTTATGATCAGGTCAAAAAGAAAGAAGAAGAAGAAGAAGACGACTTTCTACAAACCCTTCTTGCTAGGGGAAATTTCTCTCTCCTGCCATGTCTGCTCACTGTTTTCTCGCCCATTCTCATCTCTACAGGGATCGTCGTGAATAGTGCCAGTCTTTTTAACTTCGCCATAATCCCTTTGAGTACAGGCAAATCATTTACATTGAGGCATGTATGATCCATATAATCCAAACAAGCCCTTCATTAATATGATTTTGCTTTTCTTCCATTTCTGCAAATAATAGCTTTATTGCCGTTAAACATGCCATCAGAGAAACCCAGCAGATATGATGTTTACTGCCTCAGTATTATCAAATTTATAATTTAAAAGAGTTGTCATTTCCGACTTTAGAGTCACAGACATTATACATTACTCTGTAAACTATATTATTTTATTGTATATGTTTTTTACTACGCTATAAAAGCAAGAACACTCCTTTTAATGCTTGTAGTTATTCTGGTTAGCGATTTTAAAATCAGTTGCTTCTATTTTTATTTTTTTATATAATTATAGTATCCGGATTAGTTTACATGCATCATAATTAATTATCGGATTCATTAAACACTCTGCAAGTCCAATTAATTTACATGTATCATAATTAATCACTGGATTCATTAAACACTTTGCAAGTCCAATAAACAAGTAACATAACTCACGAGATGACAAACATACACAAAAAAATCTAAATTGGACACAGAAAATGAACAACTCACTGCCTGCAGTAGACCTCGAAATCAAGTGCTCTTCTTCTTCTTCTTCTTTTTATTCGGGTGGTGGGGTGGAAGAAAAGTAGTGTGTGCATGGATACAACTGTACAAGCAATTAATGTGGATGGGTGAATTCATTTATTATTTTCTTTCTCTTACTTTATTTATTTGATTTGGCCTCTCTCTGTATTCACCATGTGCTAGCTGCTACGCCACCGTGTGTGCCCAACGTGGGTCATCTCATCTCCCAATGATCTCTACCTTTACCCTACCGAAGGAAATAAACTAATAGTAATAAGAATTATTATAATTATTTTGATCAGAGCAAGGTACCCAATATTTTCATACAAGGCAAAGAAAAACAGAGGCAGGACAAACTAAAATGGAAGGATATGATTATTGAGGGGGATGATGCATACGGTCATGTGATGCGTGGACCACTTTCAGGATTTTCTTGGATCTAAGAAGGGAGGATCGCCCTCTTCAAGTTTGCTCTATCATAACAAGGGGCTGCAACAATGGTGTCCACCTCTGCTCAGCTCATCTTCCTTTGCTTAGTCATCCTCTTCTCTGCCACCGCCACCACCGCTACTGACCACATCGTCGGCGCTAACAAAGGCTGGAACCCTGGTATGAACTACACTCTCTGGGCGAACAACAATACCTTCTATGTTGGCGACCTTATCTGTAAGCCCCTCCTCTCTATCTCTCCTTAACAGTTAGCTCTATCTATGCGTCAAGTTTATGTTTACACTCGATCCATTCAAGTTTGGCTAGAAAAATGAAGACCCAGTTCTCATTTGTAATTGAAGTGTTCACTTTCTTTTTGTTAATGTAGCTTTTAGGTACCAGAAGACACAGTACAATGTCTTCGAAGTGAACCAGACTGGTTATGACAACTGCACAACAGAAGGAGCCCTGGGAAACTGGACTAGCGGCAAAGATTTCATACCTCTTAACGAGGCCAAGAGATTCTACTTCATTTGTGGCAACGGACAATGTTTCAATGGCATGAAGGTTACTGTTCTTGTTCTCCCTTTGCCGCCGCCGCCATCTGGTAGCGTTGCTGCTAATTCGACACCCTCAGGTTCTGCAGCTCCGGTGGTTTTCCACAAGGGATTGGTGGGATTAAGGGCTTTCGTTTTGGCATTTGCTTCAATCTGGTTTGGGTCTGGTTGGATCTAGTTGTAGTTAGTGATTTAACTTGTCGGTCGAAGCTCGGTGGAACCGTATCAATTCTGTTCCCCCGCTCTATTTAATCACAATTTTTTTTTATGGAAATCAGTTATTTTTAGATCGGATAATTTCTGAAGTTGTTTGATTTTTGAAAATATCTGTTTCTTTTTTGGCTAAATCGTTGCTCATTTCCTTTTCTTTTTGGCTGAGAACAACTTGACGGCAGCATCGAAAAGTTCTCTGTAATATATATGGAAGCCCTGCTACCTCTACGAGATTACAAATTTCATGCTATATATATATATATATAATTTAACCAAATTTTCTATGTGAATCTCAATTGTAAATCAACCAACATTAGAAATGATTTTCCTTTTATAGATCATTACCATTCAGAACATAGCTGGGTTCAGTCAGATGGTTCTGCAACAGCTTTTAAGCTAGTCTACCTATTAAAAAGAGATTGAGAATGGAATTCTGATTGAATTTCTCCACTTTTATCAAGTATTGGTATGTATAATGGAGATAATACTCTATAGTACTAAAAACTATAAAAAGAACTCTTGTAAGCTGAACTAGAAATAATTCTGCACATATCTTATCGCCTCTGGAAATTGAAAAACCTAATGGACATGATGAAGGTAAGTCCAAATAGTGTGGCAAATCCAACAACTGCCGCTGCGGCAACTCCTAAAAGTTCATGTTTGAAACCGAAATAGTTCCTGACAAAATCTTCGACTGTTTCCCCTGTGTCAAGGTTTTCCTTTATATCTCCGAACTGCGAAGAAAATAGTCCGTACAAAGTCCATGAAACAGGACATATCCAAGCATACCATCTCCACCATACAGGAATCCGCTGTTTTGAGCCCAAAGAAGACAGATAGAAAAAGAAAAATGAGTCCTTGGTAGTAGAATGCAGCAAGGAGAAGTGAGTAGAAATCACTTACAGGTCTTGGAATTATAAATCCTGAAAAGAGATTCCACACTGAATAGAATGCGGAGGAAACTATGGATGCAATCTGCTGGTTTGGTGTTGCAGCAACACTCATCATGCCATAGAAGGTGAAGTATAACAGTGTGAAGAACATGAAGAACAGATACCAGAAGAACTTAGCAGCAGTCCATTCAAATCCAATCATAGCATAGACTATTAGACCATATACCAAAGATTGGGTGAGAATATATGGAAGCTCAATCAGGATCTGTAACAAAAAATGGAAAGAAACTTAGTCTCTATGTAGATTTCATAAAACTGAAGTTTGTATTTGTGCTGTGGGAAAGCTTGTACCTGTGCCAAGGCATAGGGCATGGATGAATACAATCCAGCAGCTTTCTCCCTGTAGAACACAGTTCTTTCAACAGCCACAACTGGCTGCACAGAGGACGAATTTTGGATTCCGAGGAAGATAATTGCAGCGTACATGGAACCCATGGCATTAAAAAGATCTTGTTTCCTTTTCCTGTAATTTAAGACAAGATCTAATTTAGAAGTCCGGCAAACTTGGCAGAGTCTTGGACTTTTCAATCGTTCCAAGTAACCCTGTAGTGATAGTTTAGGAATGAAACTCAGTTGAGTTGAAGATGTAGCTTACGTTTTCGAGCCGAGATTCCAGAACATTGTACCAAATATCAAGGCTATGGCGACTGTAAAGAGAAATCGTACGGCAGTATAGGAAGGGTTACGCCAATATGACCAATGCTGCTTCCATAAACAAGCCAAGCATTGGACCAAAAACGACTGCGCGTACTGCGTAGGAAAGAAGAGGTCCCTTGAACCAGGAACAGGGGTGCTTAATTCCTGAATAAGTGCCTTGTTTCTCCTGAAAGATATGGCCACACATCAGAGAAATTTAATTGCTAATTCAAAAGTCAACGACATTGGTAAGTTAATGCATGATTTTCTGTTTAACCTGGGACGCAAGTAAGCTAAGAAGTGAGTTTACCTGTATAGTTCTGAATTTCTATATGCAGAAGCAAAATCTATCCCCAAAGCTGCTTCGCGTGCTAAAGAGGTAACTTCCAACATCCAGGTTGCTGGGTTATAGCCATCTCTAATTTCGTCAACTCCATCAATTCCCTAGACAAGAAATTTGTGTAGATTAGAAAGAAGATAACATGGATTAAGATTCAAAAATATATATGATTGCTTGGTAAACCATCATTTCGCACCTCAAAATACTTGATCAAATGGCTAGAATGCTGACCCAATGGCCCAACATATATCTCTTGTCCGCCACGCTTCATCAGAAATAGCTGCAATGTCATGGCAAGTGTGTTACTGTTATGTGGATAGGAACTGACAGCAAAGTACCACCTCTAATGTTCTGCTGCTAACATTTCTAACCTCATCAAAAGATTCAAATATGTCGATGCTTGGCTGATGGATGGTGCACACAACTGTTCTTCCCGTGTCCACAGTGTTCCTAACCGTTCTCATAACAATTGCTGCAGCTCTGGCATCTAAACCTGAAGTAGGTTCGTCCATAAATATAATAGAAGGGTTTGCCACCAGCTCAACGGCAATCGTCAGCCGCTTCCTCTGCTCAGTAGAAAGGCCACTCACACCAGGCAGCCCAACCAATGCTTGCCTCAATGGATTCAGTTCCACAAGCTCCATGACTTCCTCAATGAACATCTGCAATGCAAATTTGATTGGAGAAATCAACACAGTTTTTCGAGGTTTGGTGCTAATGGATGTCTAAATTATGGTCCATGGAGCTGATGTTTTCTCAAACTAATGACCACAAAGTCTCGTTAGCAGAAAAATAGAAGCCTAGCACAGATATGAGTTATGGAAAGCCTACCTTTCTGGTTTCAGCATCCACTTCAGGAGGTAGACGAAGCCAGGCTGAGTAGAGCAAGGATTCATAAACTGTGACGTGTGGAGAGTGGATGTCATTTTGCTCGCAATACCCTGAAATTCTAGCAAAAGTTTCTTGTTTCTTGGGATGGCCAGAAATTGTGATGTTTCCCTCAATATATCCCCCAGTTTTCCTACCAGCCAGAACATCCATCAGAGTGGTTTTACCAGCACCACTGACACCCATTAGAGCTGTGAGAACACCTGGCCTAAAAGCACCGCTCACTCCCTTTAAAAGCTCCAATTTATCTTCGAGGATGCCCTGATTTTTCATTTCCTGCAAAGTGGTTATTGAAAATAAGATCAGTCTTACTTCAGGACAGTATTTCCAAAGATCAATTCATCTCTGTTCCAAACTAATCTTGCCTGTGGCATGTCAACCGAGTACTTGATCTCATCAAAGGTGATCGAATGAGGTTCAAATGGTAGAATCATTCCTTTTTGCTTCTGATTGTTAGCCTCAGAAATGCTCTCTGGATGTTGTTAAAATTCAATTATCAGCAGGAAAAGTTTGAGCAAATTTCCTTACCAGTGAACACACATTAGTTCAGCTATTACCTGTATCATCTCGGTGCCTACTTCCACGGTTCGATAACGGAGTAGCTCTTCCAGTTACTCCTGGTTTAATGCTTTCAGAATCCTTGGATATAACAGCCTGAGACTTCCGAAATGCTGCACGATATTATTTGCAGCACATTAAAACATTAGCCTCCTCACCTAGTATACTTGAAAAGAAACAATGAAGTGGACAGGGTAGAGGCACCCACGGTTCAGGAAAGCAAGAGCCAGAGTGTAGCAGATGTTGAATAGTATTGTGAATCCCCCCAATGCACCTACTCCTATCCAATACCAGTTTGCATCCGTAGCGAATCCACGTGATTTCAGAACTTCGATCCCCAGTGGTTCGATTGAGTTTGGGAGAACCTTCAGAATAAAAGTACATTATCAGTAGATTGTTCAGATATTAGTTCATGAATATAGAGATGGCTAGTCAGTGGATTACATGGCTCCAGCTCTTCCCGAGGAACTCATTAACCGCCATTGCATTCTGTCCATACATCAATGGTGAAATCCAGTAACCCCATACCCACCATTTCTTTATGTCATCTGTGGCATTGGACAGAAAATAATTAGAACATTATAATTACAGGGACTAATGTTGATAGATAGATTAAACTCCAAGACAACCGAAGTAAGTTGCCATACCATGAGACAAGACAAAGCCACCCAATGCGAACAATATGAGCAGTGCAAATGACCCGAAGGTGTTAGCAACAATCATGCTTCTTCCTAGTCCACCAATAAAACGGAATAATCCAGAAGCCATCAGGCTCACAGCAGCAAGAAGAAGATACTGTTTGAAAAACCTGCAGAAAAGATACAGCACTTTGCATCGGATGAAATAGAATAAATTTCTTTACAAGTTCTTAGGAAATGTGTCTAGATTTGTTCTCTTCAGTTTATAACTTGTGTCACCTTCCAGCATCAGGATCATATCCGATTACATAATACGTGAGGGCCACCCAGATAGTTGTCTGTAGGAGTGTGACAGGAATTCTAAGGATCCATGAGGGAAGAGAATATGCCCATGAAGGATAGAATAGGAGGTCCCTTTGCTTGTAAAACACAGGAAGACTTCCTATGGTCATGGAAATCTCTGGCATGCCGATAAACATCATCAAAGCCAACGAGTAGAACAAAGCACCCGAGTAAACTCCTCCCTCAGATACTGAGTTCTTGTGCATTTCAGTCCGAAGAAAGAGTGTCATTGCAATCACTGACATCACTGTAAGCTGGTACAGGAAGAAAAGGTGAGATCAAAAATCAAAAATCACAATCGAATGGACAAGCTTTTTGAAGAAAAAACCAGAAGAATGTCAGCTGTCAGAACTCACTTGAGTGAGCTTGAAGAAGTAGACAAATGAGTTTCTTTTCATAAGAAGCCATTCTCTTGAGAAGCAAGCCTTAAACAGCTCCATTTTTCCAATGCCATACTTTCTAGTTTTCAAAGCAGCCGGATGGCTCTGGGACTTTTCAAATGGAGTTGAAAGCGCATCTCCAATTCTACACCCGACGTGGAAAGACTGAAAAGCTTCAGCAAATTCCTCAACTGTGACAAAACTGTAGGGCTCATCTTTACGCATCCAGTACTGCTGCTGATCTTTCCTTGATGTTATCTGCAATGAATTATTTTTCATCATTTGCTAACGAATTCCTTCTCAACTAAACGCAATGCTGAAGAAAGATCCATTTATGTACTGGTATAATAAACGACACACACAAGACCACCATTCCATTGCTTACTTCTTGCAAGAAATCAGCCACTCCTTTTCTTTCGGGACACTTAAATCCCATGGATTCAAAAAATTCAAGTACATGTTCGCGGGGACCCTGGTACACAATCTGGCCATCAGATAGTAGGATAATGTCATCAAAGAGATCGTATGTCTCTGGTGCTGGCTGGAGGAGTGAAATCACAGCAGTTCCATTGAGAATGTGAATGCTATGTTTCAAGGAATTCACGATTTGGAAAGTTGTTGAGCTGTCCAATCCAGTTGAAATCTCGTCCATAAACAAAGCCTTTGCTGGTCCAACCAGCATCTCACCTACAATATGATCATTGCAGAGTTTCAACAGCTTGAACTGATGAAATGGCTACTGGAAATCAAAATGTTATTCTGGAATTGAAAATGGATTAAAGATGGTTCTTACCAGTTGTAACACGCTTCCTTTGTCCTCCAGAGATACCCCTTACCATTTCATTTCCTACAATAATATCTGCACAAACTTCTAGTCCTAAAATCTGTGAATTTAAGAAAAGAAGGCATTAATGCTTTGAATTGATCTGTATCAACCTGCAGAATGTCTATTACCTTTATAATATAATCTGTCATCACACTTGTCTCCTGACCTTCTGTTGCTACAGCCTACACCACAAAAGACACAGAAAACCAAAATCAATTTCCTTGGAACACAACTTATTATCAATGACAATTTTCTCACTGTGCTACTACAATGGAACTTGGCTACAAAAATTCCATGTTCATGGTTTAGTCTCCATAGTCCTTGCAAAACCATTTCAATAGAGGTGTGGTGCTCCTTTTTCTCAGAACAAAGTCTTTCTCGCACTTGACACCATACTTTTAACTACTGCTCATAATGATAGCTTCTCTCACCTTCATGAAGACATCAATATCAGGATCAGGCTTAATGCTCGCCTCTTTCTCTCTTCTTGATAGCTCTGCTAACATCTCTGCAGATTGCGATGAGCTTAAATGATTAGCCATACAAAGGCAAGGGCACCACCCTCCATGGCATATTATGAAGTTGATATCAAAAGAATGGAGGGAAAGTTAGTTATTAAACTAACCATAACGGTTTCCAACTCCTTGGCATCTTGAAGCAAAGGCCAAAGTTTCCCGTACAGTCATTTCTCCTAAATGGGTATCATATTGACTTATATAGGCAGCTGATCTCTGGGGTACAAACTCATTCATCCCATGACCGTTGTATGTCACCCTACCGGAGACCTGCACAAGAGAATTTATCCCTGAAATGAGAGGACGAGGAGGAGATTTAAAGGAAAATACTCAGGTTGTCAAAAAAACAAGGAACACCCCACGAAAAATGGCAACAAAAAATCATCTATCATCACCTTCAGATTAGGATCAAGCTTTCCGGCCAATGCCAGCAAAAGAGTTGTCTTTCCAGAGCTTGGAGGGCCCAAAAGCAATGTCATTCTGAAACCAGCATGGCAGAGAAAATAATGAGAAAAGTTCAAAATTTAGAACTAATAAACTATACACAATATTGGTTCCAATTCTATCTCGTCTCTCACCTTGATGGTTTGATGATTCCACTAGCATCCTCAAGGATGGAAAACTGTTTCTTTTTACTCGGAATGATGTGGAGATAGTTGAAGAGACCCTTCAAAATTGAAAGAAAAACGTGAGATGCAAGAATAGCTTAATTGAAACTAAATATAATCACTTTGCCATAACAGCATATGACAAGCTTCTGCAGAAGCCTACCTCTGCAAAATCAATACAGAAGTTAATTATCGATGGCAACGCTCTGCTTCCTGCATGAGCTTCTGCTTTAATATTTAGATGCTCGAATCGAACTTCAATTGTGGGGAGATCAATTCCAACTCTAAAATATCAAGAAACAACAGAAGATTATTACTGGTAATATATCAAGAACATTATGAAGCCAAAACAGGGTTCCCCTGCCCTTGTGTAACTACTGGTGCAAAAAAGCTTACCTTTCAATGCGGCTCTTGAGCTTTTTCAAGAACTTCTCATTATCTTCTTCAGAAACATCGATCAACCTCTCTAGTAAACCCTTTCTTTCATGAAACCCAAGATTCTGAATGTAGATTTCATTGGCACCTTTTGAGGTGGCCAACAAACCTTTTTGTAAGCGATTGAAAGTAGGAAGCCTCTCAAGAGCAGCCCATTTTAGAGCTTCTTCATCATCTTCATCTCTCGAAGATTTTGAGAATGCATCTGAAACATTGTTTGTCCATAAAGAAGAGCCACCTCGTTGTAAACTACATGCTCTGTAAATATCATCTGCACCTTCCATTGCTGAAAGATCAGAAGAGCTTCTTCGAACCTAAATTAACCACACTTCTTTTGGTTTCTCTTTCTAAAACTTGTTCCAAAGAAAACTACTAACGAGATTTCGAGTGGTACGAAGTTGAAAGAGTGTACCGAATGAGAAAAGGGACTTCTTTGAAACGCTGAATGCGAGGAGCTGCCTTTATTTATACTGATATTAACGTGATGGCTTTACACAGTAGAGGCCGAGGCCGGCTGCGGGCGTTCGATTTTGGAGAGCAAGAACACCTCCTTCCTCTTTTTTTAATTTATATTCTGGGGTCAAAAAAAAATTGTATAGAAAGACTAGCATGCATGAAAACCTCTCGACAAGGAAAATTTTAGAGTGTTCTTCCTCTATGAATTCACTTTAAAAAGAAATAAATGATAAAAAAATAATCATTCATGTTTCTCTCTTTTCAATGTCTATTATTTATATAAATAAATATTAATATATTTTTTTTTTAGCTCAACACAAATTAGGCACTCCAATTATATAGGCCATCTCAGGTGTATTTTTTTTTACTCCAGAATTGTTGTCATACTAATTACACTGTATAGGTCAAAACTCAGTGTTTTGTCCCCACCTTCATAAGAAAATTATCTATAATTTATATCCATGTTTTGTTTCGACGATACAACCGTTGTTTGCTTAAAATTTAATTTTTTTATTTTAAATAAAAAAAATTTGGTATTTCTAAATCATTTTGATGTGTTGATGTCAAAAATTATTTTTAAAAAATAAAAAATATCATTTTAATGTATTTCTAAATGAAAAACACTTTCAAAAGCGACCACAACCGTCCTTCTAAACAGGCCTATATATATATATATATAAAGGAGAGAGAGCAAAAGGCACCCACAAAAAACAATTGTGCAATAAAGAGCATACATGTATAATAATCATATTTTAGCCAAGAATATATATTCAAATAATATTTTATTATTTTTTAACATAATATATAAAAAAAACATTTCTACAGTTTTTTTATCTGTAAATTTTGCTCCTTAAAAAAGAAAGAAAAAAAACCTCGATATTTGACTTTGACATGATGGGAGTTTTCAGTTTTTAAGCAACGAATTATTTTTATAAAGAAAATCTGTACCTTGCCAGCAAATTACACCTCATTGTTTAGGGTGAAGGACACGTCATTGATGCCATCATCTTGTACGTATTAGAGAATGAAGGACACGTCATTGATGCCATCATCTTGTAAGTTTAGAGAAATCGGTGTCATTGCTCGATCCCCTTGTGTCTGCATGTGAGGGAGGCGAGTCAAATGTAGTTATATATTATTAATGGATGATGCTAATTCATCTGTAATTATATATTTAATTTTATTTATTTTCAAAGTTAAAAATAACACAATATAAAATATAGTAAAATCTAAAGAGTTGAAAGTGTATTTATGATTTTAGAATCATATGTTTTATCTGTTTGACTTTATTTATTAATTTATTTTTGAAGGATAATATCTTAAGAATAAATAAATATTAGTGTTAAGTTGTCACAAGAGACTTGAATTTTTAATCTTAATTTCCAGTAAAATATCAAGATATTTAAATTTGATTAAATCATTTCATCCATGATTTACACCTTTGATCATGCCATCAACCGGACTCTATTTAATAATTCTTGAAAAAGAAAAAAAGAAAAAAAACATGATGCCGTTTTTGGACCCCGCAAAGGCATGTCACCTTGTTCCCACCATTATAAACGGCACTAGCTTCTCCTTTTTTTCTTTTTCTTTTTTGAGAAAATAAATGTATTTTGTTTATGGTACAAAAGCGTCAGCAGGTACATCAGCTTAAGTGATCAACCATCACTGATGATGATATATGATTTTCAACTAGAGAACTTCGAATGAAATTGCTTTTTGCTGGCTAAAATTATAATATGGAAAGAAAGAAAAGTCAAATGTAAAATATACCACAATGAGTGAGACTTTTCTTGATCGGGACCTTTCAATATCAAAACCATAAGTGTTTTTTACAACTGAGAATCAGATAATTCAAATGAAAATCATTCGGAATTACTTTCAAAGTTTTACCAAATACCTTTTATTTTGTCTTCTGAATTTATATTTTTTTTCTTTTGAGAAGTAAATTAATTCCTGCATTTTATTGGTAGCAGTGGGCAACATCATCTTCCTCATCAACAAAAGCAAGTAAATAAATTAATTAATTTAAAAAACTAAAAAAACAGTGATTATCTTATTAAAATCCCAGCCGCCTCTGACTTTTATACATGCCATACGTCATATGTAATATGATAGGACAGCAGTCTTATGTTATTGGTTTGGCTATTTATTGGCTTTCTTTGTTATATATATTGCGATCTCATTTTCCGATTTAAAAATTATTTAGCATAAGAAATTAGATATATAATTAAATCAATTTTGAGTGAAAACGACATTTAACTCCAAGGGAATGTCTACCAGTAAATCAGCTGAATCAACTAGCTAGGAGCTAGCTTGTGAATTTGCTATCTCGGTATCAACTCCAAACCCTAATACTAACAAAAACTCCTGGGAGCTGCGGGCCACAAGATAAAGTGTCTGTTTGATAGTGTAATTGTGGTTGTTTTTTTTAAGTGTTTTTTTTTAAAAAATATATTAAAATTATATTTTATTTTATTTTTTTAAAATTATTTTTGACATTAACACATCAAAATAATCTAAAAATATCAAATTTTGTTAATTTAAACTTAAAAATAAAAAAAAATCAATTTTTTTCAAAAATATTTTTGAAAAAAGCTGTGTAAAAAGTGATTATGAACTGCAAAAATTTGGTTTGATTCGCGAAAGTTAACTTACAATACAAGCAAGTGTTGATTCAAAAGAGTGATTTTAGAAATACAAAGTGATTTTTCTCAATTTAAAAACTTGTTTTATTTTTATTTTTAATGAAACCTAAGGTTATATCAAAAATCTGAAAAAAACTAATATGCCCCTACCTTATAAACAAAGCACAGCACCGCACCGCACCGCACGTCGTATTCTTTTTATAAGATATTTTTTATAACCAAGGAGTTTTAATTGTTATAATATATATATTATCAGACAAGAAGCTCGAGGTTGCTGCATGCTGAAGTGGTAGCTAGCTAGTTCTGGATGATGGAGAGCTATACCTCACGAAGCTCCACTCATCTTGATGGGAAAAGTAGTGTTGTAGGACGCTTGTATAAAGAGTAGAAGATTGTTCTGTCCTCTCTTATTATCTCTGCATGGTTACAGCAGGTACATAGTATCACATGAGGAAGGAAACAAGATCCTATATATTTGCTGGCATATCCTTAATATCTGCTAATGATTCCATGGATTAGAAACGTGCTTGATAGAGATAAAGCTGGCTTTTAACTTTTCACGAGCAATATGACACTCAATTTCTATATATTTAGTATGGAAATTAGAATTCTAAGCCATGTGAATAGCTGATTGGTTGTCACAATGGTAAAAGAATAGACTGTGAATGGTGGGCACCAATATCATGTAAAAGTGGAATGGATAAATGCTGTCGAAATTGACTTAATTATGGAATAAAAAAGATGTTTGAGTGTTTATTAGGCCGGCAACAGGCATAATTTCTCTTCTGTTTTATTTTTCCACTGATGCATGCACATAGCGCAGGCAAGCCAAGTCTGCTATGATGTTTGTGGCAGGGATGGCTTATATAGCATGAAAACTTTTATCTCTTTTAATATATATGTGTGTGTATTAAATTAATACTTGGAACTCATTTGAGTCTTGTTTAAGCATTTAGATAATAAGTATTCGAATACATATTTAAAACTAGACCGAATAATAAACTCGACCGAGAGGGGGGGGGGGGGGGGGGGTGGCTGCTGGTTTTAGAGAGAGAGAGGGGTTCGGTTGAGAGGGAGGAGGGAGATAAAGAGGGAGCTGATGGTGTCAACGCCAAAGACGAGGGAGACTAAGAGTGATTCTCATCTGGTTTTTAAGGCCCCGTTTGTTTGTAGAAAAGTGGTTTCTTTTTGGAAAATAAATTCCGGGGAAAATGAATTCCTGGAAAGTGAATTCCTAGAAAGTGAATTTTGATGTTTGGCAGTGTTATGGAAAATGAACTGGAAAACACTTTTCAGTGTTTGTTTGTGTTATGGAAAATGAACTGAAAAATAATTTATTAATAAATTAATTTTTTTTTCAAGTTTATTAAAATAATGAGGAACAAATCTTACAAATTAAAAAGTTGAATGAGAATGAAATTGAAAAAAAAAATATAATTTCATAAATTTTCTCAAATAAAATAAATAATAATCAAAATAATAGAGATCAAATCTAAAAAATTAAAAAAAAATGAAAGGTGAATAAATTAAAATAATAATAATTAACATTTCATAAATTATTTCAAATAAAATAAGTAACAATAAAAAAAATGAGGACCAAGTTTGATAGATAAAAAATTTCAATAAAAAAATGATAAGAAAAAAGCAAATAGCAATTATAAAAATAAGGACCAAAATTAATATAAAAATTAAATTTTAAGAGATGGAATTGAAAAATAATTATTCAAAACAAATTATATATAGCAATCAAAAGTTTGAGGATCAAATTTGATATAATCAGCAAATAATGACATTTCTAAATTTTTCACAACTTCCAGAAAGTGTTTTCCGCCTAAATTTTCCGGAAAACACTTTCCTGAAAACCAAGCCAAATTTTTCTTTGACCGGAAAGTGTTTTCCGTTGACCGGAAAGTGTTTTCCGTTGACCAACTTTCCGGAAGGCAAACAAACACAGGAAAGTTTGGAAAATGGTTTCCCGGAAAGTGAATTCCGGGAAACAAACGGGGCCTAAATGTAATTTTGTTGCGTAAATTTCTCCTTTATTGTAATTTTTTCACCTTTTTTTCTTCTCCCTATTCGTCGTTTTTATAGGCAGCGCAGGAGATAACCGTTGCTTGCAATGGTGGGCTACCTCCTGTGGCAGCATGCCTGTCGGCAGCGACGTGCAGGTGGCCTGTCGGCGGCGGTGCAGGCGATGGCGTGCGCCATGTCGAGGCTGTTATTTTTTGGGAGGTGTAAGTGTAGTTTGATCCCTCAATTTGTAATTGTTCTAATTGCACCCCCAATTGAATTTAAACTTAGGATTTTATGCAATTACACCCCATCAGAATTTCAATATCAACCTTAACTTTGTGAGTTTTTTTTTTTTTTTTGGTCATTGATTTCTGATTTGTGCGATATAACCCTCAATCGACCATTAGACTCTTAATTTGTTCAATTTGACCCCTAATTTCGCATAATTGGCTTGGAAAAAAATCAAATCGGTCTTCGAAAATTCTAATCTTCTCAATTGAACCCGTATTAAGCTCAAAAACTTGATTTTTCATCGATTAAGCCCTTAATAAAATTAATTTGACCAATTTAAAGAGCAATTAAGTCCTTGCACTTAATTAAATCCTTCAATTGGACCCTAAATTAATTCTCAAATATAATTACACTTTTAAATTGGCCAACAATTAAATCAAACTGACCCATAAAAATATAATTATATCTTTTGACTTAATTTTTACGCAATTTTATCTGACAATAAATTACTTTAGCCTTGAATCTTCATTTCTGGACACAAAAGAGATACGATCGAGCTCTCGAAAACATCCAATTTTTTCACCTTGATTTTTCTACCGACACCAGCCCCTTTTATTTAATTTTTTTGTTATTTTCGGGTAGATTTGGGGAATAGCTCAAAATGGGGTTATGACATAGAGAATGAATAATAATTTTATCTCGATACACATTTTCATCTCTAAATATAAGCCATAAATGACCATGTAAACAAAGTGAATGTTTTGGGATAAAATGGACTTAATTCATCAAATCAAATCCTCAATTTCAATTTCAAATTAAGTAGTGTTTTAAACATGCATCCCCTAGGTTAGGCTTGCAGATTCTCGGACTTCGTCATCTACCTGGGTTATTTCGCTCCATGTTTCTAATTCTACTGTTGATTTATTTTCTTATCATAGTGATGAGCTTTCATTTTACAATCTCATTCTTACTTAGAAAAGCACAAATCAGGGGCCAAATTAACTTGGAAGTCACGGCGCAGTATCCGATTTCCGATTGGAGAAGATCAGCCCAAGTTGTTTAATCATTGTAGGGGTGAATAAAGCTGGAATGTTCTTTAGTGCAAACAAAGATTTTAAATTTCAAAAGCATAAGAACACATGTTAAATTTGTAAAACGTGGATGATAATTCATCTTAGAATCAACTAAAATTCTCATGAAAAACTCGAAGAGATGATGGAGTGGAGAGCAGAAACATATATGTTAATAGTTCAATCTCTGCTGATTGTGACTATTTCAAGCTGGAATCTCTTATTCGAGTAACGAGTAAGGAAATGTCACTCTATTTATTATTCCAGGTGATGAAATAAAATCTCTTAATTTATTTAAATTAATACCTGAAATTAAGCATTTAGATTTGATTTAGATAATAAGTATTTGAATAAATATTTAAAACTCGACCAAATAATAAACAGAGAATAAATAATAATTTTATGTTTAGATAGTATCAAAATATTATCTCCATACTCATTTTCATCTCTAAATATTACTAGATTTTATCGTGACGTGATGGTAGAGGGCTTGTGATATGCAGAACAAGTCTCGAGTTTAAATCAAAGCATACACTTCTTGTAAGAATTTGGAATAACCGGGGTTGATAAAGATTACTAGATTTTATCGTGATGGTAGAGGACTTGTAATCTGCACAACAAGTCTCGAGTTTGAGTCAGAGCGTGCACTCCCTGTAAGAATTTGGAACAGCCGGGGGTGATATATATATTAAAATGTTAATATAACATAATAAAAATTGATATATTAAAAAAACATTAGTAGATTTTATCGGGTTTTACCATTTCTATTTATTTATTTTAATCTCTTAAAGCCCAAGGAAAGGAAGAAGCATATGTTATAATGGGCTGCGCTGAACCGAACTCGGTTTAGCAACAAAGACTAGTGTGGGCTTTCAATTTTCATTATTAATTTTACTTGGCAAACCAATTTACAATGCTCAGAAAAACAATTCCTTTTCTTGATTATTCTTCCATTGTTCATTTAAAAATTATGTAATTTATAATTAACTCATAAAAAAATATACGATTTTTTTAATAATTAAACATTTAAGATTTGGATTTCGCTTGAATTAAAAACATTTTAGAATAATTCGTCATCTTCGAGAATTTCCGATATTGTATTTTCATATTAAGTTTTTTCCTAGAGGTGTTTGTAATTGCGTGGGTAATATAAATTACACGTTGCTAAAATAAAATTAAAAAAAATAATATATTTTTAAATATAAAACAGTTTAAAAAACAACTGATACTACTATTAGCTAGCTGTTGAAAGAACAAAACAAAAATAACACAGCAAGCAACAGTAGTATGAGATCTATAACTCTACGATTTTATTGGTGAGCAGTGGCCGATTCGAAAAGCCCCTTGCGAGTTGATGATTCCTTAGCTTTTATTAATCCATGACTATGACGTGTCACGAGTCAACAAAGACCACCGAAATTGGAGGAGCAATCATCTCTGGTAGCTGCCACAGAGTTCAAGGAATGGCGAGCCTGAATTACCTCGGCTGTGGTCGTCTTTCGTTGTGGACCAACACTCGTAAATATGTGTTTCAATTCAAACTGAGTTCTGAAAGGGGTCCCAGAGATGGTTTCAGGCAAGCCAGAACATGAAGCTTTCATAGGATTATAGAGACAAGAAATGACAGTTAAATGCTCAGACTAGATTGATCAGCTACTAAGAACACGATGAGTTACCAGATCGGATGTACATGGGATGCCTAAGAAAGACAGACCATTAATCTGAGGCAGAAACATTTGCATATCCAATTAGAGACGAGGAAAGCAAAATTCATCATAGACTCGAAGTAAGCACACCTTCACATCAATGGAAGAAAACAAAGAATCTGTACTGAACCTACTCTGCATTGGATTTTTGTTTTCTCCTTGACCTGCTAAACAATTTGGAAGGTGGGGAGGGAGAGAATTCGATAGGAAGATGCGGTAGATCCACCTCCCCTTTCAAAATCTTCACTATCTCTCCAATATCTGGCCTCAATTCAGGCATCCTCTGCAAGCATGCCAGCGCCAAGTTTATACACAAGCTTGCCTGCTCCTTGTTGTGTTCATCTTTCATCCTCTCGTCCACAAGTTCTAAGATGTTCCCAGTTTGAGCTAGCTGCCTGCTCCAACTTATTAGATTTGCCTTTTCAAGCTTCATCGGTGAAGCAAGAACATGTAATGGCCTCCTCCCGGAGACGATCACGAGGATTAGAACCCCTAAGCTGTATATATCGGCCTTCTCCATCAGGTAACCGCACCCACCGTATTCTGGCGCAACATAGCATAGAGTGCCTCTCATGCTTGTTGTGCTGCTTAACTCACGACTGAAAAGATCGCCACTCCACATATCACTCCCAGCAGATTGCATCTTTTTCTTCCACCCTCTTCTGAAACTGAACTCCCCGTTTTGATCAGTGTCATTCTGGTTCTGCTCTCCCAATTTCTTTCGCCGGTGAAAACGAAACCTGCGACCGAGATCAAAATGTGGGATTTTAAACCCTTTTTTCCACTTTGTCTCAAGATTCTTCAGCTTACTGCCCTTCTTGTTAATCTCATCCAAGTGCTCTTCTTTCCACCATTCTTGCATCTTCCTGTTTTTCTTCCGACGGTTTTTCCTGCCTTTAGAATCTTTCTTCTCGAATCCACTAACAAGGTTGTCAAACTTGAAATCCTTTAATCGTGGAGGTTCGTTTGCATCAGCTAATTTATCTAACGCGACAGAGCGACGCGATTCTGTTCTTTCTTGAGTACTTTTCTTTTCATCTTCCCAATCCGGGTTTGCTGAGGGGCAAATCTGGCTCCCTATCCACTCCATAACATAATCTTTACTACACAACTCACCACTCCCATCCTGTCTCCACCACCAGTCCTTTCCCCATTGTTTACTGCTAGCTGAATCGTCAACAACCGAGGAGCTATTACAATTCAACTCCTTACTATGATCATTACTACAGAACTCATCATCATACGGCACAAATCTGCAGTTCCAATCATCCCCGCCAATATCAACACATGAAACCTCCTTCCCCTTCCCATTCCCTACCTTAACATCGCTCTCGCCCGCAATATTGGCATTATAATTCAAAGAACTCAAGTTCAAAGCCTTAACATTATAACATGTTCTACTTTTTTTTGACGAAGAAGAAGCTTGTAAAGCAAGAGCAAAGTCTACCTCATGACAACTCTCCACAGGGGTACCAATTGCTGGTGTTTCTGGAGTCAAATTCCCTGAAAGCTCTTGACTCTTCCATAGCTCCTGACTCTTTCCCAAATCCTGACTAAACAAATCCACTCCAAACTCCCCCTCCACCTTAATCCTTGATAATCCAAAATCTGAAATCTTTGCTCTCAAATCAAAATCAAGCAAAACATTGCTTGGCTTAACATCCCCATGAATCACTGGAGGGTCACAGCCAAGGTGCAGAAACTCAAGTGCTTTTGCAACATCAAGAATGATATTAAACCTTCTCTCCCAGCACAGACTCAAATGGCCATCTCCAAACAACAGTTCTTGCAAACTTTTATTTGGCACATACTCATAAACAAGCAAGCGCTTGTTCTTTTCAACACAGTACCCCAGAAGAATAACCAGGAAAGGTGATCTCAAACCACCGAGAATCTGCAACTCATTCTGAAACTCTCTCTCTGATTGTAAAGAAAGAGCATCGATTCTCTTAATAGCATATAGCTTGCCATCTCTTGCAATGCCTCTAAAGACAGTAGCAGAACCACCTTTGCCAATAATATTCGCGTCATCAAAATCATTTGTGGCAATCTTCAACTCCTTGTATGAAAATCTTTGAAGCTTTAAAGGAGCACTGGAGTCGAAGGGGATGGTTCTTGAACGATTGACAAGGGTGTGCCAAAGATGGTAAACAAAGTAAAGAATGGTAAAAATTAAAACCACAGAGGCTGAGATTGTGAGCGTCAAAAACAAGATTCTGGTTTTGGTTAAAAAACTGGGTCTAGGATGGTCAAAGCTTGGAGACAAGGGTCTTGAAGGCATGGTTTGGTGGTTTAGAACTCGGTGTTTCAAGTGTTAACTAGCTAGTTTGGTCTCCAGATTTGGTGTGGAGAGAAAATGTGCTAGATGGGATATTCTTTTCCTTTTCTTCTTGGGGTGGGGATAGTGTTTAGTTATTGGATTCATTTTTTTTGCAGTTTTTGTTGCAATCTGTATCCAATGCTGTGAGTTGCTTTACAGTTGGATCATCAAAGTGAAATGATAATGTTGTTTACAATAATGAACTCTAGTCATTGACAATGATATAGATTCTTAATTGTTAATTCAACTGGTACTGTATTGCCTGATCATTCTCTCTCTCTCTCTAGGAAATAAGTTATTAGGAAATTTATTACCCCTTTTGAAAAAGATAGTGCAGGGAGGGCCCCAGGATGCTTTTGACTAAAGAGGAAGTTTGAGCAGACAAAGCCCTGAGCAGCAGGGAAAAAACAAAGAAAATGGAGGCACTTACATGGATTACAGTGACAGGAATGAGGAATTCTTTTCCCACGCGCTGCATGGTGGAGAGTGTGTTAGGCACGTGGTGCTATGCTCTTGGACCTTGGTGGTCAGGACATCGAAAGCGGAGCTAATATTTTTTTGGTTTTCAAATTGTTTTTTTTAAGAGGTTTATAAAAAATAATATTTTTTATTTTTAAAAAATTTATTTTTAACAGAATTATATTAAAATAACTTAAGATATTTTAAAAAATAATTTAATTTTTCTAAAAATATATATTTAAAAAGCTCCACTGCAACAAATAAGTTCTTTCAGTGTTTTAGACATAAAAATTGACAAAAACATTAATCAATTAGTGGATAAGAACACCATAGACACAAACATAGAGGTGATAACATGGTTTTATTTTAGGTTTAAATTTTAGAATTTGGTTAATGTTATTTTTAAAAATTATTTTTGTTCAAAAATACTATAAAATAATATTTTTTATATTTTTAAAATTATTTTTAACATCAGAACACAAATTATTTTTTAATTTAAAATAAAAATAAATTAAATTGTTTCAAAAATATTTTTGAAATTCAATACCCATCAACAATGAACTAATTGATTGTATTTTTTAAGATTGAAATGACATTTCAAAAAGTAGAAATGGCATATAAAAAGCAACCTTTTTGTGTTTTACCAAACCAATCTTCATTAGGATCTCCTTATCGCATTTAATTTATAATATTTTCTCATTCCAATTAACGGATTAATTTCAGTACGTGTGATTTAACATGATTTACCTTTTCTTCTTCTTTTTACTGCTCTTTTTCTACTAAAAAGATGGTGTTCATAATTACTTTATATTTAGAGTCTGTTTGGGACAGCTGTTGTTGTAGTTTTTCAAAGTATTTTTCATGTTGAAATATATCAAAAATGATGTTTTTTTATTTTTTTAAAAATCATTTTTGACATCAGCACATCAAAATGATCTAAAAACACCAAAATATATTCATTTAAAATTAAAAAAAAATGAATTTTTTGGAAACGCGATTTCAAAAGCTGTCTCAAACAGCTTCTACCGACTTGCTATGCTACTGTTTTTTATACAAAAGAAATACTAGATATACAAGCTGTTTCGGTATATTTTTTAACATAAAAATTAAATATAAATTTAAAAGTCAATACAAGTATTTAGCTAGATAAATTATTAAATAAATAAAAATATTAACAATAATCAAAAGAGAAATTAAAAGAATTAAAAAATAAATGCAAATCAAGATATTCAGTCATATAAAATGAGACATTCACTCAATTATATTTGTTAAACTTGTTTATTTATATCAATCAAAAAATAAATCTGCATCTTAAAGAACTCATATACTAAAAGATAAACGCAAATGAAAATGATTGAATAACCTCACATCATATAAAAATTCCACAAGGCCAAACAAATCAACCATGCTATTTAAAAAGATTATTTTTATTTCAAAAAATAAACTTTGTTTGTATAAATAAATAAAAAATTATAAATCAATTATAGTAGTGTCTTGAAAAATCAAACACAAACAAAATAATTCTAAAAAAAACTTATATTAAAAAATGGCATGCAAAACCCGTGATATGAGTCATGAAATAAAAAACAACTTTAAAATGATAAGATTGTATGAAGCCAAATCCGCAGTACATAAAATGTTCAAAAGATGAATTCATTAGAAGGGGTGAAAAAAAATTAGAGGGAAATAAAAATTTGATTTGACTCGCACTCCGAAACGGGTTCTAGGTTTTTTTAAAAAAAAAAAACTTAAGTACATAGACTATTTTGATATGTTTTTTACCTAATATTTTTTATGTTTAAATTCAAAAGCTTATCTAAACATCTAATAATAATATCTGCAAATGAATACGAAAATAGTTAACAATAATTAAAAGAGAAAGTGGAAAAATTGAGATTTGAAAGTAAATCAAGATGATTTACTTGTTTGTGTCCACTCTATTTATTAAAATCAAATAAAGATAATAAAAATAAAAACAAATATGAAACCAAGTTAATAAAATAAAAGAAAAAATATTTGCAAACAAAAAAAAAAGAATTTTAAAAAACTTCATCTAAAAAAAACTTGTAAAACTCGTGGTCTAAGTAATGAGATGGAGACAAACCAATTGAATACAAATTGAAGGTAACAACAAAACTATTTTTTCAAATAATAATAATAATAAGTTAGAATGATAATGCTGTAAAATAAAATGAGGGGAAAAATATCTCTAATTGTATTAACACTTAAAACTTGTGAAAATTTGACAAATAGAAAAATAGTGAAACTTAATCCCAAGCAAATCAAACACTGAAGGATGTAGCGAGGGAAATTGACCACGTAAAAGATATAATTAAAAAGACGAGGATGAAAACCAAAATTAAAAAAAATAAGGGCACTTAAAAAAATTATATTGGAGAGTTAAAGTGAAAAAAAACTTCAATAAAAGTAAGGGAAAATCAATATAACAAGGACTAAATTGAAGAAAAAAAACACAAACTTTGATTGAAAAACAAAATTAAAAATCAATAAAGCTCTAACAAAAGAGCCAAAGGTCAAATGACAATTCAAAACCATAAAGATCAAATTGAATTTTTTTTATATATATAAAATATCAAAAAACCTCTTGGTCAACAAGTTTATTTTTTGTTGACCTTAGGGGTATAATAGTTTTTTTACTATACAATTAAAATTAAAAAGAAAAACGTATCTCTTTTATATTTTTTTAATTACCAATACACATAAAAAAACAAAATATCCCTACGTCAAAAGCTTCTATTTTCTCAATTAAAGAGCAAAATGATAATTTTACTTCTCTGAAAAAGACAACAACATCCTTACTCATAGCTTTTTAAAATAAAAATCCATTGTGCTTACATGTTCATAGTAGACTATGTCTTCGTCTGGTATAAAGCAGACGCCCACAATTGATTTCTATATAAATTAGAGAAGAATGAACTTAAAGCTTGAAATCTTTAGATCATGTGTGTGTGTGGTATTCAAAGACTATTGTTTTTTTTTAATCTATTTGAGTTTTGATTAAGGGTGTATTTGGTATTACTTTTACTTTTGTGGTCGAGGTTTTAAAAAAACAGTTTCATGAAAAACACTTTTGTTGTGATTCAAAATAATTTTTAAAGTATTTGATTAAAACTGTGATTAAGTTTGAGGTTAATGAAAAATAATTTCAAGTGTTTGATTACCAAGCTTTTCATATTGCTTTCAATCTGTGAAATTACTTTAAAGTGTGTGTTTGTATTGTTTTTTAAAATATTTAATAATTATAATAATAAAATATAATTAATAATTCAAGTAAATCAGACACTAGTTTTTATTCTCTTCAAAATAAAATGTAATTTCATCACGAACTATAAATCCATATGTGAAGGTCTTTGCGATCTCAGAATAACATATAGTAAAATATCATCTGAAATAAAATTAGGATTACGAGAAAAAAATTATATTGTGATCTTCTTCTATATTTATTTATATTTTAATTATTTTTTAGATTATTTTAATATTAAAAATATATTTTTATATGAAAATATAATAAATAATAAACTAAAAAATACCCCCTCTCTGCAACCCTCTCACACATAAAATATAATAAATAAGAAAAAAAATACTCTCAGCCCCTCCTCTCTCCTCATGAAACGCATGAAAAAACAGCAATTTGCTGCTTTCCATGAAACGCAAGTTTTGTTATTTTTGAGACATGACCCATATGATTTTTCAATTTCTATACATTAATCAAATACCAAAAACAACAATTTTTTCTACACCACCGGTCACACCTCACTCACAAACACCCTTTAAATTTGATTAAATCAATTGTATTAATTAAAATTGTAAAAATCATTATAAACCTCAAACTCAATTTTGGTCAATTACCAAATCATTGAGTTTTCATACCAAGTTACATCAACTCATCAAATTAAATCAAGTTTTACAACGATTAGTGTAACTATCAACTCCAATTTTTTTCTCAATCCCTTTTTACTTTATGATCCAAGTATAAATTTGTTTGAGATGATGCCACCCAAATTAAAGTTAGAATTCATGCACATAGCCTCGCATAAATTGACGTGCATTTGGTCATGAAATGTCCCCGTAGCTTGTTTCCTCAGCAAATTGCCTCCGTCAGCTTTAATTATGATCTCTTTAAACAAAAGTCGAACGGCTGCACCAAACTGAAGTCGTGGAAAGGTTATAATCCTAAACTGTTTGAAAAGATCTTTTTACTTCAATTAACAGCAAATTAAAAAAAATAAAATCACGGGAGCCCCACCTACGACAAGATACATAGGAGGTGTTTGGGAGTGCTATTCAAAAATATTTTTGAAAAAAATTAATTTTTTTTTATTTTTAAATTTAAATTAATAAAATTTAGTATTTTTAGATTATTTTAATGTGCTGATGTCAAAAATAATTTTTTAAAAATAAAAAAAAACATAATTTTAATGTATTTTTGTACGAAAAACACTTTTAAAAATAACCACAACCACACTCCCAAACAGACATATAAAGATACAGAAGATTAGTATTACTGAAACACACACAATATATATATATATATAATCATTTAAAAATTTAAATGGTTAGATAAAATCCTATAATATAATTTATATTATTATTTAATATACATTTTAAAATAAAAACTTTTAAATCTGAAATTTGCGTAGATTTATATTATCTTATATTTAGTTTTTCATCAAATAGAATAAGAGTGGTAAGATTTGAAATTGTAATCGCTAGATCAATAAAACTCTAATACAATATCAAGAAAACATCTTATTTAAAAACATAAATTATGAGATAAAATCTTTTAATATAATTTATATTCTTTTCACTCTATATCTTCCACCGGATATATAGCTTCGTATACGCATGCTTTGTTGGAGAAAGGCCATGTGGCCATGTCGTACGTTCTTCGTTCGTCAGGTTTATCATACTCGATCATCACCTTCGTTCAACCTTGCAAATTATAACATGGGGCCGGCCAAATGTCCATTATTATTCCATCGATCTCCATTGTCTAGTTAGGTACCTGTTTGAGTCGTGGATTTGATCTTCCTTATTATGGATCATTCTTTATTTTAACAATTTATGTTATATTATGTGCTTGTTTGGGACAACTGTTGCTGTAATTTTTTAAAGTGATTTCCGTGACAAAATATATCAAAATAATGTTTTTTTTTATTTTTTTAAAAATTATTTTTGACATCAACACATCAAAATATCTAAAAATACCAAAATATATTCATTTAAAATGAAAAAAAAAAGAATTTTTTGAAAACACAGTTTCAAAAAGCTGTCCCAAACAGTTTCTATATTAATTCTACAAAAGCAACGAGGATAGTTTTGTTGGTGCTTATAAGAATTTGTTTCAGTAAGGATAAAGAGAAGAGGAAGACGATAGTGAGGATATGTATTTGTGATAATGGCTCCAGTTCTGCACACAGGGTTTGCTTTAGCCGGTAGTGAACAAAAGAACATGGAAGGTAGTGGATTGTGGGGTCGATCTGTCCACCAACAGGAAGATGAGATTTCTGATTTTAGACATCGGATGCTCTCTTCTTTCCTTAAATCCATTCATGTCTTTTTTTCTTTCTTTCTGTTTTCAAGTTCTTGTAGCTTTATACATGTTCTGCTTTGCATGTGCGGGTGTAAGAAAATGACAAGAAACAGTAAAAGCTAGCAGATAGCTTTTTTTTATATTTTTTTAGATATTTGTAGATTATTTTCATGTTTTGATATTAAAAATATTTTTTAAAAAATTAAAAAAATATCATTTTGATGTATTTCTGAATAAAAAATATTCAACAGAACTATCTAGTAGATGTCATAGTGATAAAAATAATACTCAACTATTAAAAGCTTGCTAATTTTGTTTCTCTATCTTCAAAATTAATAAGAGGTCAATCCTTGTCGTTAATCAATATAAGTTAATCGATGCTAATTAATATAAATTCATATATAATAATTATATATATTTGCCTTTTTACTTGTGACGGGAGTTAAAAACTTGGACGCTCAAGCTCTTAGAATTTAATTCGTAAGCTATTATATGCTTTTCAATTCTAAAATACTTATATAATTGACATTACTCTCCAAGGTATCTTAAAGATATTAATTAAGAAATTATGATTATTAATGTGGTTGATAATGAAGTTTTGATACACACATGCGCTCACGTGCTGTCATGTGATATATTTCAAAATCTATTAATAAGAATCGCAATGCTTAAAATTTTGTGAAAAAAAATGTAATTTCCCTATTTAGATTATTAATTCACCCCGCATAGTAAGTTCAATAATTTTTTTTTAATATAAAAAATATATATTTAAACTTTGTTCTCTAATAAAAATAATTTTAATCACACACTCGGGTCACGATAAATATTGAATGACTATTTTTTTTATTAAATGGATTAATAATGCTTTTTTTCCATTTTAGATCACTTTTAATATATGATTGACATCTATACAAAACATTTTTTTAATTAATATATATGTTCGACTCAATTCAATTAACGTGAAAAATATGATGTTTGCAAGAAGGGATGGTACGTAGCAACTCGAGGATAATGTTACTTCTAAATTGAGGAGATCAATTTTCATGCATGTTCTTGTGGGTTCTAATTTAAAGCCTGTTTGGGAGAACGGTTATGGTAGCTTTTTAAAGTGCTTTTCGTGTTGAAATATATTTAAATGATGTTTTTTTTTTATTTTTTAAAAAAATATTTTTGACATCAACACATCAAAATGATTTAAAAATACCAAAATATATTTATTTAAAATAAAAAAAATTAAAAAACTACGGCGTAGTAGGTGAAACGCCGCACCAAACAGCTTCTTAAAGTCACGAGCAATCATATACCAGAATAAAACAAATTAAGTGATCAGAAAAAAATAAAAAACGACACATGCACACTCATACATATAAATATTAATTAAAAAAATTAAAATATAAATGGTCGATTGGAGTTTCTTACTTTTGACTAAAATGATCGTGACGACTTCTTTACTATAATGGAAAAACTGTTTGTACCTTTTATTTTATTTTTATGTAAAAAGAGAGTTAAACTATGAGTAGTCATCATCTAATTAATATTATTCTATTTTCCATGCTCAACTTTTGGAGACATTTTTTTCTCTTGGGATTATTGTTAAGATTTGCGACTCTACTTTATGCATGTCTTCATCATACTTTTTTTTATTATTTTATTTCTTTGTATTTACTTGGTTTATTCCCCCCTTTTTAATGTTTTTTTATTTATTTAAAATCAAAGGGAGATATCAGATTTTGGAGCATGACATAGAGAGAAACTCTTCTCTCACTCTCTCTCTCCCCTTTATTTTTTTAATTTCATTTTTGATTTAAAATCTTTTCCAAGCCCTTTTACTGTTCCCATTTAACCACTTCAAAATTTAAATGGTACCAAATGAATGTTGGAAATTATAATTTGTGCTCCTCATCACACACCATGTTCTTGATCATACAAACCATGATCATGGAGATAGATCATGAGGTTTGATTATGGGGATCAATTGATTGATCATGGCTAATTATCTTCTTGATGGAAGGAGAAAATTGAAAAATAAATTAATGAGCGGGGTCCTTGATCTATCTATAAATAATAACTTGTGTATTCCATCTACGACTACTAGTAGACATAGATCATAAAGTTCCTCTCGTAAAAATTTTATTATTTTAAAGTTGTATTGTTATTGCTGTTTTGAAAAAGTTTTGCTGCTGCTGCAATTGGGAATTCATCTTTCGGTACTTGAGCAACAATAACGAGAGATATTTATAATCTAAATTTTCACTGCTATATGTATTTAACATTCGATTATATAAAGTATGTATAACAATGAATTCATTAATCACGTTTTTTTCTATTTCTAGCCATCCTCCATTCTTGAATCTCCTACATGTTTTAATTTATTGATATTGGGAATTATTACTAATTTATTTGAATTTCAGTATTGAAGTTAAAAATTGTAATAAGTGCCAATACACAAAAACACCACTTTTGTCTTTGCCAGAAATTCTATCACGATCAACGGGCTCACATTTCGCAAAATAATTTCTTTTAACTTGTAAATTACAATCAGATAATTAATTTGAAATCGCACTGTAATTGTTGAATCATTGAAATGAATATGAATGTAGGCGTGGTGAAGCTGTATATAATTGAGCGTAGCCATGTACTGAGTTGAATGTTAAGTGAATTATCAAATTTAATATGATTAAACTCAATATCAGATTTACTGCTTGTTTGGTAGTGTTGGTTTAGATTGTTTTTGAAAATGTTTTTCATTCTGATATGCGTTAAAATGATATTTTTTTTACTTTTTTAAAATTTATTTTTGAGATTAATACATCAAAATGATATATAAACATAAAAAAATAATAATTTAATTTTAAATAAAAAATAAAAATATTTTAAAAAAAATTAGTGTCAAACACCCTTTAAAATGCTTGGTTCAACTATATACTAAACTTAAGGCAATAATCATGACAATGATCAAATTCATTTATTTCAAACTTGGTGAATTTGAAGATCATCAAAAGGTTCATGTTGTTATTGTGAGTTTATTTATGTCCTAAGTTTAATACATTAACTATTTATATCATAAATAATTATCTTTGTATATCAATAGACGTGTAAAATATCTTTTACAAATCATCAATAAAATGAGAAAATAAACAAACATTACGAGAAGGGTTGAAAGCCGATCGGAGAATCTGTCGATCACCACTCTCCGACTGAAATCGAGGGAAAATGAGTTTTCATCTTGCCTTCCTGATGAAATGAAAAAGATCTTTCTCACTAGAAACAGAGTGATGAACTGAATATATTAAGCTTGATTCGGCAACGGATCAAATCAATTTAGTGCCCTGACAACCTCGAGCTTGACTGAGCTGGATTCTATTTTGAATCTATTCGAACATTAATCAGACTAAACAAATTTAACTCGACTAGTTGATGATCTGCAGCCTAGTTAACCCTACCAATTTAAATCAAATGAACTCCAAAGAATTTTTAAATAAAAACCCTAAAATAATATCGTTTTGGTGAAATCAACAACCCAGTAATCTAAACCCCAAAACAAGGTCAGTTCCCGTACAGGTTTGATCGATAACTTAGCTCAAGAAAACCACAGGTTCATCTAGGTCTGCGCTAGTAATTTATTGGGTCCACCAGTATGATCTTCCTTTCCTTTCGAATGATGAACTTGCATGCCACTTTGTGTAGTGTTATATACATTACAGTGCTGTGATAATTTATGATTTAGGGTTACATCACTAGCACTATTGATATTTGATAATGTTGTTCGTAAACCTTAATCCTAACATTTTCTTTTCATGAAAAATTTCTCTCGAATAAGATTTTTGCAAGCAATTTATTAACATAATTTAAGATAATGTTTCTCAATCTCTAAAATTTTATATTTTATCCCTAAAACTATATAAAAAAAAACAAGTATTTTTAAGTCTTAAGATTAAACTCTTTACAACAAGAAAAACAACTTTCATAGTATCTATCAAGTATTTTTCATAAATTCTCTTACAAAAAATAACTTATAAGGCTGTTTATATCAAAGTTGTCAATTCCGTTCTGTTTCGGCCGGAACGTTCCGTGCCGTTAAAAAAATCGAGACGAAACAACGTCGTTTTTGTCTCGGTTTTAATTCCGGCCGGAACGTTCTGGGTGTGCCGTTCCGGCCTTAAAATCCTCTTTATTTTGATTAACTTGTGATTTTTTTTCTAATATTGAGATCATGTTTGTTTGACTTTGTGTTTATATTGTATAATTTAAAATTAATTTATCTTGAATTTTAATTATGCTTGTTAAATTAATATTTTAATTTTATAATTATATATGAACAGTACAGCCCCGAAACGGCACGCTGGAACGCTCCGAAACCGGAACGTTCCGTTCCAATAAAAAACCGGAACGGCATTGACAACCTTGTTTTCTATATATATATATATTTAAAAATAATATGTCTTGATAAGTTTCTCTATGAGACTAATAGTATTTTTGTTATGCTAGTCAATTTGATACATGTCAATTGAGTGATTTGCCTTGTATCACCTTAATATACTCAGAATCTTTTTGTCCAACTTGAATATTGAATAAATAAATAATCTGTATGTATATTCACCTTTTTTTGTGCTCTATTTCTTTCTACACCTCTCAATCTCCTCCGAAATTTTTTGTTCAAAATTTCTCCTTGGCTCATTAATGGAGTAGTTGAAGCTAAAAGGATTGCCTCCGTAAGCCCGTTCAGTCTTTCCTTTATAATAGATTTTTTCACCTTGATGGCATGTTGCTGAGTTTAAATCTCTCCTCAATCTTTTGTAAATCAAATGCACGCGTCTGGGAATCAGATATACATTTTTCTATCTTGAAATTTCTCTGTTTCTAATAGAACCCGTTACTGTATAATTAAGATAGAGAAAATTAAGGGTCCTATAAGATTTTGGAAGGATGTGTAGGTTTTTTATGTCAAAATCATCAATGACAATTCCATCGTGGAGGGGATATGGTATCATAGTGCTAGAGTCCTTCTCTATGAGCTGCGACTTAATTTGCATGCTGTCACGTTCATCTCCTACGAAATTCTGGTTCTAGATCTTTTTAACCTATTGTTTGAAAGAGAGAGAGAGAGCCATCAGAGATGAATGGTTCACGAGGAGGGAAGGATAGAAAACCTATAATAATTACCTTCTTGTTGATTACTTTCATCAATTTTTGTTCCGCCCCACCACCATATAAAATTGATACTTTTTCCTCATGATGGTGCATATACATTTTGGTATTTTGCCGCGTTTATCGATCGGTGCACACTTTTGCGATTGGAAGAGGCATTGCTGCTGCTTCTTTTTTTCATTGAATGTTGATTATTTCCCTTCCCATGTCCAAGGATTTCCAGTCCATGGCTGTAGTATCTTAAACGTTTTTGTTTTGGCTTTGCAGGAGTTTCTATTGAGTGATGTTAGATCATGGTAGCTAGTAACTTGCCTTGAAAGCTATCTATATTCCCAGTTCTGCAAAATGTTTGATTGTAACTACAAGTCACAATATATTGGTGGTCAGAAGGAGAAATTTGTAAGGTACATTAGATCCCCTTGTGTTCATCTTTATTATGAGTAATTTGTAGTAAATGACAACAATCTATCTGTGTTTTTTTAATGAATTATATCTAACTCAATGTTGGCATGTTTTGGGAGCTTGTAGGTTGGATGAATTTGATGCATTATCAGTGACTTCTAATAAGAAAGGAATGAAGAAATTGAGATTTAACTTAGATGGTTTTAGCAAAACTGGCCATGGAAAGAAAAATGCTTCAAAATCTCTTCGGTATGGGGTGAAAAGAGGATCAGAAGGATTGTTAACAATTGGACGATCACTTAAAACAGGAGTCACTCGTGCTGTGTTTCCAGAGGATCTTAAGGTGTCCGAGAAGATGATTTTTGATCCTCAAGACAAATCTCTTCTGTTATGGAATAGGCTTTTGATCATATCATGCATTTTATCAGTATCTGTTGATCCTCTCTTCTTTTATCTTCCTGTCTTCAACTATCGGATGGCTTGTCTGGGTATGGATACAAATTTAGCAGCAACAATTACAACTATGAGGACAATTCTAGATGTTTTCTATCTGATTCGCATGGTTCTTCAGTTTCGAATAGCCTATGTTGCGCCATCATCGAGGGTCTTTGGACGAGGTGAACTTGTGATTGATCCTGCACAGATAGCCACCAAATATCTAAGCCGTTATTTTATTGTTGATTTTCTCTCTGTGCTACCTCTGCCTCAGGTTTGAGAATTACTTCTCTTCTTTCTGCCATTGTTGGATTCTTAAATTTCACCCCCATATCGTTTTTCCTACCCTTTTTGTTATGAATAAGTGTCATGGATTCTATACGGTATCTGTACATACTGAAATTATCCTCTTCTGCAGATAGTGGTATGGAAATATCTTAATAATAAAAGGAAGGGCTCGGAGGTGTTAGCTACTAAGCAGGCATTGCTAATTATTGTTTTTCTTCAGTACATCCCAAGGTTTGCTCGCTTTTTTCCTCTGGGGTCAGACCTGAAAAAGACTGCTGGTTCCTTCGCTGAGAGTGCTTTTGCTGGTGCTGCGTACTATCTGCTTTGGTACATGCTTGCAAGTCATGTAAGTAATTGCTGTTATGCAGAAACGTTTCAGTAGTTCTGTTTGGTCTTCGGATATATGGATAGGAGTAGCAACTTTGTGTTTTACACCAACATCTGTAAAAGTTCTAAGGAAATCAAAGAAGATAATCACCCCAAGAAAGTCTGGTTAGTTTCTGTGGACTGTGAAGTTCTTAACTTGAAATGTAATTCGAGGGAAATGGTTCCAAATCCTAAATGTTTCACAGTGGATTTATGAACTTTCACCATGATTCTCTACTGATTCTAGAATCTAAATTTCTTTGTTTCCTCTTAAAGCAAATATCACTAAAATACGTTAAAGATGCCCGTGGAGCAATTTATCAAATTTATCTGACCAGACCCGGGTCCAACTTTGCAGATAGCAGGTGCTTTCTGGTATTTACTAGCCATTGAACGTAAAGATACATGCTGGAGAGAAGCTTGCATTCTAAGTGGGAAATGTAACATAGACTTCTTGTATTGTGGCAACAAAGCACTGCCAGGTTTCCATGGTTGGCGAAGGATAAGTGATGAGGTTCTTGGAAACAAATGTTCTGTCGGCGAAGATGATAATCCACAATTTAATTATGGAATCTATTTCCAGGCTATGTCATCGGACATTGTGTCATCCAGGAGCTTTGTCTCCAAATTCTTTTATTGTTTATGGTGGGGCCTGCAAAATTTGAGGTATCTTGTGCAACTGGTCTTTATGTTCATAAAACACGAGGAGATATTAACACATCTCTTTGTTGCATTTTCAACAAAATTCGAGGTATCGTGATTCTGCAAAAAATCTTTATTGTCCAATTCGTCAAAATTTTAGTCTAGTCCACTGAGTTAAATGCGCAGAAGAATCAAAAGAACATAATAAGTTCCAATAATGAGTTTGCTGTTTTTTTTTTTCCAGCCTATATCAGAGTGGTAAGAACATGAATTTCAATATCTATAGTTTATAGAAACTTCTCAGTCCAGTAGTAATAGTCAATGTTGGAGAGAATTTTGATTTTTTATTTGACAACTACTTATCCTTCCGAGCTATGATCAAGTATTCTAAGAAGAAGACTAAGCTTTTCCGAGCACATAAATGGAGTCCACATGTTCAGGATTTGTTCTAAAGACTCCTTGGTTTGAACTATCATTTGCTTCCCAACTGTTGTCTGCGCATTCATCTTTAAAATCGGTGTTGAAATTTGTATTCAGAAATATTTCTGTTATCAGAATTTTATTCACTTGAAGCATTTGGTGTTTTTACCATATACAGTACTCTTGGTCAGGGCCTACTAACAAGCACCTATCCTTTGGAAGTTATCTTTTCTATACTATTAGCTATTGCCGGGCTTATCCTCTTTGCACTTCTGATTGGAAATATGCAGGTATGTTAAAATCTTCACTTCTTTGAATGTTCGTACATGCTTGTTTGTTTCAGATGCCCCCCTATATATATATATATATAGCGGGAGAATACAATTCATTGTATTGTATTAAATTGTCTCAATCCCTGTAAACACTATCATGTAACTCATATCTCCAAAGCACCTGTATCTTTGTTTACAGTAATCAAATTTCCAAGTTTCATTTCCAAATTTCGAGTTTTATTTATTAATTTCGAATTTACATTTTACATTTGTATTTACATAAGTATGCTCTGTGTCTGATCAAGGATCCTGACATTGCTGGTCTTGCCTTGTTCTTACACATCAGAAATTCGTTCTGTTCTTCATTCATATTTCCTTAGGCTAGTTTAATTCCGCAATCTCAAGCCGAGTTATATATATATATATATATATATATATATATATATATATTATCAAAGCTGAGGGCTACTCGTGTCATTGAATTCGTGTTATAATCTTATTGTGGATTGTGATTTTAGCTGATCTAACCAGTATAATTGATATTAATCCACTTTAGAATTCATCAAACAGAAGAAACAGCATTGAATAATGGTACTGATATTTGAGCTCTCTTGTGGTTGCAACAGACCTACCTGCAGTCTCTTACTGTTCGTTTAGAGGAGATGAGGATTAAAAGGCGTGATTCTGAGCAGTGGATGCATCATCGCCTGCTTCCGCAGGATCTTAGAGAGCGAGTTAGGCGCTATGATCAGTACAAATGGTTGGAAACTCGAGGAGTGGACGAGGAGACTTTGGTCCAGAGTCTACCTAAAGATCTCAAAAGGGATATCAAGAGGCATCTCTGTCTGAACTTGGTCAGAAGAGTAAGTATGGTTTTATTCTCCAGTGTCATCTTTGATGCTCCTTTGGTTTGCTTTTTTCCAATATTTTTGTGGAAATATGTCTCAATTTGAACATGGTGGTTTTGCAGGTCCCTCTATTTGCCAATATGGATGAAACATTGTTGGATGCCATTTGCGAGAGACTGAAGCCAAGTCTGTATACAGAAGAGACTTACATAGTCCGTGAAGGGGATCCAGTTGACGAGATGCTTTTCATAATTCGCGGACGCCTGGAGAGTGTAACTACAGATGGTGGAAGGAGTGGATTTTTCAACAGAGGTGTATTGAAAGAAGGGGACTTTTGTGGTGAGGAGCTTCTGACTTGGGCACTGGACCCTAAATCTCTCGGTAATTTTCCATTATCAACTAGGACGGTGAGGGCATTGACTGAGGTAGAGGCTTTTGCCTTAGAAGCTGAAGAGCTGAAGTTTGTTGCATCTCAATTCCGGCGTCTTCATAGCAGGCAGGTGCAACACACCTTCCGGTTCTACTCTCAGCAATGGAGGACTTGGGCTTCCTGCTTTATTCAAGCTGCTTGGCGCCGGTATTCCAGGAGGAAAGCTACAGAACTTCGCCGCCTAGAAGAGGAGGAGGAGGAGGAGGTAGATTATGATGAGGAAGATGACGATGATGATGAAAGGGCATTAGTTGGGGGACATGATGGCTCTGCTAGACTAGGTGCAACAATCCTTGCTTCACGCTTTGCTGTCAATGCTCTTCGTGGACACAGGCTTCGCAGCTTGAATTCCAGAGGCTTGATGAAGCTGCAGAAGCCCTCAGAACCTGACTTCAGTGAGGAGTGATGAGTGGAAGTAGGGATGATTTTATGTATCTCTGGATGTTCTTATACATATTTGTAATTGGAAAGTAGATAGTAGTGTCATCTCTGTTAAGAAACCATCTCACCTAAAAGCTTAAGCTTATAGGTGAGGCCCCAGAATATGATTTATATTATTCTCTAACACACCCCCTCAAGTGAAAGCCCTTTGGACTTGAAACTTGCACACAGTCTCATACTACCTTGTGTTAGATTTTTATCAAATAGAATGGGGGTGGTGAGATTCGAACTCATGACCGCTGGGTCAATAAGGCTTTGATACCATGTTAAGGAACCATCTCACCTAAAAGCTTAAGCTTATAGGTGATACCCCAGAATATGATTTATATTATTCTCTAACAATCTCAACCTGTTCAACCAAATGATGTTTTATTTCGTATTGTTAGTAGCAGCTCCTTGCAAATTAGCTGTTGTGTACCTTAAATAAGGCTATTGAAACACCACTTGGGGATATTAACATGTCGAGTCCTTTGTCTTACATCTATAAGAAACCACTCATAGGTTGTCTTAAATTTGTCCATCGCACTCATAGTTTGTCTTAAATTTGTCCATCTCATTAGAGGCTGGTGTAAGATTTGAAACGAACATGCAGATTGACTGTCAACTTTGTTAGGTTTGTTGCCATTAATGTGCTGCAATCATTATATGCAGATGTAGGTGATTTTCCAAACCACGTTAAATCTTATGTCAGCATATTCAACCTCCAACAAGCATTGATCATGAATATCACTAGTCCCCCAACAATTTCTCTACAAGAATTTGAACAAAATTTCAACCAAGAAAGAAAAGAATCCTTGAACAAATTCAAGAACTTATATTCTTGCCCAGGTCGAGTAATAATGTTCGAGTTGTCGAGTCTTAAAGTTCATTTCTTCTGTTTTCCTACTGGGGCAAGGATACAGAAATCAGAAGTCAAGCAAACATCTGGACCAAAGCATGATGAATCTGCTCCTGTCAAATTAGGAGTATCTCCTTGCAAACCAAACGGTTAAACGGTCATGGGCTCAGTTGAGCTTTTCAACCTACAACCATGCTCCTCATACGGAACTCTACAAAAAACTTATTTTTCTTTTCATGCATTCTGCAACCAAGCAGAGAATAGAACATAACCGAAGTTCCTGTACGTTCTTTACAATAGCCGCGTGTTTGTGCCCCGTTCACTTTATCAAAAGATGCATAAATGAAATTTATGAGAGCAAACTAGGATTGAAGTGGGTATAAAATATATATAGGAAAAGATGAAAGAAAGAACCAATCAATCTCCAACACCGAAAACTCCAGTATTTCCGCGTGAACTTCGCTGCTTGGCTTTCAATAAGCATCTGATGCGTGTTTTCTGCTTCATGCTGCTGAAACTTCATGGAATTTCAAGTGATCTTTTAATGTATTTTGGAGGGGTGGGGTGATCGGAGATGAAACTTCAACTTGGGAGCCAGATTTTTGTGTACGGATGAAAGAATGGAATGAGAGAGAAATAGTACCGTAATTGTTTTTTGTTTTTTGGCTTGTTATATATGTGAATATAGCAAGCCCCTAAAAACATTCATCCATGAACTACCTGTTCAAGATTCGTAACATTAACTTATTATGCCAGTAGAGTCTGAAAAGAAGCACCAAAACAGAGCTTGTTAGGCCAAATCCCAAGCTTTATCAATGGTAGTTTCACAAGAAAATACCTAACCAAGATCAGAGTTGGTGCAAGAACTAGTATTAATAGAATCAAGATTTATTTCGTATATTATTACTACTACCCTCTACGCTGTGTGGCCTTCAAACAAATTATTATAAATTAGAAATGCAAACGTTGATATAATTTTATATTTTCTTGGTGCTGGTAGAACACTGCATTAGGAAATCCAGTCTACAGGGTTTGAAGAAAAGATTAGAACACATGGTTATCCTTTAAGATTTAAATTCGAAGAAAAAATGCAAATCTTTTTTGAAGAGGTCGGCCTCACATTTAAGAAGGCATGCTTTCCAGACTCCTTTCTTTATCATCAGAATTCAGACAGTTCTAATGCATCATCGGCTTATTGGTATGGTGTCCGAGTGCGATTAGATTAGCTGTTAAGAAAAAGCATTTTGTTTTTTCTATGGAGTTTATTCCTGTCCCAAAACCTATCATGGAACACTTTCCTGACATGGATCGCAAAATGAAGCTAATCTTCAGAAATATTCCTTACTTTTTCTATCTTGGTGCCAAATGGATGGTGGGTCTAATTGATCTTTTATTTGTCATCGTCCATTGATGGGAAAAGAAGACAAAGAAAAGCTTCCTCTCTCGCTCTCTCTCTCTCTCTCTCTCTCATACAAAAGAGAGAGAAGCTTTTGATCAGTAAAGAGAGTTAAAGAAGAATAAAAGAAAGCAATGGGAGAAAGAGACTCCGATGGCTTTAATAATATTCTCTTACCTTTCTCACTTTTCACGGCTGCTTGATTGAGTCATTATTATATGCATTTGTGTTCTTCATGTGCCCTTTGCATTGGATATATATATATATATATATATATATATATATCATTAGTGATGTAGAAATGAAAGAAATTACTAATATGCAGGTGAATTCGCTTTTTCACACTGGATATATTATTTTAATATAATAATATTAAAGATAAATTATAAAAAATAAAAATATATAATATATAATGTTAATATATTTCTAAATAAAAAAACATTTTAAACAGCACTTGTAAGCTTCCTGCTACACAAACACTTGTTGTCTTCTCAGTTTTACTCCAAAAAACAGAGAGATCATGGAGTTCAAGTCCCTCTTTTGCCCTAATTCTCCCTTTGTACGTACTTTTCTCTCCCCCTCTCTTCTCTTCCCTCCACTCTGCAACTCACCTTATCAATTTCCTTCGATTACTACTCTGTTCAATTACTACTCTGTTCAATTACTTAGTTTTTACTCCTGAAATCTCTGTTTGGTTTGCTACAAAGTGAATTTTTTTATACCCATCTACTTTTTATTCTTGATAAATTCTCCTTCTCGTCATTCTCTCGTTGTAATTCCCCATTTGTTTTTTTTAATTGTTCTTGGTTTTTCCAGGTATGGGAGGGAAATACTTTCTCGGAGTGTTTTGACAACATATATCCTTACTTCTTCTTTTTAAGATATTAATATTAAGAGTTTGGTTGTAATGCAACTGCTGCTTCTATTTATAAATTACGTTTCCTTAACATGCTTACAGTTTTAGGATTCGGTACGAACGTGGTGACTCTTTTTACAATTGTGGTGCTTGCAATTACTCGAAGCAATGCCAGTCGAATTCCCAGGGTAGATTCTTTAACGTTCGAACATTTGATTTATTTGGTTGTTGAAAATCTAAAAGAGAAAAAGTTAATAAATGAGGGTTGATGGCCCAGTTGGTTTGTTTTCGTAAAAAGGTTAGTGTAGTAAAGGATTAATCATGACAGAATCATAATAAGCTCAGTTAATATAATTAGAAGCTCACCTGAGTGTCCTTTCCGTGGTTCTTCTTTAAGAAGCTCTCTTTCTTTATTTCCTTAAAGCTTGCTCTGTATGGAAATTGTCCTTCAACAGTTTTAAGATTATAAAGTCATCTGTACTTGGTCGTTTGATTTATCCAAGCATCCAACTTTCTTGACGCTTCACACTTCACTTTCTGCTATGACTGTCCACCTTTTTTTTTAATCTTTTTTCCCTGAATTAGGCACCAAGGGTTCAACTGAATTTCTTTCTAAATTTAGTGAACTGATACTTTTATGATTATTGTTCAGATAAGTTGTGCAGAAAAGATTGTTTTTCGTTTTCTTCCTTTCCTGGGAGCATCTGTCTCGTTTATAGACGTGGTTTTGCTTATGAAGAAAGAACTTCATGGAGACTTTATTGAATTTCACGAGTTGCTTTTCAGAAGTTCTCACTTGATAGTCTGGGTGAGCTTTTTTAATATCAAGTTGTTTGGTTTGTAGTCATGAACCCTGTTGCATTAACGCAAGATTTCATTCTTAAATTTATGCAGACAGTTATCATAATATCGTCTAAGTGTTCCCGCTTACACAATATTTTTTGCAACCGGTTCCTATGTTTCTGGTGGATCATGAAATCACTATTAGGAATCCTTCATCTGCATAGAACGTTTGATTCAATGGAGGTAATGCTATTTCCATTTTTACCCCCCCCCCCCCACCACCAAATCCTAGATTCCTGATTGATTTATTCTGTTGCTTTTTGCTACTCTGGCTAATTGTTTTGTTCAAATATTGTAGAAATCAGTTATCTGTTTTTTTTTCCTCTGAAAAGAAAGAATCATAAATTTGTAAAATTCCTCACAAGTATTTATGGTGTTCAGACTTTTAGGCATGCAATATTTATTTCTTTACTGGTAAGTGAAGGGCAAGCTTGAAACTTCTTTGGCTGCAGGTCAAGAAATGCCTTAAAGATAGTTGTGTTGTTTTGTTAGATGTCATGTTTGGCATGTCCATCAACATTATCAGGATTAAACAGGCATCTCCCAAGAGCAGGTATCACCAGTCAATTGTTTGCTTGTAGTATCCTTAAATAATGGGAGCATCATCTAGTCTCCTTTTTCCCCTCAAGTGCTATTCTGTACCTACATGAATGCTTGACCCTTTTTCTAATATTTATTTCTATTGGCCATACTGTAACTTGTAGTTCAATGGAAGATCCACTTCTTTCTGTCGACACAGACATTGAGGAGGGTTTTTATGGGGACTCAGTAAGTAGTTGTCTTTTTTTAAAATTTCCTATGTAAGATTTGTGTTTTCTTGTTTCAGAACTTACAATTGTTTAATGTTTTACAGTCTTGGTTGTTTTGATGTATAATTTCTAAATATATCTGCTTGGGCAATGTATTGCTAAGCTTTGTTGTTGCAACATTTCAAAATTCTAATGACACCATTACACACACACACACACACACACACACACACACACTTTCTTATACTGCTTAGAAACTCCATCTATTTTAAAATTTTGAAATTGTATTTCCTGCTTGTTGTTCCCCTAACTGTTTTCTGTTTCCACTTCTGATTTTTTTCAATTTGTGCAGCTGTTAAAATATGGTCAGAGTTTGTATTAATTAATGTGCATGTCTTGTATAATATAAAACCTAAACCCAAATTATATACAATATTTTTGCAAGCCTGGTCAACATATGAACCTACCCTCCTTGATTGCTTTATTGGATATCTTGGCTATGATAAGTTCATAGTTTGTTAGATCAGGATGGTACATTGCATATTGGATTACTCTTTTTGTCTTTGGTTTTCCTTAAGAATCAAATCTACTATTGGAAAAGGACGATATCACTGTTTCCTTTGTCGTCAATTACATTGTTGGGTCAAGCCTCGTGTATATAATAAAATGCTTCTCTTTGGTGCTGGTTGTTAGTTTTTTTCTCCACTGAAAATAAAGTAGTAGTGATTATTTGTACCTCATGTTTTGTCAAGGGAAATGCTAAGAGCTATTGGGATCACATGACATTCAAAACTATCACTTCTGTGATGAATCATGGAGTCATTAAGCAGCTTGGATTTGATGATTTACTTTCGCTACCTAATGACATGGAACCTTCTGCCTGTCATGATAAATTGTCAAGCTGCTGGAGAGTTCAGCTGTGCAGTTCTAACCCTATCTTCTATAAAGCAATCTTTTGTGCATATGGATGGCCATATCTTTGTCTTGGTCTGCTAAAGGTAATTTAATTCCTTCAACATGAAGTCCTATTATGTTATAATGCTTATATGCTAATGATGCTGATTCTGGTTTTAGCATCATTGTCCATTCACGTGTTAGATAAATATGGAGAGCGTGTTCTTCATTTGACATGTGAATTACTGATATAATTCTTTGTTTTAAGGTCCCCCTTTGTTAGTTCCCTTTTTCAGAAAACGATGAAAAGAAAATGTAAACCAAGAATTTGGATGGTAGACTACACAATACTTGTGAGAGCAATTTGAAATTAGTTTGGCTAACAAATGTTTTACTTTTGCCAAAAATCTGCAAGCATAAGCTCTTTGACGATAAAATTAGCTTCATTAGAGGAAAATACATCTAAAGAAAAATGATGAATAATTTTCTATTAAATAACTTTCAAGCATCTGAGAGTATCAGAGTATAATGTATATATTTATGATGGAAATTTTAACATTTCACAGGTGTTCAATGACTTTATTGGTTTTGCGGGACCACTGCTTCTTAATAAGCTCATTCGGTTTCTTCAGCAAGGTTTCCAGAGTTTGATATATAGATATAGATATATAGATATTTATATATTTTTAACTTGTATTTATTCCAACGTTGAAACAATGTCTATAGGTTCATGCTCTTACAAAGTTTTTTTCCAGAACTCTGTCGGTCACTTTATTTCTCTCTAATTTAACTTCTAATGTTGCAGCAATTACTTATAATGCACATGCATTTTCCTTTTTATTTTAATAAATTTTATGTTCAGTCATCCTTTTGGCTTTCCATGGATAGAAAAATGCAGTGAAAAAATTATTTACTGCTTCTCAGATTCTATGGGATGGGATGGCTATCTTCTTGCATTATCTTTGGGCCTCACCTCTATGTTAAAGTAAATCTTTCCCTTGGTATTAATTGTGATATCATTTTTTTGTCCTTTTCTTTTTGTACCTTTTATTCCTCTTCCCCACTGTGATTGAATTCCAAATGTAATATCATTGTTTCTCTTTTGCTTCCTGTTTTTTTAAAGTTCTGATTAAAATTGGACTAGCATGCAGCCTAGAAGCAGTTTTCTAGAAAGAAAAAAAAACCTTTAGAATTATATATTTTTCAATCAAATATTTTTATTAATTTCTCAGGAAAGGATTGATATAAGTAGAACTCAATTCTATTTTGGTAGTTGTCAACTGATAACTATCATGGGAACTGAAAGGCTTTTCCAAACCAGGATCTCGTTTGTTTATTTGTTTGTTTTTCTCCTCCTGCGGCAGATGGCTTTTTGGATCAGCTTCATATCTGCATGGTCATTTGGACCAATCATAAAACTTTGACAAAGGCATAAAAATTCTTTTTAATGTTGTCTCTAATGCTGTTTCTTGTCCCAATTTTCAGATCCTTTTTTGATACACAATACTCATTTCAACTTGGAAAATTGAAGCTAAAGCTACGATGTAGTATTATGACAGTAATTTATCAGAAGGTACATTATAATTGTTCTTCTGTTTGGGCGTCTCTTTATGAATGTTTGCAACTCAGTGAATATTAGTAGTCTTGTTGATTGAACTGAGATCAATTTACTGATCTTTAATGTGAAATCAATGCCTATTGAATTGTGTTTTTCACAAACTTTGTTATCTGTGAAAAAAGTCACTCCCAAACTTTTCAGAAATAAGCTATTTGCTGACTGTGATCACCAGCCTTCTTGCTTCCATTGTGACAAGTTCTTTGTCTCTTTGAAACTCTGTCACAGTCCCATGTTATTTTTTCAATCAATCACAAATTCACAGTCCCATTTATTGTAATTTCAGTAAAATATTCCAAATTTATTTCAAATTCATTATCAAAAACAATTTTCAAATTGTGTACGAAAACTGATCAATTCATGAACTACAGTAATTTTATTTTATTTTGCAAAATTAAATTAATACTATCAGCACACCTAGAAAAAAGGGTTTCCCAGTTGGCAGAGAAGTCTTTTATACCATTTGGCTAACATATGGTATTAGATTGCCCATTTTCTCATTTGTGACACCATAGATTTTAACTGTAGTATTTTTTTCATTCTCAAGAAAAAAATCTAGTCTTTGTTTTGGAAATGACAGAAAATCCTTCCTAGATGGGTAAGGCTTCTCTTGCTCTGGATGGATAGCCAGTTGTTTTATTATTTGTTCTGTCCTTTGACTTGTGTCTTCAATTTTATAAGCACGCTATGGCTTCCCATTGCTTATAATCAGTATTACATTCACTGTTACTTTAGGTCCTATGTGTTACCCAATCAGAGCGATCAAAATTTTCTGAGGGGGAAATACAGACATTTATGTCAGTAGATGCTGATCGAACCGTCAACTTGTGTAACAGTTTCCATGATATGTGGAGGTAAGAATGTAATCTTGTACCTGTAAGAGAAATGTTATCATGCAGCTTGAATTACTTACTGTCAAAGTCTTTTCCCATTCTTTTTTTAACACAAAGTGGTTGAGCGAGAATATATATCAGCCAAGTACCCTGTCAAATGTTATTTATTCTTATTATCCAAAGTCTTTATGTTCAAATGATATAGTATCATTCAATTAATTTTTCAATAATATTTTTTATAGGAATGCTTGTTTATTTTCTGTTTTAGTTTCTTGCTTTTCTTGTAGCTTCATCTCTGTTCAATATTGTGATCATATCAAGCTCCTATGATTGTTTCAGCTTGCCTTTGCAAATTGGAGTGGCACTGTATCTTTTGTATACACAAGTCAAGTTTGCCTTTCTTTCTGGACTGGCCATAACCATCCTTTTGATACCAGGTACTATCCAACAAAATCTTAATCTCGGAACATTCTTTGAATCATGCATGGGTTGCCATGATGATATTCCATGGGTTGCAGCTTTAAGGGAACATATTTACTAAATTTTCTTTTATGCAGTGAATAAATGGATTTCTGAATTGATTGCAAGTGCTACTGAGAAAATGATGAAGCAAAAAGATGAGAGGTATGGATTTAGATTCCTATATGAACACTGCAAAATAAATTTGAGATTCTCAGAAGTCTGATTATTATAACCTGGGCCATTGGCATGCTTTCCTAGAAATGCTCAATGCCTTCAAGCTCTTGCATGAGTGTTGTGACTAAGCAGACATATGAAGCTACAGCAATGTGGTCCTTTTGTGGTGACTGGCGAGTCCTAACTTGAGCAAGTTTTTTCTTGGATTCCAAATGTCTGTTTTACAAGGAGAAAAGATCCATCTTTCTTCCGATGTGGTCCTTGTTTAATTTTCTTGTTTTGAGTCCTATCAAACAGGATCAAAATAATTCATGTGTGATTACCTTCGATTAATAATGTATACAATATAACATGACTGGATTAGAAGGATATCTTCGATTAACAATGTACACAATATAACATGACAGGATTAGAAGGACAGGAGAAATCTTGACTCATATTCGAACTTTAAAGATGTATGGCTGGGAGCATCTTTTCTCTTGCTGGCTGATGGAGACTAGATCCTCAGAAGTCAAGCACTTATCTGTATGATAGTATACTTAATTCTTCTGCTGTCTTAAAATAATGCATTGTAAGACACTAGTTCTTTTATTATTTATTATGTTTGGCCCTTTCTTGTCAGACACGAAAATATTTGGATGCCTGGTGTGTATTCTTTTGGGCCACAACACCAACTCTTTTCTCTGTATTCACTTTTGGACTTTTTGCTTTGATGGGACATCAACTTGATGCTGCAACGGTATTATGATCTTATTTATATGATGCATTGATGATAAAGTTCTCTAGTTCTTTTTCTATTTTAGTCATTCTTTTTCTTGTCTTGTTCCCCAGCAACCATGAGGTGACTACTGGGAAAGTTGATTAATCCTAGAATCTTTCTTACAGGTCTTCACTTGTCTGGCCCTGTTTAATAATTTGATCTCTCCTCTTAATTCATTCCCATGGGTCATTAATGGATTAATTGATGTGAGTTATGCTTATCATGTGCTTTTGGAAGTCTAGATTATTATTCTCAGTAGTTTTGATATGGGTTTCTGCATTTTCTGTTCTCTGTAAGCCAGGCCTTTATATCAACAAGACGGTTGAGCAGGTTCCTCTGCTGTTCAGAATACAAACATGTACTCAAACAAAAAGCTGAATGTGAAGATATGGCTGTCACAGTGGATGATGCTTCTTGTGCTTGGTCAAGCAGTGAAGAAAAGCAACCAAATCTGGTGTTGAATCATGTGAATCTGTGCCTTCCAAAGGGTTCACTGGTTGCGATAATTGGAGAGGTCAAATGTTTGCTTGATGTTTTCTGACAGTCAATTTCTCCCACATTTCTGTATACGTTCTGACTTGATGAACTATCAATTGCTTGTGAAACATTGTGAATTGGGTATAAACATTGTGATGAACTATAATTACTAGTGAAACATTGAGTTGGGTATAAACATTATGATGAACTATCAATTTCTCCCACATCACTTCTCTGTTTTCTTGGTAAAGTAATGAAGAAAATCTAACTTGCCTGATTGTATATGAGATAATAAACTCAGATTTTCTTGTCCATCTTTATCCATTTTTTCCCCTTTTAACAGCTTAGGTAATAGGAACTATAGGCTTTTAGGATGTGGTGTAGAGACTTGGGTGATCCTTTATGTGCAGATAAGTACATGATTTGAGATCTTAAAAGACACCCATGCACAAATTTATATTTATGGAAAGCACATCGTATATAGGTGATGAGTTCATCTTCTTTGCCACCTTGCTGCATTACATCAATGGTTTGGCCAAGCAATCTTACTACCCATAACACTAAGACCATATTGCTATTAATTTTCAGAATGAGATATAAATCTTGAAACACACAAAATACCATGGCAATATGAATTTATGAACAGGATTCTAATAATAGTGAACCAGCACATAGATTTATAGTTTTATTTGATAAGAGGTTACTTTGATCAGACCTCTTTCCCCATGAAGCATCTTATTTCCATATCTCCTGCTTTTGTTATTCTCTTGGCTGACTTCATTTATTCAGGTTGGTTCAGGTAAATCATCCTTGTTAAGTGCGATACTAGGAGAAATGATGCTCATCCATGGATCAGTTCATTCAAGTGGATCTGTAGCATATGTACCACAGGTTAATGGAAATTTCTTTTTAGGAATCTCATGCATTGATACTTTTCATTCAAACATTTTTGTAATGATATCTGCTGGAATTGTAGGTTCCGTGGATTATGTCTGGAACAATACGTGACAATATTTTGTTTGGGAAAAATTATGATTCAAGAAGGTATAAAGATGTTGTCCTCAAAAGATTTTCACCTTTCTCGTTTAGAGAATTTGTAATTCATTTCTTCTTTTAGTCCATGTCATTTAGTTTCTCTTAACCCTTTCTTTCTACCTGAGAAGATATTCAGATACAGTCCAGGCCTGTGCATTAGATGTTGATATTTCACTAATGGCTGGAGGTGACATGGCTCATATTGGATCTAAAGGAATTAACTTATCTGGTGGGCAGAGAGCTCGTCTTGCTTTGGCAAGGTTATATTCAATTCATTTGTTCATCTTAACTTGCTTCTTGATGAATTTTCTTGAACCTTTTCTATCTCTTTCAATTGACATGCAACAGGGCCATTTATCAAGGGTTGGACACATATATGCTTGATGATGTGCTCAGCGCAGTCGATGCACAAGTTGCTAGGTGGATCTTACACAATGCTATTCTTGGTCCTTTTATGGACCAAAAGACTCGTATTCTTTGCACCCACAATGTACAGGTAGATGTCTTGGATCTTTTTCTTTTTTTTGGATATCCACAATTCTATTTAAGACCAAGTCAAGCCAAACTCTGAGCAGAATTTACTGGTTGATTGAAAGTAAGGATTTGAGCCAGCAGTGCTAATCATGGAAGAACAGTTCGATTTTTATGCTAAAAGAATTTTGTAATGTATTTGAAAATGAGTGTAAAGTATGCTTTCAACTGTCTCAGGCAATTTCTTCTGCTGATATGGTAGTTGTAATGGATAAAGGACAAGTGACATGGGTTGGAAGTTCAGTTGACTTGGCAGTTTCATCATATTCAGCATTTTCTCCCCAAAACGAATTTGATGCAGTCTCTGATGTTCAAGGGAAAGAACTGAGCATGGCTGATATTATTCAAGTCAGTCATAGTCACCTTCCTGAGAGGGAGTCTAATCATGTTTCAGAGGAAGTACAAGAGATCATCGAGGCTGAGTCACGGAAAGAGGGCAGAGTTGAACTTGCTGTATACAAGTAATTACCTTTTCCAATTAACTTTTCATGGATCAAATGAGTGTCAACAATCACGAAGTAGAGGTTTTCAGAGCTTTTTGATTTAAATTTGTCTCAGAATCTCTGATTAGCAAAACTACTTCAATTTAATTTTATTGTTATTTTTTACAACTGTTGTCCTTCTGCAGGAATTATGCAGCATTTTCTGGATGGTTCATCACAGTTGTAATATTTCTTTCAGCAATTCTAATGCAAGCTTCTCGTAATGGAAATGATCTGTGGTTGTCATTTTGGGTTGACACAGCAGGGAGCAGTCAGATACAGTACTCAATTTCCTTTTACCTGGTAATTACTTTCATTTTTAATGGTAATACTGCCGCATTAACATAGTCCTCACTTCAACTTACATTTATGAAACAGCAGGGAGTAAATTTTATGATTGCTTTGCAGTAAAATACCACTGTTGACAATGCAGGTTGTACTCTGTATATTTTGCATTATAAATTCTGCTCTAACATTGGTAAGAGCATTCTCCTTTGCGTTTGGTGGGTTACGTGCTGCGGTTCAGGTGCATGATACATTGCTTAATAAGCTTATTGATGCACCCGTACAATTCTTTGATCAAACGCCAGGTGGAAGAATTCTTAACAGGTGAGTAGGAATACTCTGTGATTAATTTCACTAATGTTTATCCAGTCAACACATTTACTATGCTTTGTAGGTTTTCTTCAGATCTCTATACAATAGATGATTCTCTTCCCTTCATCCTCAACATTCTCCTTGCCAATTTTGTTGGCCTGTTGGGAATAACAGTAATTTTGTCATATGTGCAGGTAATAAAAAAATTTCTTGCCTCTGGTTTAATGATGCAGAAATTTCAATTCCTTTACTTCCCTCACCTAGAAACTATTTTCTCAAGGGGTTCTGTATATGTGTGCAGGTCTTCTTCTTGCTTCTACTACTGCCATTTTGGTTTATCTACAGCAAGCTACAGGTATATCAATATATGCATGACTTCAACAGTTTCAAATTTCAATTTTAGTGTCAGTTTCAATCCAAAAATCAATGCATATCAGTGAAAAGCCATGCTCTGAAACTTCTATTCGAAGCACCATCGAAAAAGTCACATTCTTGGATTTGCTTGTATGCACTGCCTTTGTGAAAATCAGTTGGAATTTCTAAAGTTTTCACCCACAAGTAAAGGCATTGCATTTGCAAAATCTGGGTACTCGCTTCTTCAGCAACTCAATTTCTATATTATAGTAATGTTACTGCCTTGCCAGCCACCCCCCACCAACATCTTTGAGCATTCCTGGCCATTCACTATTTAATTACCAATATACAAGGATAAATCCCTGGGGAAGTGAAATAAGTGAATATAAGATGTTATAGAACTGTAGATGACGCTTCATAGGTATATAAAGACTCCAGATGGACTGCAGGTCAATCATTTGAACTTAGTAAAAATGAATACATGTTCAGGTTGTTTAGATAAGTTACTGTAATTTGTATCTCTCATGTATTTAGAAAGCTTTGAATCTGTCTACTTAAAAAGCTGCCTTTTCAGTTCTTTTACAGATCAACATCAAGGGAACTGCGAAGGCTGGACAGTGTTTCACGTTCTCCAATATATGCAACCTTCACAGAGACACTCGATGGAGCATCCACCATTAGGGCATTCAAGTCTGAGGTAGATATTTGATTGTTACATATGAGAATAATTTGTTATAATGGCAACCAGCTGAATTTCTATATCTCTTAAACCGTATTACCTCAGAACACAATCACTAAAATAAAAGGAAGAATAAGAAACTGGAATTAGCATAGCTAACATAAATCTGGAGAAATTCTATAAATTAAATTAAGTGTCTCGGTCAGGAATGCTGATCCTAGATGTGTAGTTTCTGATTATGCTGTGTATTTCAAAGTATTTATGATGTATGTTTAACTTCCAGTTTGTGACTATTTTGTTTAGCCATGAGATATGGTTGTATGCTAGGCCTAAAAGTGGATTAAGGGGGATAGTTTTGTTTTCCCCTTCTCACTTATGTGATGAGTTTCTATTCTTGTTGTTATGAAGAATAAGATGTTTCTAAAACTGCAAGAAAATGAAAAATAACAGAGACTGAACAGTGTTGATCATGAACAGGACTTTTTCATGGAGAAATTTATTGAGCATGTGACTTTGTATCAGCGAACATCTTACTCGGAGATAATAGCAAGTTTGTGGCTTTCCCTGCGGCTCCAGGTATGTATATCTTGGAGAGGAAAAGATTAAAAAAGTATGGGATATTGAAACTTTTTATGATGAATTTTGATTTTCACATAGTGAGAAATCGATGTAGTTTGTAGAAATCCAGTGTGTGAATTTTATATTTTTTATGATTTTTTCAATAATAATTACAGTTGGAAGTGAAGGGTGGCATTTGCAATTTGCTTAGGTTATTGTACTAACCAGTGATCTTCTTTTAGTTGTTAGCAGCAGTTGTCATCTCATTTGTTGCCATGATGGCTGTTATTGGATCTCATGACTATTTACCAATCAGCTTTGGCACCCCTGGGCTGGTATGGCATTAATTCTTATCTGTTTTCATTTTTGGCTTATCCCATTTTATTTCCCACATTCTAGTTGCTTGAAGTAACGACCTCATATAGATAAATGCCACTTATTTTGAATTCAGATTATAGTTCAAGATGGTATCTTTGGTTGCAGGTAGGATTGTCTCTCTCATACGCAGCTCCAATCGTGTCTCTATTAGGAAGTTTCTTAACAAGTTTTACTGAAACTGAGAAGGAAATGGTATCTGTTGAGAGAGCTCTTCAGGTAAAAGATAGAATTTATTTATTGCATGTCCTTCTCTGTAATTACTTACTTGATTCTACTCTCTTTAGTATATGGATATTCCCCAAGAAGAATTCAGGGGATCTCAGTCTCTGAATCCAGACTGGCCGTTTCAAGGAACGATTGAGTTTCAGAATGTTACGATGAGATATATGCCATCTTTGCCACCTGCACTACATGGAATTAGTTTTACAGTTCCTGGAGGGATGAAGGTTAGTGCTCATATTGAGACTTGTGTTGACCACTGTCCAGCATGCATATGATTTTGTGTTTGGAGCTAAAGTTTTCCAATGATAGGTTTTCATGTTATGTAATTAAATTGAATAGGTTGGAATTGTTGGAAGAACAGGTGCTGGCAAATCTAGTATTTTGAATGCCCTTTTTCGCCTAACTCCAATATGTAGCGGTTGTATTGTCGTGGATGGCCTTGACATAACTGATGTTCCTGTTAGAGATCTCCGTCCACACTTTGCTGTTGTTCCTCAGAGTCCATTCCTATTTGAAGGGTCATTAAGGTACAGCTTAAATGATCATTTGTCCTAGCATTAGATGTTGGATCATGTGCCTCTTTCATAGCTGTTGAAGTCATTTTTTGACTTGAAATGATTGAATAATATCAACCACTGAAAATAATTGGTCTTACAAATTTCCAGGGATAACCTAGATCCATTCCAGATGAACAATGACTTGAAAATCTGGGATATTCTGGAGAAATGCCATGTCAAAGAGGAAGTAGAATCAGCAGGCGGACTGGATATCCACATAAAGGAATCTGGATCATCTTTTTCTGTTGGGCAAAGGCAGCTCCTTTGCCTTGCACGTGCTCTTCTTAAATCGTCCAAGGTAAAAGAAGCTTAAAAAAAATCTACAGAATCTCATTTAGCAATAGGATCGAGTTCTTATGGTTCTAACATTCCTACTTCAAGCAAATGTGGTTATTTTCATGTATAAAATGTTGTTTGATGGACATTTTCTGAAAAGGTAACTTATTCATCCAGGGAATTGTACATATAATTCTTTGAAACAATGGTTAAATACGAGACAATTAGATATATGATGGGTGGATCAAGAAGTCAAAAGGCTCCTTGATCATTTTAGAAGACCTACTATAATTTGCTTCCATAACATTGGATTGATCATGGGTGATCTAGTATTTTTGTTTGGTCAAGTATCATGGGATAATAGGTATTAGTCATGAGGGAAACCTTGGATTTATATTTTGTATGGTTATCTGGGCTATCCTCAATGTTTTGTTATCCATCTATAAGCTGAAACAAAATTAGGGTTTTATACAAATTTAGTACGTGACCATTCTCTTAGTTACAGCTTCTTGCAATCCAAGTTAGGTCAACAGACAGTCTCTTTTGAAATTTTAAGAAGACTTTGGCTTCGTTAGGTTTGTAGACGCAACTGAGGGGAAGAGTGTATTTACATGAGAGTGCTTGTGTGTTTGGAGATTACTGGCATGTTAAAAAATTTCAGGTACTTTGTTTGGATGAGTGCACGGCCAATGTTGACACTCAAACAGCTTCAGTGCTACAGAGTACAATATTCAGCGAATGCAGGGCCATGACGGTGATCACGATTGCTCATCGCATTTCGACAGTTTCAACTATGGACAACATCCTTGTTCTTGATCGTGGAAACCTGGTACGCATATTTTCTGCTTCTTTTTCGCGAAACACACATGTCGTTTTTTGCTTAACATGCATATTAATTATCCTATTTTAATAGGGATTTTGATTGTTTCCCAACAGTTTGAATATTTCTTCTTCAAAATAAATGAAGAGTTCAACGTATTTCTCTGATTTTGTAGGTTGAGCAAGGTAACCCACAAGCTCTTCTACAAGACAAATCCTCAATATTTTCAAGTTTTGCTAAAGCTTCAACAATGTGATCACTAAACAGATACTATTCGCATAGACTTTAGTAGACTTGTAGTTGCGGAACTTGGCATGGTTCACAACGAAGTCATCACATGTGGTTGTTTAGAATCAAGCTAACCATGAATGATTGATCATCTGTCGATCCCCTGATAGAATGTTAGGATAGGACCCTGTAACTTGGGAATCGAGACTTGTTAGTTATTGATAATTTTCCTTGTCAATCCCTTGGAATTGCTTTCCTTGCCTGAAATATTTCTTCTCCATAAGTTGAGGGTATGCCACTATTTTTCTTTTCAATCCAAGTTATACTGATATGGAACTATTCAAATTTATCCCTGTTTTCGCTTGCATCCGATTCGATGATATTTTAAAGCACCACCTTCGGATTATCAGGAAAGCCCACGTCAACAAAATTAAGCATGAATACTAAAGAAGACACCAATTTTTACGTGGTTTAAAAAATCGATTTATTTTTTCTATTTCAAGAATCAAATATTATGAAAAAAAACTCATATAGCAAGCAAAGATATTTATATAAAGTGTCACCAAATTGTCTCCCAGAAATGAAAATATATGTTGATTCATGTCATCTCGTTTAAAAGTTTAAGTTGTTAAGTGAGATACTAGAATATGATTTATATTATTCTCTAACATGCACCTCAAGTGAAAGTTGGATGGCATTAAGTGCATGTCTATCATCCCTGAGTTCAAGCCTCTCTGTGCATGTCTATCACCCCCGTAGTGTCTTACTTATCCACTGGCTTGCAGAGTATTTAATGGATCCAAAGATTAATTATGATATACGCAAGTTGGCCGGACACCCGGCTATAAAAAAACACATTACTCGATAAAGTTGGATGGCATCAAGTGCTCTTGCCATGCTCTCAGAGATATATAACCACCTCAATTATCCATCATGTGTGTCATGAGGCACCGTATTTTTTCAGAAAATTTGCGGGCTCAGTAGCAAGAAACTTCGACAACTTGCGTAAGATCATAAAGCAAACCATACACCAAGGAAAAGGTGAATTCTTTTCTATTTTGCTATGGTTAATGTTAAACTAGGTGATTGCATATATGTTCTGCTTAAAACAAGAAAAGAAAAATAGAGATAGAACATCTCAGTGCAGTTTAATTGCCGGTAGTGACTGCAAATGGAAAGTTCTGGATTTAAATCCTATATTACAAAGAGGGTATATGGTTTTTCATTAGAAAGTAGAAGGACAACTTCGTGTAACGTTAGCTACCTTAGAGGACTTGCCAATAACAGAAGCAAAATGTGATGAAGAAAATCATGGAAAAATTCATCGGTTTGCTAGGGTTTTGGTGATTATGCCCTAAAAATCTATCTCATAGGTGTGAAACAAACTTGTTTTCAAACACTTTGATGTCTTTCCTTTTCCTTTGGGACATCGAGAATAATCAAATCCTCGCATGTACTTGCACTCTAGCCAGCAACATATACAAGTCTCGAGAAATTCCTATCTTTTTATTTATCTTTGAGATACTTGCATTAATTTTTCAAGATTTTATAACTTTTACTTAGGTTAGGATATAACTTTTACTTGTCCAAATAACAATTAAGGTAAATTAGGATCAAGAACAACAAATTTCCTTATAATAAATAAATTCATTGTTACAAATAGCTCTTGCAAAAAATTGGACTAATGACATATGCAATATTGAAAATCTTAATATAGATGTTACATAGTTCTATATATTTCTCAATTTTTCTAACTTGCTTTGACAAAACTAAGAAGTTGTTTGGGACAGTTTTTGAAACTGCGTTTCCAAAAAATTCATTTTTTTATTTATTTTAAATGAATATGTTTTGGTGTTTTTAGATCATTTTGATGTGCTGATGTCAAAAATAATTTTTAAAAAATAAAAAAATATCATTTTGATATATTTCAACACGAAAAGCACTTTGAAAAGTTACAGCAACAGTTGTCCCAAACAGGCCTTAAGAGTTTGAAAAGATTGAGAAAAAATGAAAAAAAAAACTTGTTAATTAAACTCAAAGGGTATCAAGATACAATTCACACTTCAATTTTTTACTTTATTGTTCTTACACGAGAAATGCCAATCCTCCCATCTTATAGAACAAGAAGATACTTAATTTTCCTTTTTATTTATTTTATGAATGCGACGGTCAAGTATCACGCGGGTCAACAAAAATGACCGGTGAAGAAGATCCACGTTTCATCCAATTCGACGGCTCATTTTTTTTATCGGCACCTAGTTTTTCATCAGCAAGCTTCTTGATGCACCACACATCTTCAGCCCATGAAAAATTCCTCCAGTGTGGGATCACCTCCCTAACAGGGTCCCTCTGGCCCACCTCAGCCACCAAGGCCCCACACCCATCATCATCTCTAGCCATATTATGTGCAAATCCACATAGAGCCTTCATGAGCCGCGATGCATCGTTACCTTCCATGTGTAGCCCGTACAAGAAATAAACACCAAATTGTCTGAATACGTCGGGAAATGAAGGCAACCTTAGCCATGGCATCCAAGCATCTAAAAACCTAGAACCTGTGCAGCATGCGTACGTTAATTTGGACACTCCCTTGACTTGTAATTTGAACACTTCTTTAGTGTTCCACACACTAAGTATGGAAAATTTTGAGGGCAGGATTCCTGTTTTCGGGTCCCATTTAGGGGGACTGTTTTTCGGCACAGCCATGAATGTACCCAAATTGAGCTTACTAGACAAGATTGTTCCAATATCTTTAGCAAAAAATTCTGCGTCGACAAATACTCGAGAGTAAATTGTTTCTGCGAGTTTTGGTGTGAGTCGAATTATCGCAATGCCGGAGCCTAATGGCTTGTAATGTGCGTGAACCGGCTGCACTAGCATGGTAAGAGTTGTAAATTTTGTGTAACAACATCTTCTTGTGAACAAATTGATGGAAGCTTCATTGGTGCAATCTGTAGCCATGTATGAATACTCTGCACCTTGTTGCTTACACCATTTTTCTATTTCTTGAACCAATTTTATGCCAATGCCAAGCCTCCTGTAACATTGCCAAAGTTGAGAGCAATAAGAATTCAAGAAAATGTGAGCATGATATAATTGTTTGTCCGATGTGAGTCAAAAGGTACTTAGGGTTGGTTCAATTAATGAAAAGTAGGGAAAAAAATTTAAGATGATTAATTAATTAGGACCATTATAGAATTTAAAAATGATAATTTGTGATCATGGATACATATAGTAAATCGATCTAAGCTTCTGCCGAAGGAACTGTGCGTAGTGGCATATATATGCTTGTTGACCAAATTAGTTTTTTTTAGATGCTAGTAAACTCTAACTTTCTGGAAAATGTATTTTGTGGACTTAGATAAGCAAGTAAAATCCTGATTATCCCAGATTCTCATAAGAAATGCATTTCTTAACTCAAACTCGAGACTTGTTATACAAAATACAAGCTTTCTGTCATCACGTTCTTTGAAGGAAGTAGAGATGTAGACATTGATGGTGGAGCATTGATATGCTTAGTGAAGTAATTTTAGGTAGTAACGAAGTGGGAAAAACAAGATATTTATCTAATTGTCTTTAGCTTTTTCTTAGGTAAATTGGATGCATGTGCCAATGCCAGGCTAGCTTGCATTACCTCATTCGAATATACGAGGAGCAATTTTATCTAGAAGCCCGCAAAAGTAATAGAAGAAAGAAACATTAGATTTTGCGAATTAAGGTTGCAGCAATTCAACGAAGTTGAGAGTATAGTTACAAGACCCTGTCAAAGATTTGGAGTGCTGTTGATCAGGTTAAATGATGTTATTTCAAATTTTTTTCTTCTATATACATATATAAAAGGTGAAATCCAGTTTAGATCTAGGAGTTTATCTACTGAATTATATCAGCTCTAGTAACTGCTGCTGTCCAAAGGTGAAGGAGAACGTAAACAGTAGTTTTCATTGTGTGTTTTCAGGAAATGCCATGAAACACTTCGCGCACAGTTGCTGTAAACACCCGAAGGACACTATAATTTTTTAGAGTAACGTTAATCTATTGAACTTCTTATGCTTCTCTAATCAGGTAGCGGAAGAGACGTAATTATATGCAAATGATTAGGAAATAAACAATTTTTTGAGAGAGAGAGAGACCTGTGAGAAGGAGAAACCCTTAATCCCAGAATATAAGCCAGCTTTCTGTACCCTGAACTTCCTCTTGTCACCGTTTTTATACAGGCTCTTATCACCCCCACCATCTCTCCGCCGTCACCACGTTCAGCAACCTGTAAATTAACACAGCTTTGTCACTAAATAGGGGGGGGAAGGTAATGTCCAGCCACAACGTAAACTTCCTCCTCCTCCTCCTCTCTTCACAAAACCACCATCAAATCACTTGTTCAAACCAAGTATTTTTGGTGATCATGCAACATGAATGGATTTTGGTGCATTTCTCTTTTTACTAACTCAAGTTTACGTAACACAGAAAGAAAAAACAAGGCGGGGCTGGTTAAAATGGATGAACAACTGCTTACAAGCATAACATGAGATGGAAAATGGCGAATCCGACAGATTGGATCGCCCATAAGGTCAGTAACAAGTGAAGGCTTTCCCCTTTGGCCAATCTCACACCTCTTTTCCATTTCCTCCACACCCACCTTGTCCCTACCTTCATCATACTCTCTCACCACCACAAAATTCTCCGTCTCGCCGACCAGCAATGTTGGGAAATTGTCTGCAGCTAATTTTAGTGACATGGTTGGGAAAAGAAGATTTGTGTCAGCTAGCAATATTGTATAGAGATTAGAGAGTGATGAATATAGAGCTCAAAAGTTATCACACAATGCGGTGGAGATCTCTAGCTAGCTCCCCATATTTTATATAGTATTGAAGCTTCTGTCGAGCCCTCCTGGTTAGTATTGATATATAAATAGGAGGAAATTGAGAACTTTTTCACAACTATCTGTAGAAATATATTTAGATGCAAGAAAGATAAGAAATTTATGACAAGTTAAAATTTAAAAAAACTAAAACACTATAAATATAGAAAAACAACCAAAATGTTTATTTTTAATCTATCTATGTCTTCACTTGCTAAAAAAACTATTATAATTCTTTATATAAAATAAACTAGAAAATTCTAGTAATATTAAATAGAAAAACTAAAAAGGAACTAGAAACTCCTGCATTGATATCTCTTCAATATAAAAATAATTAACTTAAATTTTATATCATTATTTTTTTCAACTTGATGTTAATTTTTAAATTTATTTTTATTTATTGAAATTGAGTTTAAAAAAAAATTATCCTAGAACTAAAATTGAAAGGTGATGAATTTTTAATTGGTATTTACAAAATTTTCTCAATTCATATTGAATTTAACATTTCTAATTGTTTTTAAAGCACTATTATATTATTTGATTTCATAATTATATTAATAAAAATAGTTTAATTAAAAAATAATAAAGAATAAAATAGTTTCTTGATTTGTTTATTTATTTGCTTTCACATCTTATCAAAACAATATTGAATATGCATCCTGAACTATAGCTTATAATATATGCTTTTTTTATTTAAAAAATAAAGAATTTACAATAAACCTATGTCAAAAAGTTCTGATTCAAAGTATTTAGTTAAAAAAATATCTTTCCTCATGTTTTTTTTTTCAATTTGGTATCAGTATTGTGCTCTCTTTTTTTAATTTTTATATGCGTACATGATGAACCCAGTGTGTGTTTTATTTTTTTTAGTAGGTGTCAAAATCTTATTTGTTAAAACTTAAATGACACCACTGTTAATTATATCATGAAAAGAAAATATAGAAAATTGTACGTTTGACATAAAAAAAAATTGAAATGTGTTTTCCAAGAAGAAATTGAAATTGGACCAACAAAGGCATAGTAGTTTTCCAAATAACAACATTATATTAGTTTGTGTTTCACTAATTATTGGTGAAGGTCGTGAGAAGAATCATGCATGCCCATCACTACGTTTTTGGTGAACATGTGAGATCGATGGTCTTGTGCTTGGAATGATAACCATCCCAAAAGGAATATCCATTCTTAATTAATATAATCATTAATTAGTTTATATTAACTAACAAATAAAAGGCGTGCTATTTTTCCTGTTTAGTTCACTGTGGACTGAGTCTGTTTTAACTGTGGATTGTGGCAGTGCCCGGACCACTTTACCCTTAATGAGCCGGTTTCTTTTATTTCTTCTCTCGGGGCATTTTTGGTTTCTTCCTTCCTCTTTATTCAATTTGTCTCTGCTCGGTCTCATGTTCTCGCCCAGAGAGAGAACGACGGTCTATTTGTTGAGGTCTGTCGAGCGGGCGGGGATGGTGGTTTATGGCTTGGTTTCGGGTCGGTCTGAGCCGGCGTTCGGTCGTTTCCTTGTGTGGGTTCTCTGTCTCGGTTGGTTGTTCGATTAGGTATGCTTTTGCCCCCTTTTTTGCTTCAATTTCTGGGTTTGCTCGGTTATTTTTCATTGGGTTCACGGGTTCGGTTTTTTTGCCATTTCTTCCCAACTTCTCCCTCGATTCATGTTTTCTCTGCTCTGGGTGTTCAGTGATTGATTGTAATGGGTTCGTTTTGGTTGGGTTTTTTTTATTTTTCATTGTCGGTGCTTGGGATTGGGTTTGATTGGGTTCGGGTTGCTTGCGTTTTTTATTTTGTGTGTGTTGGGGAGTGGGTTATTGGTTGAATTGGGTTCGGGTTAGGGTGTCTCTTCGAAATTGGGTTGAATTGGGTTTTGTTGCTCTCGGTTTGGTTTGATTGGGTGTGCATTCGGGTTAATTGCTCCTTCCTTTGTTGCTCTCGGTTTCTCTTCTCTGGGTGTTCAGTGATTGATTGTAATGGGTTCGTTTTGGTTGGGTTTTTTTGATTTTTCATTGTCGGTGCTTAGGATTGGGTTTGATTGGGTTCGGGTTGCTTGCATTTTGTATTTTGTGTGTGTTGAGGAGTGGGTTATTGGTTGAATTGGGTTCGGGTTAGGGTGTCTCTTCGATTTGGAGCTGGTTTGATAAAAAAAATGGTGAAGCAGTGTGGACTTGAATTCAGTTAATTAAATAATTTATGTTGAATTTCAAGTTTTCTAATACTTACTGCAGGACGGAGGCTTTTGTTCCGTTTTGATCTCTCCAGTGTATGCGTATTGTTGGTAGTAATTGGTTTTTGATTCAAATCGGAAACCTTGAGTTATTTGAGATTAGAAATGGCATTAACAGAAGGTCTGGTGCCGATTACCAGAAGATTTCTGGCATCTTATTACGACAAATACCCTTTTGCCCCTCTCCCCGACGGCGTTTCTCGCCTCTCCTCCGAGATCTGCTCCATTACCTCCGACTTGCTCAAGGACTCTCCTCCCCGCTCTCAAGGTGTTGTGCCTTTTCTCTTTCTTTCTTTTTCCTTTCTCAATTGATAATAGCAACATTCTCACTCTTGCTTGATTGGTATTTAGATGAAGAAGAAATCATATTGTTAAAAGAAGCCGAAGGAGAGCCTCCTCATAAAATTGATGAGAATATGTGGAAGAATCGAGAACATATGGAAGAAATTCTCTTTTTGCTTGATAAATCTCGCTGCCCACCGGCTGTAAGCCTCCCCCGCCTTCTTCTTCTTCTTCCCTATGAATTTGCAAATACTGTACATGATATCTTAGTAGTGTTTGTTACGTAATTGCAGCTTCAAAATGACAGTGAACTTGCAAGTGTTTTTAGCATCCTCGAAGATAAGTTTCAAAAGACTTTAAGCGCATTGCAAGCTTTCCAAGCTATGAATTCTGATCATATATTCAACACAGGTTATTTCTCCGTACATTAATCCATTTTCTTTCCAAGCTATCATTGATTCATTTATTGCTTCTTCTCTATTTTATTCAAATGATTTGAGGTTTCTGAATTGGACATTTTATTTTCTTTCTGGTGTACTGATGGATGTCTGTTTTTTAGTTGAAGTTTTTTTGTTGTTGTCCTCGATTTCTTAATTATACAAACACATTAGTTACATCTATTGAGGATAGTGTGAGCGTTGGCACAGGGGTAAACAACTACAAAACACAAACTAGATAGAAAAAAGTTAGCTTGGTGTAGGTTGCAATGTCAATGTGATTGAGTATGGTACTGAACGTGGATGATGGTGTGATAGCAGTTGAGAAATTGTTCTGTCAGCCTTGATCAGTAGGCAAAAAAATGTTTCTGATTTAATGTAATTTGAAAACAATGATGATGGGGAAGGGGTGATCTTCATACTGTGAATTCAAAGCATCCAATTGTTTCATTCCTTGATCTTCATGTACAGAGTTTTTCTGAAATGATTGATTGACATTGTCTCTCTCCTGTTTTTATTTAAGAATTATTCCAAGGATCAACTTGAAACAAGTAGGCTGCATTCCACCTCTAAAGGAATAGAATTGATGTTTTCATTACTGATAGGAATAGAGGTGGTTGTTGTACCTGCTTCTCTGATGGTTATTCAAGAATACCAGCTGAGTTAAATGGTTTAGGCTACTTGATTTATGTACTGATGTTTGACCAAGCAATTTGTGAACTTCCTTTCATTCAGTCATGACCTACATGCCTCAAGATTTTCGAGGGACACTTATTAGAAAGCAAAAGGAGCGGTCAGAAAGGAATAAGCAAGCAGAGGTTGACGCGCTGGTTGCCTAATATATAACAGGCTACCTAATATATAATAGGCGTTATGTTTTTCCTGTAGCTTTGGCACTGTAGACTGTGAGTGTGTGCATTGTGAATTGTAATAGTGTATTTTTGGGTCGGGTCGGTTCTCGGTTCGTTCGGTTCGGTTAGTTTGCCGATTTTCCTAATTTTTTATCATTTTTGCACAGTGAAATAACGCTTTTAGCCCTCGAAAAAGACAAAAAACCGGTTATGGGTGGAGGGGCTCCGCGGTAATTGCACACTTTAATAATAATAATAATAATAATAATTTAATTTTTTTTCTTGCTTACACTTTTGTTAATGTTTTTGAGGGTTTTTTTCCTCGGAATAATCTGATAATTTTTATTGTTTTCGCAGTGATAGCAACGATAGTTTTTGTTTTTTTTTCTTCTTTTGTTTGATTTTTTGCTAAAGTTTTTCGGATTTTTTTTCCTTCCATTTTTTCCCTTTCATTATTAAGACAAAAATAAAACAAATAAATAATAATAATAATAATAATAATAATTTAATATTTTTTCTTGGTTACTCTTTTGTTAATGTTTTTTAGGGTTTTTTTTATCCCTCAGAACAATTTGATAGTTTTTATTGTGTTGACAGTGATAACAAATATAATTTTTTGTTTTTATTGTATTTTTTTGTTTGATCTTTTTTTGTAGTTTTTACAATTTTTTTAATCTTTCATTTATTTATTTATTTATTCTTTCATGATGATAATAATAATAATAATAATAATAATAATAATAATAATATTTTAATTGTTTTTCTTGCTTGCTATTTTGTCCATGCGTTTTTATTTTTTTCCCTCGATATAATTTGATAATTTTTATTGTTTTCATAGTAACAACAATAATAATTTTAGATGTTAAGACTCCGATGTTGCTATTATTATAATATTTTAAATTAATATTGCTTCCTTTTCCTCTTTATTTTTTTTTATTATTTTTATTTGCTCTTTGTATTAAATAATTTTTATAATTTTACTATATGTACAATAATGATTTTAGTGATTAATTTTTTTTCCCTATAAAAATATTTTGCTCTTTTTTTAATGTTAGTTTGCGCTTTTTATTGCTCTTTTATGATGCAATACCTACATTCTAAAAGATGTAATCTATGCTTGCGTAATAAACTCTACTTAAAATTTTATATATTTTATCTTCTAATCTATAACTTTTATTTAGTTATATCATATAAATTTATCATTGTGGATATAATTATGTTAAATTATATACACAAGAATGCCCGCGGCAACGCGCGGGGTACTTAGCTAGTATATATATATATATATATATATATATATATATATATATATGGTAATTACGAAACATTGAGGCATGTGCTGAATGCTTATCAGCCTCCAAGGTTTCCTTGACAAAAATAAAATAAAATCTAAGATACTTGTCTTTATAGGATTGAGTTTTTCTTTCTTGAAAGTGATTGTCCATGGTAACTCATGCTTAACTTAACTAATTTTATAATAAAATTAATGATTAGTTAAAATTTTCAATGATTTGATTGATTTATCTTGAATGGGTGATATCTAGAAAATAAATTCGTAACCCGGCCAGTTAAGTCACAAGGATCGAGGATTGAGTTTTTCCTTACACATTAATTAGAAACACGAAACATGATGATGCAAGAATGGTTCATGCATGGGAATCGAACCGATCCATTCTAGGAAAGCCTTCTCTAACGGGTTATGATTCTATCCTGTGTGAAGTGTGATCTTACAGAAGATGTGACTGAAAGTTTGGTCAAAGAAAATGGCATTAACTATCAGAAATTGAAAGTGAAAGGACAGCAATGAATACGAAGCTCACATTTCGAATAATGAGATGCAAGAATTAATTTCTACTTTTAGTGTTTTATTTTTATTTTTATTTTTATTTTTTAAATAGAAAAGATGGAGAGAAAGATATGTTTTATTGTTATTTATGTTTTAAAACGACAGAAATTCATTTTAAAGTTGTTATAGAAACATATTTATTTTTATGTCACATCTTTATTTTGTTCTTTTAATTAAATACTATTTATTTGGCCCTTTTATATTCGTTTCTTCTATCTAAAATGTTGATTAAATGGAATCATAGGATAAGATTAGGAAGGAGGTCCTTGTAAGAAAGGGAGATGGAATCGGTATAGGGGATAGATTAGGGTAAATAATTATCCTACTTGTTTAATTCCATGATGAGGAAAAACCACCAAAAAGAAAAGGAAAATCAAAATTGATCTTACTATAATTGTTACAAACAAATTGGTCAAAGAAAAAAGCATTAACTATCATTAATTTGAAAGTGAAAAGACAACAATACAACGACGACAATGAATATAAAATTGAATATTTACACGTTTAAAATAATGAGATATAAAAATCGATATAAGCGTTGGGCTATTTTATCGAGATAAAAAAGATAAAAAAATATTTTATTATTTCTCGTATCTTTTTTGTTTTGATAAGATAAAAAATCATTTCAAAACTTTTATAGTAAGATACTTGTTTTTTATCTCATCCTCGTTTTTATTCTTGTAATCAAACATGTTTTTATCCCTTTTATATTTGTTTTTTTATTATAAAATACTAATTAAATGTAATTATAAGATTAGGAAAACAAAATTAGACATTGAAATTGATTTACCTTTTTTAAAGAAAAAAACCTTAAAATATATGTTTATTGGGATGAAGTTATAATTTTTTCTTCTAAATAATACAAGATGAAGCTTTTTTTCTAATGCTTGTGATGATTTGAGAACAAGTTTTAACAGAGTTAGGGTGAATTTGAGTTTTTAATTAGATTAATTCCCTTTCAATTATTTTATAAAACTCGGCTTAGTTTAGACCACCAAGTCCTAGATTAACTTGTCAACTATAATTATATAAGTATTAAAAAAGTGTGTGTTTTTATAATTATTTTTTAGATTCTTACTAGTTGGATTGCCCGCACTACGTTGCGGGCATAGTGCGGGCAGAACAAATAATCTTTATAACTGTTGAGATTAAAATATAATATTTTAGTATGTAAAATTTGATATAATAAAAAAGAGCAACATCCTTTATTATAATAATAGTAAATCAAAGTCTTAACTTCTTAAATTATCATCATCATCACTGTCAAAACAATAAACATTATTTAACAAATCTCAGAGAAAAACAAAAAAAAATTAATAAAAAAGCACGTAAGAACAAAAACCTAAAATTATTATTATTATTATTCTTAATATTCATATTATTATTGTTTTAATAACAGGAAGAAAACAAAATTAAATCAAAGGCTTAAAAAAAACCTAAAAACATTAACAAAAGAGCAAATGAAAAAATAAAATAAATGAAAAAAACAATAAAAATTATTGATTGGAAAAAAAATTATTTGACCTGAAAATTTATAAAAAAATATTACACTACTTTGCGGGCTGAGTAAAAAATTTGTATAACTGTTAAAAGAATAAAAAATATCAAATTATTCCGAGAGAAAAAAAAAACCTAAAAAACATTAACAAAAGAGTAAGTAAGAGAAAAACATTAAATTATTATTATTATTATTATTATTATTATTATTATTATTATTATGAAAAAAAATAAAAGACTAAAAATATCATAAAAACTTTAACAAAAGATCAAACAAAAAAATAAAATAAAAATTATCAGGTAAAAAAAATCATATGACGTAAAAATAAAAAAGGAAAAAAAAACTAAAAGAAATAACAAAAAAAATACAAATATCAATTTCCAAATGATCATAGATATAAAATAAAATTTAAGAACTATTTTTTTTTGAAAAAAATATACCAGCCCAACAAATAAGAAAATAAAAAAAATTAAAAATCAAAGCTAAGCACACTTATATATATATATATATATATGGACAAAAGTAAGGATTATTCTTGAAATTAAAAGAAATAAAGGAATTAAAATAAAAAATTAAAAGTAATAGGGCTGAAATGAACATTAAATATAAAGGGATTAAAATCCAAAATTAAAAATATAAAGGCCGAAATGAAAACATCGAAGTCTTAAAATCTAAGAATATTATTACTATTACAACTAAAAAAATAAAAATTATTAAATTATTACAATGAAAAAAATAAAAAACATAAAAAAAAGGAAGCAAGAAAAAAAAACTAATATTATTATTCTTATTGAGTTAATAATTGGAAAAAAATCAATCAAATAAAAAAAAATTGTCAATAAATTTTTTTTTAAAAAAAAATAGGTGAAAAAAACAATTAAGGTAAAAAAAAACATCAAAATAAATAAACAAATAAAAAAACAATCAAAATAAATAAAAATGAAAAAAAAAAGTGGAAAAAAAAACAAACAAAACAGGCGTGTAAAGTGAAAAAAATGCACTGGCAAGGGTCGAACCCCTGCCCCTCTTAAGACACAGGCGTGTCTTTGCCAGTGAGCTACATGCCTTTCATTGTCTTTTTTTGTGAAAGAATATATAAATAGTATATTTTCTGTTCAAAAACGAAAAAAAAAACTATTGAAATCCACAGTGTTTTCACTCACAATGCACAGTGAAACACTGAGATCTTTTAGTTTATTGTATAATTTTGGACATTAAGATATTAAAATAATAATAAAATACACTAAAAAATATTTAAAAATAAAATAAAATATATTTTCAAAACACATTTAAACATAAAAAAGATACTAGAAACTTTCAACTAAATTAGCAACAAGAGAAGTCGCCCCCTTGAAACTAAATTCCTTTGATAGGGATCGAGGAGGGGGTGATATAATGGGAAAAGAATTTAAAATAATTCAACTATAAGCTCCGTTTCCCCATTAAATTAGGACTAAAGGCTCCAATTATCTTATTTATAAACTTTTATGTAGACACCCTGCGGAAATTTAGTTAAAACTTGTTCTTATAGCGTATGCTTATATAAAATTGAGAAGGGATTTAATTATTTTTTTCAAAAATAGGTTGTCTCGTAGAATAATAAAATTATATTATTCATCTTATATTCACAGAAAATATTATACAATTTATATTCACACATATCTAAAAACAAAAATTACATAAATCAAAATTAGAGTTTAAAATACATTTATGAGTGAACGTAATCAAATATATATATATATATGATATTTTTCCTCAAAAAAATAAGTGACATTACTTGAAATTAATACCACAAATTAATCAATGACATTTATGAGTGAAGGAAATGTATTTAGTTCAAAAATTCAAGTTCTAAGCAACTGGGCTAGTGAAAGGTTCTGTTAGCTGAAATCAGCTCATTAGGCCCAATATTGCTTTATATTGCCTGAAAGCCCATGCCCACAAAATCAAACCTCTCCAGGCTCCACAACACAGTACACAGCATCCCCGCAAAATTTCCCAGGAAAATAAGCAAGAGAGAAAATGGGTATCTTTGCAGCAGTAGGTGTGTTGCTCCCATTCCCATATTACTACTGGTTATGGACAAACCCGCAGGCATGGGTGAACCTGTGTGGGAAAGACAAGGACCCATCAAAGGTGATGGGCTATGTTTCACATTTCCTCAAGTTGTTGCAGTTCATTTCTCTTTTTTCAGTTTCCACTCTCTCTTGGCCTCCTCCTCTCTACTTCTGGCCCCTCTTTGGCTTCGGCCAGTTCCTCAACTTCAGGTCAGTTGATCACTGTGATATTTATATCTGACATATCAAAATGTGCCTGAAAATGATATATTTATATCTAACATATCAATAAATGCCCGTAAAGATTCGTTTTTTTATTTAAATATTGTACAATTTGATAGCTTTGTTATGGTGATGGATTGTTGGTGAAAGATCCAGTTAGGAACTCATGTAAAGTTTCCATCATTTTTTGGGTAATGGAAATGCAAATACTTGGTACGTATATTTGGCGCATTCATATATGCCTACAAATATCGGTGTCTGGGAGCTAAATGTTTCCAAATTCGTATCTTTGTGATGAGGATGAATTGGTAATTATGGACCCGATTCGGAATTCAAGTTTTCTTTTTCCTTGTCTTTTTCTCTTTTTTTTGTAATGGAAATGAAAATACCTGGTGGAGTTTAGTAATGGTAATTATGGTACTTTGTTGTGAGGTGATTAATGGATATATGTTGAGGCTTTTTAATCTACTTATTTGGCATGCTTCATCATTCTATAACTGAGTTCTAGTAGTTGTCAATGATTTGCTTTCCTTTTAGCTCCTATCATTTAGGAATAGGTCACCCCTGTTGCTCAATGGATGAGTGTGATTGAATTGAAACACAATAACTTGCATACAGCATACACCATTGATAAAGCAAAACGTAGTTTCTTTCAATTCTTATTTCTCTCTTTTGCGCTATTTTTTGGGTTTCCACATGGGCAGTCTAATTGCCATCCCTTTGGTCCTTTTCATGTTAAACTTGATGCTTATCTCTGGATATCGAGGTGGTAGAGAAATGATTTTATTATGTGGCTGATATTTAGCATGTTTTTGTGGTTGTAATTGTATGACTTCCATGAACTGAAAAAAATTGCATTTTTAAATCTTGGAGAAGAACTATTTCGGTTTGGGGGAGTTGTAATTCTTTAGCAGTGGGGTACTGGTAGTGGAGAATAAACAAGAGGCTCTTCTCATATAATGTGATTCGGAGACTTTGCTTGAATGTTTTAGCTGCTTCGGTCTAAACAATGTTGGATTTTGTGGAGTATGTTTCTTCCATCTAGTTCATTTTGTGGTTATAATAGAACCTGCACATTACAGGGTATACCAATTGCTTGGTGAAGCTGGTACTTACTATGGTGTACGCTTTGGGAAGAATGTCCCCTGGGTTACAGAGTTCCCATTCGGGGTTATAAGAGATCCACAATATGTTGGAAGCGTTATGAGTCTCTTTGCATGTCTATCTTGGGTCCCTTTCCATTACATTCTCTTGTGGACTCTGGGCTACGTATTCATAATCCATATGGAATCAAAGGAGGATCCAGCAACACGAGCAAAGCCGATCTCTTGATTACAAATATGGCAACTCTACCATCAAATGATTTCCAATGAGAGATTTGGATGGTTGGAAGATGCTCTCTTTATCAGCTCTTTAGGTTTAGTTGAATAACATCTTCATTTTGAACCTCTTTGGCAATGTATTTCTTTCAAATTTTGATGGTTTTTATTCTCTCATTTTAATTACATTGGAAGGTGCTTCCTTGTTTTCCCAGTGGTGTTTTGTCACATAATTTCCATTCATTAGATAGATATATTTACATTTAGCTGAATGTTTTGACAGGCTTAAGATGGCATTGGAACTTTGAAGAGGGTATTTTTAGACTCTTTTTTTTAATCAAATCTAGCTTCAGACAAGTTTACTAGTGTTGGTATTTTCACTATGGAGGATCATTTTCAATGTATTCAAGATCAATGACATGTAAAATGCTATTTCAAATACTTGATTATACTTTGTAAATATTCATTAACAAGTATCGAATGCATACATTTACTTTAGCAACATGAATTCAACTCCTTCACAATTTAAATCTTCAATTGATTTTAGTAGTTTTTACATATATTTGAACTTCAGAGTACGAAACCAAAGAAACACATGGTTAAGTGCCATGAATATTAGTTAGAAAATAAGAGTGATTATAACTTTGGAAGGATAATTGATAGGGTATACATGGTGTCAAACTTGATTCAAAATCCAATTCAAACCCTAATTGATATATATATATATTTCTAAAATGCATAGCCTACTTAGAAAATCTTGTTCATATGAATAGTAGTTTTAAGAAACAATTCTTATAATTTTTCTTTTGATTGGATTTTCTTTGATCCAATATGTCACTATCTCAATATTAAAAAAAATATTATTTTGATTTAATTTTTAAATTCAAACCATGGTCAGTGTTGTTTTGTTTTTTAGACTTATCAAATCAATTAAGTCATGTTGAAACAACTCTTACACAAGATAATTTTAAATTTGGATAGGCAAGGGATTGGATCAAAAAGTTTCAAGATCGGCATGTTGTCTTTTTTTTTTCTTTTTTTTTTTAAATTTCATCTTTCAATTTTCTTCTTCTTAAGGTTGAATCTATTTTGGCATTTTTTTTTAATTTTATCCTTCAATATTTGATTAGTTTTTGAATGGGTCTTGATAATCTATTTCAATTTAATTTTGATGAGATTATCATTATCTCAAACAAATATCTTAATTATATGATTGATGCTCAATTTCACTAGTGTATATATTTGTTATCGTATTATTAAATAAAAACTAGTTTAAAAAAGTTGTTTAATATAGTGGAGTCCATAATTTGAATTCAGGCTATAGCTGGTTAAATCAAGAATCAATCAAATATATTATTGTCTCAATTAAAAAAAAAACATCATCTTGAATTTTATTTAAAACTAAACAATACTTTTTACCGGTCATCTAGGCTATTTTTAAGCCCACTAAGTTGTCTAGTTCATGTGACTTCAACTCTCACATTGATTAATTTTAAACCAAGCCTATAAAAGAAGTCAAGAATAAATATTTAAAAATTGATATTTTGAATCGGGTTTAATAAGAATTCATTTTTTTATTCGAACCATAATGTATCGGCTCTAATAAACAAGTTGTATTCTAATAATATTATCCATAAAATAGAGTCACTTGCTAAGTTATTTGACTCATACTTCATTGCATGACAAATAACTTTTTTTAAAATAAATACACAACTTTTTAAAAAAAAAATTAAATAAATATAAGTCAAACAACTTATGCATGCATTTTATTAAATACACCAAGAACCATTTTAATAAGTTTTTTTTCAAAAATTGAGGTATTCACTATTCAGCATATCAGTGCTCAGCATCCTATAACGTGGCACATTTTAACTAGCAAGTTCGCTTTTTCTCTTCAAAGGATAAAAGTCCACTCATCCACTTTCCCACACTTTCTCAGTACGCAAACACACCCTTGCTCACTCTCCCTTCAAAAAGAAAAGAAATTTCATTCAACACCAATATCTCATTTCTACTCACCAACGCAGTAAATTCGAATCATTATTGGGGGCATTTTGGAGAAGAAGTAAGGGGGGAAAGGCAATGTCGGGAGGCCCACCTAGAGTGCGGGCCATGAACAGCATCAGAGAACCGGAAAACAAGGAACCAGAAAAGCCGGCGACGAAGAAGAAACCCACCAATGAGAAACAGCCGCCGCAAGAAACGGAGTCCAACAACAAGAGCAAGAAGAAATGTGGCAGTGGCAAATTCGTTGTTTTGAGACAAAAGTCCATGAATGCTTCCTGCTCATCCAGCGCCTCGTCGGAATCCTCATCGCCGCTTAGCAGGGCGTCTTCGTCTTCCTCGTCGTGGTCTAATGAAAGAACGGCGGTAAGAAAGAACGCGGTGATGGTAAGGAAGAAGCAATTTGGTGGTGGTGAGAATGAATTACTGGTGGGGAATAATAGTACCGATGACTTCCAACTTCAAATTAAAAAAAGATGTGCTTGGGTTACACCTACTACCGGTAACTTTTTTATACATATATTCTCCCTCTCTGTTTTCAGTTAAATTGCAAATTGCTGTACTCTTGTTATTTTCCATGTCAAGGAAGGCACTTTCTTTGACAGATGAAAGAATTTCATTAGGCTTTTGCGAGGTTGATATTCTGCTTCCATTAGTAGTTAGCATCTGTTATAAAAATAGCGTTTCGTACAAGTAAACTTAGGGCGTTACTTGTCATATTTATCTGAATTTGGCCTTAGTTGGTTTTCATGAATCTTGATAATGCAAAACATTTATTAGTGGGAACGATAAAAAAGAATAACTTTTCATCAATAGTCTTGAATTAGTTTCTAATAACCTTTTGTCACTTAATCTTGAATTTAGTTTGGCATAGAACTCTAAAGAAGAGATTTTAAATCACAATCATTCTCATAAAGTGGCAAGATGTTCATAAATTGAGGGGGTTAACTGACATAAAAATATTGCATTATTAGATGCCGGAGTTTGAGGTGTGTGTTCCTGTGCATTCAGAGCATTCATCTCCATCTCATCTGCTGTCATGCTCCGGGAACAAACTCCAACTCTTCACAGTCCTACAGGGATAGGCCTCACCACAGATAATTGATAGTGAAATAAACTCCTGTCCTATTAATTATAAAGTTTCCTTATCAGAATGTTTTGGATGCTCATTTTGCTAAATGATGTATAGATGAACTAGGAAACTAGGAGATGCTGGTTTGTTTTGTGGCAAAGCATTTTGGCGTGTTTGCATGTATGGTACAGGAAAACCCTTATCAAGAGGAGGGTGATGAGTAGGAATAGACGTAACTGAATCTAATATATCATTTTTTTAATTTAATGGAAATGGTCCATGTCTACCATGGAGACTTGATCTAAGCTATAGAATAGGATGGAATCAAAAGGGGAGTAAGTTCCAAGTGAAGAGACTGAAGCTCAATGTTCTGTTGATTTGGTTTATAGGATAGCCAACCAAACAATTAAACAATCCTGTAGCTCAAGGATTCTTAGATGCAAAATTCTTTATTTCAGGTTCTGTAAGTTACTCCAAACCATCTCTAGAAGCAAGATAATTAAAATCCAACCAGTTAATTTGTAACTGTTGTGCATTCAGTGGCTGGCTGCAAAATATAGAGAATTTGCTCACTTGCAATTTTCTTCCCTTGTTGTGATTATAATTACAAGTTTTGAACTTTTCTTGCCAAGTTGAATTTGCTAATTAATATTTCCCCCTCTCTAAAAGATCCAAGCTATGCCACTTTTCACGATAAAGAATGGGGAGTCCCGGTCCATGATGACAAGTATGCACTCACAAAACCCTTACGGTATCTTCTTGTAAAGTAAAAGTGGATCTGGTAACCCATTCAGTCTGATCATTTCTTTTCAACATGCAGGAAGCTGTTTGAACTGCTAAGCCTATCGGGTGCTTTGGCTGAACTTACATGGCCCATCATTCTTAACAAAAGGGATATATTTAGGTATTGGTTATTTCGAATCAAATGTGCATGTTATGATCCTTTGATGGTTTTGCTGTTTTGGCATTCAATAATCAAAATACAATGTGAATTGTTGATGCTCAAACTTTTATTGGGTATAACTTGATTGACTCAGAGGTGTGTTTCTCTGCATACAGGGAAGTCTTTTTGGATTTTGATCCAACTGATGTTTCCAAATTAAACGAGAAAAGAATTGCGGTGCCAGGAAGCCCTGCCAGCTCCCTACTGTCAGAGCTAAAGTTTCGATCAATCATTGAAAATGCACGTCAGATTTGCAAGGTAGAGACGTAGACCTTTTCATATTTTTTTTCATTTTTTTTAATTCTTTTCTGTTTTGATTCATGTTTTAAGCTTGATATTGACTTCCTGTTCTTTGCGATTTTCCATAAACAACTTATGGTAAAGAAAGCTCTGGGTTTGATGTAATATTTTTGAAGATTGTTTCAACCATGACCTTTAAACTGCTGTAAACTCACATCTTGTTGATGCCGCAGGTCACAGATGAGTTTGGGTCGTTTGATAAATACATCTGGAACTTTGTGAATCATAAGCCCATCATAAGCCAATTCCGATATTACCGCCAAGTCCCAGCCAAGACTCCAAAAGCAGAGCTCATAAGCAAAGACCTTGTTAAAAGAGGGTTCCGAAGCGTCAGTCCAACAGTTATATACTCATTCATGCAAGTGGCTGGACTAACAAATGATCATCTCATAAATTGCTTTAGATTCCAAGAGTGTACAACCAAGGGAGAAGCAAGTGTAAAGGATGGCTATCTTGAGGCAAAGACCAAAGTGAAAGAATTTGAGGACCCAATGGATGTTGGATTTTCTAGAGATGTCGATGACTAGAATTCCTAAACGTAACCATAAAAAAAATTGTTCGGTAAGTTGTAGGCCATGACAATTGCTGTGCCTGGCATTCCTTTCAAGGAGGGGCTGTGTCTAATGGTTTTGTACAAAAGATAATTGCCTCTAAAGAAAGAACTGCAAGCAGGTAATACTTGCAACAATTTGATTCATGTAATTATTTGTATGAACGACACGGCTGTTATGTATACATATCATTTTCTTCGTTCAAGTGAATATGCTGAAAGACTGACCTGCGTTCAAAGTGGTTTCTTTGTCCTTGATAGGGTGTCTATTCTTATTAACTTTTCAATTCCAGGTGAGATCTTATTTCTCCTAGCAACCCTAGGAGTAGATTATTGTACTAGTTACTGCTTACTAGTGACAAACTAGGAGCTGATGACTTTTTTCTGTTGGCTGGTGGCACAAATATGTGTTGAATCCACATGGATTTAGTGACTTTTTTAGTGTACTGGAATAACCATCTTGGTCCAACTTATTGACTTTTGTTGGAACTTGAAAGAGACTTTTATGCTCTAGATTTCTGAAAATCATTGTAATCAAATTCCACACTGTTAAAAGATTCGGTGAATGGAGGTATTGCCACAAAAAATCAGTATCAGTTATATGAAATTTCCATATCTGTGTTTCAAGTTCTATGTTCCTTTCCTTTTCAATGGTGTGAATAGATTCCAGAATTCTTGTTGTCAAATAAGCTTTATCACATACATTTAATCAGCACTTTTCCTTTTGGATTACGGCAAAATATTCTTCTATATAATAAATAGTAGGTATGGCTGCTGCTTATCTAGCAAGAAAGTTTGGGATGCCGTGCTAGGAATAAGACATCAGCTGCACCCCAAATTCTCAGAGTGCCAGGTGAATGAACTGCTGGCTTTGATTTGTGGGGCTGTAACAGGAAATGCATCACTTTTAACAAGATCTTAGTAGCAATAATACTCCTTTGGTTCATAATCATAACAAGATCCTTCTTGTCCAGTGGTTTAGTTACACAGCAACTGGAAATCCATCCATGATCTGAATTAGCAAGTCAGGTCTGTTTAGAGTGTTGTTGAAGTTATTTTTTAAAGAATTTTTCGTTTAAAAAAGTATAAAAATGATATTTTTTTATTTTTAAAATATAATTTTTGACATTAGTATTTCAAAATGATATATGAATATTAAAAAACTAATTTAAAATAAAATTAAAATTTAATTTTTACAAAAATACTTTTAAAACGCAGTATGAGTCGACTCTTCAGCTGAACATTGAAACAATTTACTAAGAAAACATTCCATTTTGGAGATTAAAGGATTGTTACTAGCAGATTTGTTCGCCAAACACAAAAGATGTGTGATGTTAAAACACCAAGGTAAAGTATCAGACCTATTCAGGCCTCAATTAACAACATTCGTACTTGAACAAGAGAAATCCAGTAGGATATTAGTAGATTCTGAAGCATTAAACATCGTGACTACAGCACAATGAACCCACAGAATCATGAAAGTCAAAATAGCCCGCAAAGAATCTTGATAAGCAGTCAAATTAGCCGGTTATCTTTGACTGGAAAGATCCTATTCCAATCCTCAAGTCTTCAAACTCCAACCACCTCGGCATAATTTTCACACAAGTTTTGGAACTTGAACATACGCTTTATATCATTCAAATAAATTGATTTGAGGGAGACACAACCCTGGTGGTTGTGGATGGTCGGAAGCCATGGACTTTTAGCTAAATGAAAGTTCAAGAACATAATATGACATAACTATGGTGATCCTGGAATCCAGTTATGCTAACCAGATGGCGATCTGCCCAACCAGAAACTTGCATTTACAGTCAATTTAGGATATCTCATTGATGAACAATTGCTCCCCTGGATGTCTTAAATTTGGAAATAATCCATTAAAATATGCTACCTCACTCTATCACAAGGTTACCCTTGACTATGAAAGACCATCTATTCCAATGGTTGATTATACCAATTAAAAATATAAGAAAAATAGGCCATTATCCATTAAAAGGGCAAAAACCCAAATCCACCTCTTGAATCTCAAAATTTCTTTTGGATTCTTCATGTAATCATATTCAAGGTTCTATCTTCCTGGAACCTTTTCTTCTTCATGTATATACAAATACATTGCGGAATTCAAAATGATCTAATGGAACCTATATAATTTATAAAACCCCGACTAAGTTGGTGGGGCTATTTCTTTTCCTATCTAAGCAGAAATTTCACCACTTCTCGCTGTTATTTTGCTGAAACATTCTTCCTGAGATTGCTGCGACCAGTGCTGCTGTAAAATTGGGATCTTTCGTCAACGAAGAGGCCATCTGCTCCACCAAAAACTTCTGGACTTGAGGTGTATCCGTTCTTGGTTTCGAACTCTTGTCATCATTGCTTGACTTAGATTTTGTGAGATCAAGAGTAATGGTTGGCCCAGATGAGGCCAGGGAGGCTGTGCAGGGTACTGAACCGAGCGTTAGGCTACGGTTTGAACCTGGTGTTGCCTCCATTGACGGATGAGGATGATTGTGCTCTCCTTCATAAGTTGCCACTAGAACAGATTGGTCATCGATACTCCTTTGAACCTGAATGAACCACAAAATGAGACAGGAGAATCTTAGCCAAATTCATAGTCTATGGGAGTTAAAATTCCTATTTAATTATATGCGATTTATCTGCCAAAATACAGATAAATTGAACATGTGAGATTTGGATTTGAAGTGTGTTCATGATTCTGGCCTCACCTTCTTTTTGACAGGGCAGCCTGGAGCGAAAGAACATTTGAAGTAAGCTCTTGGAGAAGGGTTATCTCTTGTGACTTTTTGGCCATATTTCCTCCATTGATATCCATCTTTCACAGTCTGCCATAGATATGCAATTTCTTAGTAACCCATGAAAACATGTTCATAGAAAACAAACCATAGCCTATAAACCTTGGAAGAATTAAAGATTTTTGCAACTGGGGAGTGTAATTTATGGACTTACAAGGCTTGTATCACCAGCTTCAGTCCTGACATAGGCCTTCGAAATCTTATCTTTAATGATTTCTTCCCTTGGTTTCTTGGATGATTCTTCATCAGTTGAGCTGCTCTCAGAATTCCCATTCATTGCAATGTTATTGTTGTTGTTGTGGCTGCTCTCAGACTTTCTTTTCTTTGATGGGGCAAGACGATCCTTCTCTCCATTCTTGCTCATGAAATCCATCAGCTGGCTTCTTAAAGCATTGTAGCTCTCACACATCACAGTTAGCATTTCAGTCAGCTTCCTGTTCTCTTCGCCCACTCGGTTCAATTCTTCTACCAAAGCTCCAGTCTGAAAGTAATTAAACAGAATAAAATCAACTTCAGAACTTCAACAAGACTGCCAATCTCAGAAGCACCCTCTAATCAAGTTATTTATTTTATGAAAAAATGTTTTGAAGTTACATAAAAATGCTTTCTTGAAATTAAATGACAAGAATTCATCATATTTAGTTCTTTCTTGAAGTTTGTTTGAAAAAGAAAACCTCGAAGCTGTGTATTTAGCCTTCAATTGATGGCCAGAAACCAAAAGGAGAGAAAAGGAGGGACGCTACAAAAAACCATAGACATAAACAAATTACTGCAGAATGAGCATCTGCATACACGCAAAGCTAACCTCTTCTTTGGATGAAGGCTTGGTCTGAAAATCCATGAAAGTGGGTTTCAATTCTTTTGCCATCCCAGATCTCCCTGCGTCTACTGGAGCTTCACTTTTCACTCTTACAGAACTAATATTAAGATCCAAAGAAGTATCAACCCATGATGAATAATCCATAGCCGCCTAGATCGAACGAGTCCTTCTTGACAATCTCTTTCAAACTAATTGACCAGGTGATTTCGCTAGAAGCTTATACAAGCTTTAGACCACTTCAATCTCTCTCGAAAATCTTTGTAGCAGTAGCTAGCAAAACTAAAAACCAATAAGCTGCTAAATGAATGCAAAAACTGGGGTATATATAGAACCCAAAAGGGCTCGACTCAACTTGGTTGTGGAAACTTGGAGGAAAGTACAGGGAGAAAGATAAGACAAGGAGTAGTCCAAGTAGGTACATATGTTTTGATCACATGACAAGCTGTTAATATTATTTTTAACTAGATCGGTGTCCGAGACCTTGTCGGTTGGGAATTGACAACCGGACAAACTTTTTGTCAAAGTCAAGCGCCCACCAAAAAAAGGTGAACGAGTTGTACAGAATGGAGCCATAAACAATGGGTGGTGCTGTGTGTTGCATGCGCGTGTGAGGTCAAGTCCTTGGAAGTTTAATGCTGACCAGGTGCGGATTGAGCTTCATCCAGCTGCCTTCCATACCTATCTTCTTAGGAAGGTGCTGTAGCTAACACATCTGTTCATGGCCGCTCTGCCCTTGTCAACAAGGATTTAATTTCATACTAATTTATAGGGAATACATCTATTTAGTTAATTATGATAGAATAAAGACATGCTTTTTTTTTTTACCATGATCGGTTTTTACTGATATATAAATTTTTTGAAATTTTTTCTTTATCAAATACTAATAAATTTAAAAATTGGACAATGTTGTTTAACTTATAAAATGGGGTCTTGATTTCAAGATAAATGCCGTGTAAGCTACTGTTATCCAGTAAAAAAAAATACGGCATGACAAGATATACAGTCTGATTTGGAGTGTGTTTGTGTTTGTCTTTGAAAATATTTTTTATTCAAAATTATATTAAAATAATTTTATTTTTGCATCAACACATCAAAATGATATAAAAAATCAAAAAAATAATTTAAAATAAAAATAATTTTTTTTAAAAGTACTTTCAAAACGCATTTCAAAACGCAGCTCCAAACACTCCATAAATATCACAAAATATACGTACAAGAAAATTACTTTATTTTAGTAATTAGTGTTTAGAAGATTTATAATTAATTAATGAAGAGAGAAGAAGAGAGAAGAAGATGAAAAAATAAAATCCTAATTAATCACCCCTTAAACATGATCATTAAACCGTACCCAAGAATCAAAACACCCCATATTATTAAATTCAAAACTCATCTCCACCTCTTCTATGGATCATCAAACTTAATTATGTCCAAGAAAGCTTAAATCCACAATTCCCGACAAGGGGTTTTTATTTTCCGACCGGTACGATTTGCTCTTGCCACCCTAAATGACCGAGTCATTCTCAACGAGCACCACCTTTATTAGCCATGATTGAGTCGGTGCCTAAAGTGGTTGCGAAGCCTGAAATTTGCGACTTCGACGACCTGATTGAATTGACGGTGCTTTTGGAAGCTATTGTTAGTTTTTGAGAGATATTTTGGAGGCTTGATTAACACCTTCTTTGGGCACTTAATTGTGGTGTGGGTTATAGTCGAAAGATTTTGCTAATGGTTTAATACTATGTTTTAAAAGTGTTTTTGAAAAACAAAATAAAAAATAATTTTATTTTTTATTTTGAATTAAAAAAATTTAGTGTTATTAGATCATTTTAATGTGTTAAAATTAAAAATATTTTTTTAAAAAAAAATAGCATTTTAAAATTTTTCTGAACAAAAATCACTTTATAAAATAATTTAAACCAAATTATCAAACAAGTCCTTACTTATCCATTGTTTGCCCGAAGAATTTGATTTGAGTTTTATATGTTGGCTTGATAAAAACAAGCATTGAAAATAGAAAGAGAAAAAAAAAGAGTAACATTTGTTTATTATTTCAAGAAAAAAACAGTAGAGACAAATAAATAAATAAATAAAATTATATTTGGTAATGATATGTTTATGAGAAACAAAACATAAAAAAAAAGTTATTTTACCTTTCATAAATATTACTATCAAGCTTATATATTTTAAAAAATAACTTGATATTATTTTTTATTTATATTGAGTGTTGAAATTAATAATACTATAATAATTATAGTTATAAAACCTGGACTAGCTCGACAATCGACCTATGATCTAGTTGACTCAGGATCTAGACCGGTTTGGGTTTAGAAACACATAGAAGAAAGCTCACCTGACCCAATTAAAAACTCTAGTTGAACTAGACTAAAACACGGGGTAAAAAATCAAGCAAGTTTCTTTTAGAATTTTTTGGTAAAATTGAGGTTGCTTTAATTGTTTTTTTTTTTTAAATCAAATTGGTCTGACCCTCTTAATCCATGACTTTGCCCTTGTTGTAAATCATTTTTTGAGCCGTGTTTTAAAATCATGACATTAATTATTTTTGTTTTTATATTGACTCAGATCAACATTACTCAACCTTGTAGACCCCTACCTCACACCAAATTTTGAAATTATAACAACTATCATTTTTATCTCTTAACTCTATTTTTTAATTAAATATATTTATGTCTTTACTATCTATATTTTTACTAATGTTAAAATTAAACTTGGAAAAATCAAAGGCCATCAAAGTTCAACTTCCATTTATTTGTTAAAATAATAATATTTCACTTTTACCATTCATATTTTTTCCCTTTATTTATAAATACTACTTTCCATTTTAAAAATTCTTATAAAATTATTTTTTGATATTTTTAAAATAATATAAAAAAGTAAATCATAAAAAATTGTCAATAAAAAGTCTAAATTTCGTTTTTGAAGGGCTATTACTTTTGTTTGGGTGTGAAGGGCTTTTCTGTACTCTGAAATCTCCTTTGCTCAATGTTTTGAATCAACTTGGAGTTTAAGTGGATGCTTTTTCTTCTTCTTTTATTTGTTTTATTGTCACATAGAGATTGAAATTATCATTTTTTATTCAATTTTTTAAACCATTTACTCACTGTCCCAAGAACCAATTTTATTATCCGTCATTTACATTTTTCTAGAAATATTTTTTTTTTGTTAAATTATATTTTTACGTAAATCTCTATATAATTTTAGTTTTTTTATTAAAAAAACACATTAACAATATATATATATATATATATATATTTAATTTGACTCACATCAAATAATTATCCACTTTAAGATATTTCTTCTAGGGTATATATAAGAACTAAAGTATTCTAAAAAAGTAATCACACTCACTCTCTAGAACATTAGTAGCCATCTACATTGTCCTTAAAGTTACACTTGCTATCTTGATAGATTTTTCCCCAGACAAATTGCAGTGTGTGTGTGATTCACACCAAAGTAGATTGGTCACTGTAATTTCCATCCACAAGTTATTAGGTAATTTGGAGAAAAAAATATTTTTATTTTATAATTTAAATCAATTTTTTTGGTGTTTATAGTTAATTTTTAAATATTAAAAATAACTTTTAAAAAATAAAAAATATTATTTTAATATATTTTTAAATAAAAAATACTTCTAAAACACCATGTCAATTCCGGTTGCAAATAGCCAGTGTATTGTGGGCAGCCAACCAGGTTTGACATTTGTATATAATTTGGGGTACGGAGGAAAATCAGAAGGGGGAGGGCACTTTACTTTCTGTATTTTCTTTGTTATACGGAAAGTCAAGTTATTGCTTTTAGCCAGAGTGTACACGACGACGATGGACTCAGTAGTGGATACGGTTGATTTCACAGGTCAAAGACACGAAAACAAAAATATAGTTTAATTTAAAAAAAATAGATGATGGAGTATTAAAATAATAATATATTATCTAGATCATTACACCATCATAACTCTTTAGAAAGAAAATATTTTATTATTATTAAACTCAACTATCAATCAAATACAAAGTAAAGAAATCAAATTATGAAACTTAGTTCACAAGTAACTCAATATTAAAGGATTCAATTTTAAAAAAACACAAAAAAAACATCAAATTCAATCAAACAAACTGATGACTCGGGTCACGAGTCCAAGATAATCTCATAAGAGCATCTCCAGTGGGGATGCTATCCCCGCATGCAAAAATAAAATAATAATTCTTTACCTATTTTTTCTTCATTTTGATGCTCCAGCGGGGATACCATTTGCACATGTAAAAATGGCATCCCCTTCCCGAGCTGCTATTTGTAGCAGCTCGGGACATAGAGCTAGGTGGCCCCACCTTGGGGCCACCTTTTTTATATATTATAATATATATATATATATAATGTAATATATATAGTAGAAAATAATGTAATTATATCAAAAATATTTATTTTTATTTACAAATACCTTAACAAGAGAGTAAAAAAAATATATAAAATTAATAATTATATTGTTGGGGTTTTTTTTAAAAGCAATTATATAACCTATTCCTATTAATTGTATAATCAATGACATAATTAAACTACATACAAAATAATTCCACTATATTTAAAATAATATAAAAAAAATGACTCTTCAAAATGATTTTTACTATTGAAGCACACATCAACAAAAAAGTCATATATACACTATTCAAACATCTATTTTAAAGATTTGGCTCTCTAAAATGCATACTCCCATTGGAGATGCTCTAAAACACAGGTTAAAAAACGATCACGAAGTTTAATTATCAATCAATTTGATATTAAAAGATGAGATTGAAAAAATAGACTATATAAAAATCCAGGCTAGTCAGCTTAACTCGTGATTAGAGTCATAAGTTCATCATAATCCCATAAAAAAATATGAAGTTTAATTCTCAATTAATCTAATATTGAATGATTAAATTAAAAATAAAAATAAATAAAAAAGATAAAAATAATGATCTGTGTCAACTCTAGTCAATCTATCAAGTCCGAATGAAAAGTGAGATTGAAAAAATAAACTATAATTTTTTTTTCAAAGTCAATCAGCTTAATTCGTGATCTAAGTCATAATTCCGTCATAACCCCATAGAAAAAATATGAAGTTTAATTCTCAATTAATATAATATTGAATAATTAAATTAAAAATTAAATTAAAAAGATAAAAATAATGACCTGTGTCAACTCTAGTCAATCTATTAAATCCAAATGAGAAGAGCAAGATAAGTCCATGGAAAACAAATATTTTTCTTTATAAATTTCAATCTCAATCGACTCAATGTTAAAAGATCAAATTGAGAAAATATATTTAATTAAAAAAAACAAATCAACCCGGCTAATCTGTAAAGACTTGCGACTTAAGTTATGTGATCATGATAACCTCGTTACAAACCAATCAAAAAACAATCATGATTATGAACCTTAAATCTCATTCAACCTAATATTAAAAAATAGAATTAACAAAAATAAGAGAAAATATTAGTTAACAAGGCTAACTTGTAACACTCATAACTCAGATCATAAAAGCAAGAAAACTTCATAAAAACTAAATTAAAACAAATTATAAAATGTAACACTCAATAAACTTAATATTGAAAAAAATGAAAATAAAAAAGATACTTCTTTAGACCTTGCACGACTATCACTTGGTTGATATTGTTTCTTTCATGCCCCTCATGCTTTCCACGTGGATTGATTAGTAAAAGCACTGATAATATTTTTAATATTATCGTATAAAAATAATTTTAAAATACTAAAATATATTTTTTATTTAAATAACAATTCTAAAGTCTTCTCAAACACAAACACCATTGGTCATTACAAATTAAGCAACATGATTAAAAATATTAACCGAAAGTAAAGCATTCCAACGTGATAGTCGTAACATCGTACCCCTGAAATCAACTGTCTTAAAAAAAGTTTGATATTAACTAATTAAGTATTGACCTGTTAAATCTCGTGGTTCTGACCTTGTAAATAGAGGATTAGACAACTAATCACACATGTTTAGAAGTATAAGGTGTGTTTGATGCTGCATTTTAAATGTATTTTTGAAAAATAAATTGATATATTTTTGAACAAAAATGATTTAAAAAAAACAATTTTAACCACACTTCTAAATAGATACTAATATGCAACTGTTTATTCTCAATAAAATGACAATGGGAAATTTTTGTTTTCTTAAGTGTTTTCTACTTGAAAAATTATATTTTTTAAAATATTTTTCTCGATTTTTATTTGCTTATATCAAAATTAAAAATAAACTATTTTAATTGAAAAATATTTTTAAAAAGCATATCACATCACATTACCACAAATACCATATCTTCTCATTCAAGAACTTAATTAGGAAATTGAAGTCGTAGTACCGGGAAGAGTAATGAATTCTTTTATTAATTCAAGATTTTGAATTTGAATAAATATATTTTCTAACTCTCTCTGTAAAAATCAAATTCAAAGCTTTTGTTTTTGAATGATTGTCATTTCAAGCTTTTTTCAAGGCTCGTGTAACTATTCCCGTAGCTACCAACGCTGCTGGGACTATCCTTTTAAAAAATTATCAGGTGCACGTGGAATTGTACTTTCCTTTCACACATGAATATAAAACTCGTTGTAAGAAAAGATCGAAGAAAATGTAAAACATGCCATAAAAGTTGATACTTTGATCGTGCAATTTTCCACGTGGTAAAGCCAGGCTGGAAGGAATAACAATATAAACATGTCTAAATTAAAGATTATATAATTTGAAATTGGATAGACGGTGCGGGTGATACACGTCACTGTCTGGGGTCATGACCTTCATCATAGAGCAAGAGCCTTTTCCCCAAACCAGTCACCTTCCCAAGACTCAGCCAGCCATTGGATTAGACCATGACCTTCATCACAGGTTGGTGGGGTGGGTATTCCATCCAACCTCACATAAAACTTTTCCACCACGTTCTAGTTCATGTATGGGTTTCCGTTTTATTGATTGTTTCAACTGAGGTTGTTAAATTTTAGCAGGTTTTTTCAATGCGTTTTTTTCTAAATGATTTTTTTAAATTTAAATTAATTTTTTAAATATTTTTTTATCAGCAAACAAACTTAAAATAGTTTGTTATGATTTATAGCTTAATTTAAGTTGGGTTTGAATTTGAATTATAGATATTCACTTCACTGTGCCAAACTTATTTGATCCGATAGTTTTTTCTACAACTTGAAGTTTTTTTCCTTAAAAAAAACAAAACAATATTATCTCAATGGAGATGATTGTTTCTGTCATGCTCTATTTTTTAGTTTTCTTTCAAAATTGTTTTTAAAAAAAACATAAAAAAATAAGAATCCAATTGTATCTAATATATGAAAAAGAAGAAGAGAGAAGATTCGAGGTTAAATTAAATAATTCTAGGTTGAGTTTGCATAAAATCAAGTATAAGGACTAAATCAGGTTAATTTAATTTAATCATAGGCTTAATTGACAGTTTAATAAAATTTAGGAATTAAATTAGATTGAATTAAAAAAATAATCAAGTGAAAAGATTTAATTATATTTTTAATTGGGCAAAATGATTTTATCAGGGGTTTAATTGGTAAAATATTAAGTTTGGAAACCTTATTTGAACTTAATTGAGAATATTATAATTTTAAAGGATCAAACTTGATTCTTCCAAGTTTCATCTAGTGAAATCAAGGATAAAATTACAAGAAAATAAAATTTTTGAGGTCAATTAGAAATGAAATTAAAAAAAATCAAGACCTATATATATATATATATTGTAAAAAACATGTAAATTTGGGAGCCTAATTGCTTTGAACATAGGCATGAAATCAAAAAAGTTAAAAGTTTCAAGGTTAATTAAGGATAAAATAAAAAAAATATCTAAGATCAAGGACCAGAGTGAAAAATACAATCAAATCAAAGGGCTATTTTACATGATAAAATTATATTAATTATTAAAATCAAAATTCAATTGAAGACTTAACTAAATAATTTCATGCAATCAAATTCTAAAGGTTATTCATGTATATTTTCATAAAAATAATAAAGAATATTTTTATCATATTTAAAAATTCAAAATAAATATTATAATTAATTTAAAACTATCCATTAGAATTTAATCAAATTTCAAAAATACCATAAAATTAATTAATTTAATTAATATATACGTAATGTATACTCATTGTATTAAATTCAATGAAGTAAAAGCAGCAAACATCATGATTTAATTGTAGCCTCTATTTACGTAATAACCGCCTAGATTGATGAGAGAGAGAGAAAATCGAGGCAATTTTTTCAGGTCAAGGGCCGCGGTCAGGTACGACGACCGTAATCTTAACGTGTCCATGTCCAGGTAATAATATACATGTCGGAGAAAAAAAAAAAACTGAAAAGCATGCATTAAACTGTATCGATTGACGAGAATTTTTTTTATTTAGATATATAAAATAAAATAATATTTTTTAAAATTTATTTTTAATATCATCATATTAAAAAATTAAAAAACATAAAAAATAATTATAAAAAAAAATAATTTTAAAAAAAACAACAACAAACGGGCCATTAATATTATAGTAGTGGGGAAAAAGGTTCATGAATTCAAAATTTTTGTAATCGGTGGTCATATTCCAAACCCACGTGTTTTAGACTACACAGGTGGTGCTCGTAACGTGCTCAAATTTCAACAGCTAGACTAGCTAGCAGGACTTCAAAAATGGCTGACACTAGTGGGGACCTTCTGTCATAAAGGCCCCCAGATAGTACAAGAAATAGTTTTATTAAAGAATGACGTGGACAAAGAAACCATCACTGAACTTCTTCCGTCGGTCCAATGAGCTTTAAAAAGGTACTGCTAATTATTTTTATTTTTTATTTGTTTTTGCTTGGTTTCCAGTTCCCATGTAACCACCTAGAAGTCGGGAAAGAAAATGGGGTAAAAAGATTGAACTTTTGTTCTCAAATTCTACGGATAACACGTGGAGATAAACATCAGAGGTTGATGAAAGATCGATTTCTCTCGTGCTTTAATTTTAGTCAACGGTCCCATTTCCGTAATGGTCAAGAAACCACGGGCAATAATAGTCTACACAGTTTGAAAAGTTGGAGAATAATGTATAACGCCGTTTGAACACAATTTTGACACGCTCCTTTTTTTTAATGATCCCACTTTATTTATTTATTTATTTATATAAAGTCTTGTTTTCACTAGGCTGTTAGTAATTTCGTTAATGTAGTAAAAATCCATCCAAACTCCACTGCACTAATATAAAAAACATGTAATTTAAATCGAGACATTGCTTTTCTTAGAGTAAAAATATTTTATAATTGTTAAAGCAAGTTGATAAAAAATATTAAAATAATATGAATTGAAAGCTATAAAATATTTTATAAATAGGATGAATCAAGTTCAAGATCTATTTTTTATATATAATTTTTTTTTAATAAAATCTTAACGAACGATTTATTATTAGTGTCATTATTTTCATGTTAGATAAATGCAAATTGAAAAGAATTAAAATAAAAACAAAAACAATTTATTATTAATATTATTATTTTCATTGCTTTCTAATCCTGTATTATGTCATTAACATAAACTATCAAATTAACAATTGTTACCGGGTTTGGTTATGTTTTTTTTTTATTAACATGAATATTCGGGTTAACTTGAATGCATCTTAATTAATTCTATGATTTCTGGAGTTAATGATCATATAAATCTCCAATAATCATTATATTAGTAACCACGTGACTCGAATTGAATCTGAGACAAGAGGGAAAACAAATTCCTTAATCCAAACCTATTATATAATTAGTGCTTCAATCTTATTTTATTTAGTGCCCGTTTGGGACAGTGTTTCAACCGCCGTTTTGTTTTAAATGAACATGTTTTGATGTTTTTAGATCATTTTGATGTACTGATGTCAAAAATAATTTTTAAAAAATAAAATAAAACATCATTTTGATATATTTCGGCATGGAAAACACTTTGAAAAGCTACCGCAACCGCTCTCTCAAACACCACCTTAGATTAACTGAACTTACCCCCATGAACTATCTGTCACACTGTAATAGAATATTTAAACTTGTTATCTGAATAATTACAGAATCTCAAACAATTTATTTTTAAAAAAATCCGTACGAAGAAGATAAACCAAGGCAACTGAAGTGACATGGCAGCTTTGAATTCCCTACATATATATACACCTCTTCTCTGGGTAAGTAGTGGCTGGTTGTGGTCCATTTGTCTTACTTGAAAGGACTTGTTCCACAATCCAATTTCTGATATTTCTTCAATTACCATATCTACCATGTAATTCACGAACATATATATATATATATATATTAATGAAAGATAGATTAATGCATCTATTGGATGGAATGGGTGTGAATCCGGTATACTTTATCTGAACAAGATAATTCGGTTCGAGGACCATACACCAATCAGTCTTTTTGACTATTTTTATGTCATGACCAAGTGAATTTCGGCCCTTAATTGATTATATCGAAGAATATTGTTTTAACAATAGTGGCATCAAGCGGTATCGGGTATATTTGCACGAAAAAATCGGATTATTCTCGACTACCCTTCCTTCTTGTCATAAAAAACAAAAAGAAAAGAAAAGAAAAGAAAACGAAACTCCAAAATATTTATCAAGTTGATATAGATTGGACTACACGGATGGTATCATGAACTTATCCAAAAAAACTTTGAAGTCTCCTACGACCAAATCTATGACTTGTTTAATCATGTAACTTGATGGTTGACCCCACCTCCGTCCATGGATGCCCTTATGATGCCATGAATGATATCGGCACAGCATGGGAAAATCCCCATACATGTCGTGCACTATTTGTTACTTTTTTCAAAAATAATTTTGAAAGAAATTGATTTTTTTTATTTTAAATTGATTTTTTAGTTTTTTAAATAATTTTCATGGGTCAATATCAAAAATATCTTTTAAAAAATAAAAAAAATTATTTTAATTTGTTTCTAAATAAAAATCATTTTTAAAATTAATGGCAAATAGACTTCCAAACAGTCAATTCGTATCATCCACCAACTTGCACGTCAACTTTTAAAGGATCTTGAAAATTCCCTCTTCTCTTCTACCTCTACTAAAAGAGAAGACCTAGCTAGCTTAGGTGATCCATGCATGCACTTCTCTCCTTCCCAAACTATTTTCTCACCTACAAAAATATTTGATGTGTCCTTTTTGCTTGTAAAAACAATTTTAATTTATATTAAAAAATAATAATTCATGTGGAGATATTTTAATTGTAAGACAGAGATATTTTAATTTGTTTCCAATTAAAATAAAAACCTTAAAAGCTATAAAAGAAATCAATGCAACGTGCTTCAAGTCAGATTTAGTTTTTCTATATGTATTATTTATTTTTTTTTCAAATGATATTGATTTAATTATTTAAGAGCTCATAAATTTGAAGGAGAAGATCTTTGTAGATACCGATCATGATCCACCAAATAGGATGTGAATTCCATGTTCTTTCGATCAAATGAAAGATTATCAACCAAATACACCACCTCATTTGCGAACCAGTATATGTTCGTGAACTTTTGATAGTGCTTGACTGCATGCTTGTGATTATGGTAAATATGACCAGCACCTAAACCTAGCATTATGGTTTACTTGTCCACATGGAATTGACCGACAAGATGATTATGTTCATCCTATCCAGATAAAATGTATCTACTGACCACCAAATAGTCTTGAATGGAATTGGCGAAGCTGGTACACTTTATTTGAAGATTCGATTATTCAAAAACCATATACCAATCAGTCTTTTTGACTGTTTTTATTCCATGTTCATGTGAGTTTTTCTTTTGTCCTTGATTGATTATATTTTGAAAAATATAGGAAGAATATTATTTTAATAGAATTGGTCAAGCAGTATATCCAGATCAATCTCAACTATCCGCCCTTGTTAGCACAAGTAAAAAGAAAATCAGACTCCGAAATAACTATATAATCAGTGGGCAGCGATAAGAGCTTGAAATTAAAAGATTTGTTTTCAATATATTTTCAGATTTGAGCCTTGTAGTTGCTATTATAATAGCAATTAAAGATTTAAATGGTCATTAACTTCAAAACCTGTAATATTAGTCAAGATACGCGTAAACTGAACTAAATAACCATGTTAATAAAAAATCATAATTTAGAATGAATAAGTAATAACAAAACCAAACTCCATTATATTTTTCAAGATAATATAAATTTAACTTAATGAGCCTGGTGATCCATACCAACTTGGAAGTCTCCTGCGGCCAAATCGATGACTTGTTTCATCATGTAAGTTGATGGTTGACCCCATCCAAGTCCATGGATATGATGCCACGAATGAGATCAGTACACATGGAAAAAATGTCATACATCTAAGTCCAACTTGCACGTCAACTTTTAAATGATCTTGAAAATTCCTTCTTCTCTTCTACCTCTACTAAAAGAGAAAACCCAGCTAGGTGATGCATGCATGTACTTCTATTTTTCACAAACTATTTTGTCGTCTCCAAAGATAGTTTAATATGACGTGTTGCTTTTTTTCTTTTCTTTTTAAAAAAAACTCAATTTTAATTTATATAAAAAACCACGTAGATATTTAATTATGTACTGTTTAATAATACACGGTGCGATGTATTTTTATAAAAGTGTTTTTTAATTGAAAATATATTATTTAAAAAAAAAAAAACAAGTTTATTAAAATTGATTTTGAGGTGAATTTTGACAAAGGGTGAAGAAGTCTACTAATTACAATTAACTCTTTAAAAGCGTGGTTGTGATGATTTTTAAAAGTATTTTTTGTTAAAAAATATATCAAAATAATTTTTTTATTTTTTTTAAATTAGTTTTGATATCACAATGAAAAATATATAAAAATTCCAAAATGTTTTAATTTGAAGTAAACATTTTTGAAACTAGCTAAATTGATATGTTCACAAGCAATTTTGACATCGTGGGAGACGACACACATGTTCAATGTACTTTGGATAGGTGGATGACCATGTCCATCTTCTTTAATTTTCTTCATCTTTATTTCGTCTTCTGGTTTATTTTATTTTTACTTGTGTACATACACACTTTTTTTTTATGATTTATCTCTTGTAAATAGTATGGTTGAAGTTGGTTTTTTTAATTAAAAAGTACATTACAATGATTAAAAAAATCATTTTTAAAATACAGTGTTAAACAAACATTTAGTAGTTTGAAGGTGAATTTTTTAGCATGGATTTTATGTTTTAGCAAGTAATTATGATATTAAGATTTTAAATAACACTAAGGTTTGTAACTGAAACAATAAGTGAATAATGAAAATTAGTATGCTGAATACCTATTTTTTTATTGGCTAATTAATCAATTTTTTACACTAAAATATTAGAGTGTAATGACCCCATACAGGTCATTTATTATTATTATTATTATTATTATTATTATTATTATTATTATTTTGGGAGGGGGGGATTTATATGATTGCACTTGAGGAGTTTTTGTATTATATAGCTCAATGTCCAATAGAAAAATAATGGATAACATTATAGTATATAAACGCCATATAAATCAAATTAATTTGCTTAAAATGTGATGACTTGGGCAGATCCTGAAATTCCCTCTCATAGATGAAGATATCATCCCAACTCTTCAGGACTTGGGAGAACCTAAACAATGTGAGGACTTGTTACCTTCGGAAATTTTCTCTTGTATGTACTCTTCGGGAGTTTTTAACACTATGTTTTAAAAATATTTTTTAAAAAAATTAATTTTTTTGTTATTTTTAAATTATTTTCATATATCGATGATAAAATGATTTAAAAAAATAAAAAAATATCATTTTAATATATTTTTGAACAAAAAACATTCTCAAAAACAACCTTAACCACATTTCGAAACAGGCAACTCAGACCAGTTTGAAGCTCAGTGTGATCGTCAACTCTCATCTCTCTCGCTGAGCGCCCCTTGCAGGTTATTAGCTGAGCTTGCAAGTTCCACAGGTGCGCAGCTTGTTGTCAATGAATGCAGCCATCAAAATGATCATAATGCTGATTACTATAATGTCGGAAACGCCCCAAAGCTCAACATTGACACCACAAAGCCATTTCACACGGAGGACTTCTTCACTGGTATGCTTAAAGCCGCCGCGCTAATTTAGAGGGTACATCTCCCACCCCACGAGGACCACTCAGCTAAAATTAATCTCTATGAATTTGATTGCAATGGGTTTTACATAAATCCTTTTACTTTATCATGTCATTTCTATTGTCAAATTTCTCTGCAACATGTGTTATATAAAGTCTCTTCCAAAAACAATTCACAAGGCAATGGTAATAATGCGTAACATGGGTGCTATTAGCTTGGTGCGGTAGGGTTAGCTCACCAGGTTATTAGCAGAAAGGTCTCGATGAATCTGGTGGCAAGGATGTTTTTTCATGTCCTTCAAAGGAAGGGAAATGATGTTCTATCCAAATTAAAAGAATTTTTTGGCGAAGCCTGTCCATAGCTAAGAATCCGAATTTGAATGTCACAATTGCTAACAAACCAACTTCTCTCACGTTTGAACTTAATTATGTCCTTGAGAAAGAATGTTCTATAATAAATTTATGACCTGAATTACATATTCTGTAAAGTTTGGAGATAAATTATATGATAAAAATTGCAAGGTCTAGCAACAACTTCACTGACCACGAAATGGAAACATTGATGCTGTATGCTCTTAAGACTTCGTGAAAGTAATTATTGAGACATGGAAAGGGATGACTTGAATGGTGGAGATGCTCAATTATCCACTACAATAAAGGAGCTACAAAACTGCGGAGATTGCATTTTTTACACAAAACAAACACATTCCAGAACCAAAGCATGTCTAGTGTGGTTTTGGAACATACCCATCAACGGCAAAATTACGAGTGGCAGCAGGAAGAGCTATACGCATTCCATTGAGCTCAGGCTTTGCGATCACTTGACAGCCCAGGCGAGAACTGCAATTTTCAACACATGGAAATCAATATAGATTCATTGCCCACAAATCCATTTAGTGTTTTGATGATGACAGAACTCACGTTTCTGTAAGCCCAAAGGCCAAATCCAACATGTCATTCTCCTCATCAGTTGGGTCTTCTAATTTGTTGTAGTATTCCATGTCCTACAACCAGATTCAGCACTTAATACCTCATAAGTTTGAAATAATCATGGTACTACAGCATACGCTATGTTCAGTATCATACCGTCACAATCACATGACATGTCGAACAGGCAAGTGAGCCTTCACAGGCTCCTGGCATGACATTAAAAGCACAGAATAAAAAAAAATGAAAATTAAATGCATCAGAATGATCTTCTCAAAGTCTTCTAATGCAGAAATGGAAGGAGAATATGGAAAGCAAAAAAAAAGCAGAAAAACAAAATAAATAAATCTCATCACTGAAAGATGGGGTGGGTGGAATGTCCCATGCCTATATTTGCGACAATGCAACCATTATAGAAATAGAAAACCCAATTATAATCCACCAGAAATGGAATATGTTGATCTAAAAAATTGCATTATAATCCTTGCCTTCAAGTTCTATATCATTTTCATGAGCAGCTTCTAACATGGACATTCCAATGGGGACCTTGATATCCGTTTCCTCCCCATCCTTATCTACAAATGCTACAGATATCCTGCACATAAATCACCAGATTGAGAAGAGAGGGCAGCGGATGACTTCTGCAATCACTTATAATCATACCATCACAACTGCCAAATTGATTAGCTCGTTTACTTTCCTAAGCAGTAATAGAACTGATTAGTCAGTTAGACTTGAGTCTATCGTATTTTCTAACACATTTATGCCTTATGGAATGTTCAACAACAGCCAAAGCATGTCAGGACTCAAATCTCCTTCCAGGATCTTGCTTGAATACACTTGCAATGTTTTTCTTGATTATATTATAAGGTAGCCATTCAGAAGCTGTGATCTCCAAGCACCGTTTGCGCCAAATTCACAAGGAAACAAACATTGCTGCAGATTGACTCATGACTTGGGTGATAATATTCTTGTTGCACTTACAGTATATCGTAGTCCTCCAGCAAGGATGACTACTTAGCTTCTACTATATTTTTTCCTTTGGAAGCTTTGAGACAGGTATGGCATTTCAAGACAGGAACTCCCACAAGATAGATCATGGTTAAATACCTTTTTGTGGACAATTTCTTATATCAAGTAACTTTTGTAACCATTATCATGAACAATATAAAACCATGTATCCTCAAAATGATTCGCACATAATTTTCAATAGAAGAAGTGTCATAGGATTACAGTTATAAGTTAAAGAATACTGATGACATCAAAGAACAATTATGTAAGCTATTGCATAGTGAACTGAGAGTTCGCATATAGAACATGACAGAAAATTGTGACCAAAAGTTACAACAGGGAGTGAGAGGTCCTAGCAAATCAATTAAACAAGATTATAAGAATAATTTTCATGGTTTCTAGTTTCCTCAAATAAACAATCTTATTTCTGATATATACAAGATTATAGGTACCTAACAAATCAATTAAACAATCTTCTAAGAGTAATTTTCATGGTTTCTAGTTTTCTCAGGATCTACTGAAGAATTTCTAAATGATATTACATGTTATGATAATTCAGGCGCTGTCATAGTTAACTTTACTCCCTAAGAGTAGATATAAGATTTTAAGTACCCATCACAAATGTCAAATTCTTGTAACAGTAAAAAACAATTTCAACGCAAATGAGCTTACATCTCATTCAGGTCACTCCCACCAGCAGAATCACTACCGGTAGCTGTGCTAGAAAACTGACGGTGCTTTTGAGATATAGTACCCTGGTGCCCCTTAGTTTCTGGGTGTAATTCAACCTGTTTCAAAATTAAGAAGCAATGGGCATCTAGAAATAAGAATAATATTGCAATCAGAAGATCACTCAAATTAAAACTATAGGCCTTGGACTAACCTGAGGTTGCCAACATGCACTATAAGGCCTTTGTATAAATGATGTTCTGTAAAAAGCTGTACATCGTCCTGCACAACAAGTGTTTGGCATTACAATGAGAATAATAAAGCAGTTATTCATCTGAAAAGTACTCGTGATTCTGCTTGGTATTGAAAAAAGCTCCCACAACTCAGAGACTTGGCTTGGTACAAAATCCAACATGCTGTTGGTAAATCCAAGTCTAAGGTGAGATTATTGGCACCATACTGGTGTGCTAATCAAAGAACATGGCTTCCTGGTTGTTTATGAGTCTGGGATTTGGATGCAAAACTTGCTATGGTTATTAAAAATCAGGAATGGTTTTGGCCTCATGCCAGATCTGATGTTATGGCTACAAGTCCTGGGACTATTTGTGATGTGATTCATCCTGATCCCTTGAGTGATCGTAGTGTTATTTGGAAGCTAGTCCTAACAGAGTTTTCACTGAAAGAAGTGCTTGGGAACTTATTATTTACAGAGAAGTATAGCTTGATAGAAACTTGTCAGGGGACCCATCCATATTCTGAGACATAGTTTATTATCTGGCGCACTGCTTATAAGGCTGTATACCGAAGTAAGGCAGATCAGGTTGGGAAGAAATATCTGTTGTTTACTTTGTGGCTGTTCTGATGAGGGCTGACACCATCTTTTCTTTGACGGCACTTAATCCGGAGCTGTTTTGTCAGTCATTATGCAGAACGTGGCTCTAACAGACCAGTTGGAATTGGATAATGGAGTATTATTGGGCTAAAGTTCAATTGAAAAAGAAGCCTTCTCAATATAATTTAGTTAGAATTGTCTGGGATGCTGCAATTTATGGTATTTGGAAGCAGAGGAATCAAAGAGTTCATGGAAAAAGGGCATTCTCCTGATGTGCTAAGTGAATTTGCCAAGTTGTTCTCTATAGACTGCTTCAGACTAAATCGCAGAAGATGCTGTTCTAAATACAAGCCTGTATTCTATATGCAATCATTGGAATTTTTCCTAGTTTAATCATTCTTTTCATCTCTTACCGACTCTTGCTTTTGTAGTAGGATGAGCTCCTACATCTTTTTTATCAATGAAACATCTTAATTTTTTTTTAATGTGCAAATTAGCATTTTTCAGTGATGTTACTCTCAATCAAACTTCAAAGTTGTAACACACGTGAATATGTTCTACAAAGTAGCTGCAGCTAAGAGCAGATTCCAAATAACGAAATGTGTTGCTCTTCAGAAAAACAAATGGAAATAGATGTGAGCGTGTTACATACCTCTTGAAAGCTCTTTAACTATCCCAGCTCCAATTATTGAAAAAAGTCTAGACCTTGACATTATCTCCCCTAAATACTTTCAAAAAAGAAAAAGAAAAGAGCTCACTAACAGCAACACACACTATAAAGAATCCAAATCATGGATATTTCGAAATGTTCTTAATGAGAATACACAGGCAAGATCAAAAAATCAATGCCAAGGTAAGACACAAATTCAAGAGCCCAAAAGCCAGTTCAAACGGATAAATTCTTTTTTTGGTTGTAAAGGCTAAATTCTTGAAGTTATTAGGTTAATAAAAGAAAAAAAATGATAAAGGAGGAAGCTTTATTACCAGTTTGATGCAACTGAGAGAGAACAGAGCCAAAGATGCAACAAAGTTTGAGTCTTCTGTGTTCACTGTTCAACTCGGGCTGTCCTGGTCTTGGGCTGCGAATTCTCTGGAGGGTTTCTGTCTATCACAAAGCTTCGAAAACCATAAAAGAGCAAAAACCCTTCAAAGCCTAACCGACAGGTCGTTTCACTTTGTCATGCTGGACATCCTTCAGGGAGTAGAGGCCCAACTAGGGAGTAATAAATGACAAATACCAGGTTTTTATTTTAAATTAAAATTTATTTAAATATAAATAAAAATTAATTTTTTTTAATATATACTTATTTAAAATTACTTTTAAAAAAATCATTATTACATAAATTATTAGTGTAAAAGCTAGAACCTTTGCGGAAGGGCTTGCGAACCCACGTGCACTAACACCATGGAGAATCAGAATCCAGAACAAATGCTTTATTCAATGGAGATTAGGTTAAGAGATGCTTAGAGAAGTAAACTAATAGTATAGTTTTTTAAATAAGATAAATATAGTATTTTTTTATTTATACACGAAAAAAACTTTTTAGAAAAGATAATTTTATTTTAATATATATAATATTAATATATTTATTTATTACTAAAATTAATTAGCACAAATCCAATCAAAATCATTTATTGAATAGAAATATATTAAATAAATTTTTGGTTTTCTTAATTAATATATAAAAATAACTCTTTAACTTAAAAATATTATTTTAACTCTTTAATATAATTTTATGGCAACTAAGAAATAAAAAATAAAAAATATATATATATTTTTTTTTTGAATTTTTCTTCTAGCTGTTTTTTTTTTTTTTTTTGAGATTCCAAGAACAAGCAGACATAAGCTATTTGAGGGCTATAAGGCCAGCGAGTTTTCTTCTTCTTCTTACCCCTTGGGAGAGAGTACCAACAAAATAATGAATGAACAAGGAGTAGTTGTAATCGGTCAATGCAAACATATGTGATTTTGATGGCCAAGGGTCTGCATCAAATTCTCAAGATCTACAATAAAAAAGGTTACTTTTTTCTCTTACCTTTCTTGTCTCTCTTCCCCACATATTGTCAATGAGATTGGATATTGTTTGGATTCTGTCGTGACATTTCTTTTCTTTGATTTGTGCTTTTGTTTTGCTTACAATGTAATGGTAAAGCAAGGTTTTGAGCTTTGCAGGAAGCAAGTTCTAATCTTCGACAGCAACTGATTTACTTCATACATGCAAAACAAAATAAAAATGCTGCAGAAAACAATTAGCATTGACCTCCAGTTCTCCATTTCAAAACCCATGATTTGATAGGTCAAGCTATGGGACTGGAAACTTGAAACATTCTTCTCTGGCTCATTGTTTTCTCAAATTGTGTGTTTATTTATTTTGTGGGATTTCATTTCCTTTTGAACTCAGATCTGACATAACCTGCAACGTTTAAGATCCGAATTCCAAAATATTTCTTGTTAATTATTACTTAGATATCCATAATTGTAGCCACCAGGTTGATATGTTTTGATCTCTCTGGTTGTGAAGCGTATGCTAAGTGGATTACCATTTATTGTAGCCGGAATGGCAGGTTGACAGCACTGATTTTTAGTGACCGAACCATTTAATACAACTTGGAATTGCTGCACCAGATCGAGAAAAGTATGGATTCCTCTCCTCGTTCTTCAATCACTGGAAAAGTAAAACGGACACCATGGTGGATGAAAAGCCTCACCGGGTGGTCTTATGTAATTTTTGAGATGTTATTCCAAAAGATGCAAGCAAGGCATCTGAAAAACCCATTGCCTTTACCTCCTCTCAATGATGTTACATGTATTGTAACTGGATCCACAAGCGGCATTGGACTTGAAACTGCCAGGCAATTGGCTGTGTCTGGGGCACATGTTGTTATGGCTGTGCGGAACCAATCTGCAGCCTCTGATTTGATCATGAAGTGGAAGGATGAACGACATGGAACAAGCCTGCTCAATGTTGAGGTGATGGAGCTGAATCTTCTCTCCCTCGCTTCTGTTGTGAGATTTGCTAGGGCGTGGAACTTGCGCTCAAAACCTTTGCAAGTTCTCATCAATAATGCCGGTATCTTTTCCATGGGAGAGCCGCAGAAGTTCTCAGAAGATGGATACGAAACACACCTGCAAGTAAATTTTTTGGCTCCTGCATTGCTTTCTGTACTGCTTCTGCCGTCTATAATTAAGGGCTCTCCCAGCCGAATTATTAACGTGAGCTCCATTATGCATTATATGGGCTTTGTCGACACAGATGACATGAATTTTACTTCGGGGAAAGAGAAATTCAATAGTGCAAAGGCATATTCAAGTAGCAAGCTTGCACAGGTCATGTTCAACAGTGTCCTACAGAAACGCCTGCCTCCCGAAGCTGGCACCAGTGTGTTATGTGTATCTCCTGGAACTGTTCACACAAATGTAGCGAGGGACCTTCCAAAATTGGTGCAAGCTGCTTATAATTTAATACCATTGTTTCTCTTTAGTGCCCAAGAAGGTTCAAGAAGTGCACTTTATGCAGCTACTGCTCCTGAAATTCCTGAATACTGTAAGGCACTGAAGGCTGATGAATGGCCCACCTGTGCTTATATCTCACATGATTGTCGTCCCACGCGCGCTGCCATCGAAGCACATAACACAAGAGCTGCTAATGAAGTGTGGGAAAAGACATTGGATATGATTGGCCTTCCGCTTGATGCTGTAGAGAAGATGATCCAAGGGGAAGAAGTCTTGTGCAAGCACAGGGATAGCTGAAGTAAGTTCTCCTCCACTTTTTGCCTGAAGTGATTTGACAGAAACCTGCCTGCAATTTGTAGATGATATCTTAGCTATGCAGAACTAGCATCTCTTTCACATATTTCCATTTTTATCTATTCTCTTCGATTCAAATGAGTTTTAAAAGTTATTTCCGTTGGTTAAGTCTGAAAATTTCTAGCCAGTGGACATCAAAGCACGTGCATTTCCTTTGACGATTTCTGTTTCATTCATAAATGTCACTCGAAATATAGGAACAGAAAGATGTCTAGCATAGTCATCATATCCAAGCCGAACCCATGGATTCGGTGGTCAATATGGGTCTATCCCAAAACAATATCTTTTTAGTATTTTTATTTTAACTTATCACAAAAATAGAAATAATTAATTAGTCTCTGCACATTAAAAATCCATACTCTTTAAATATATATAAAAAAATTCAATTGTCTAAAAATACTTAGCAATTTTTTTTAGTTAGCTTTTACTTTATTTGACCGCTCCCAATCACATAATTATTCTCGTATAAATCTAATATTGAATTAATCCATAGGTATGTCTCTCTGAACAGATATGTCTACTGCTTTGTCCCGTGAGTGGTTCTTAAATGAATGGACATGGTTTCAAACACGGTTTTCTCTCCACGCGCAATTCGATCACTCGGTGCTTGGTGCATCTCATCAAGAGGTGAACCCTTCCACACTTTTTCGGACACTTCTTCACGACAAAGACAGCCATGCTATTATACTGTTGTTCATCTGGAAAAGAAAAGGATAAAGGATTGTTGTCTGTTGATGGATAACTCTTGCACAGCGCCACTTTCGAAGACTCTGGTGTGTGGATCGAAATCTTCTCTTGTCTCTTTCCTCTGTAAATCCTGTTGTTCACCTTAATCCGTAAGGAATGGAAGCCAAACTGTGTTGATAAAGATGAAAGAAACTCCACGGGGAGTAAACCACATTTAAATATCCTCTCTTTTTATCACGTAGTGTGTGGTGATAAGCTTTGTCAAAATAGAAGACTTTAATTTAATAAATTCTAAATATGAATAATAATAATCTCCTGATTTGTTAAAAATAAATGAAAAATAATTATATAAAAATCACAGCTTTAATTTGTAAGGTAAAATTGGATTGTTGATGGTTACGGGTAACCTCTTGTTTTGCTTGAAGTCGTGACTAACTTGATTGATGTACCGAGTTTTTTTTTCTTAGCTAGTAAGAAAAATTACAAAACAGTATAATTGGAGAAAAGTTTTAGAAATAGCACATGTTTTGTTGTTCATCAAACATTTGAAATAAAAAGAAAAATGTGTTAATAGGAGTACCGCAATTTTTAAAAACAAAAAGGTGACAATTATGAGGATAAAACATGTTAGAAAATAATATAAATTATATTTTAGAGTCTTTATCTAATAATTTGAGGTTTCAGATGACATGATTTCTTGACATGGTATAGAGGTTTGATCCAGCGGTCATGAGTTTAAATCTCACTATTCTTATTCTGTTGGATGAAAAACAAATATAAAGTAGCATGAGTCTGTGTAAGTTTCAGGTTCAAAGAGCTTTCATTTAAGAAGATGTATTAAAAAATAATATAAATTATATTATAAAAATTCATTTAACAAGTTGAATTTTTAAGTGAAATAGTTTATTGACGCAGACAAATGGGACATCTTGTCTTGCTAAAAAATGGAAATCAGTTCCCCTTCTTGGATTTGCCGTTTAGCATAGCTTGATTCCATACCATCTTCATGTCAATCGAGTCTTTCCTCTTTTACTGAACTAGCAGTGTCTACTAGCGATGACTTTTTGTGCTCACCACCGATCTGTGTTTTGTTTGGGCCGCTAGCAACTTCCTCTTCTGTTTTCTCTACCTGTTCTTGTGTACCGTAACTTAAGCTTTGTCGGTTCCATTTTCGAAGCAGATTCATTGTACTCGATATATAACCAGGAACTGGCTTTGCATCAGCTGCAGCTCGTTTTGGGAGAGTAGCTAGGACGAAAGGAAATGCAGACAACCTTTTTTTCATTCCCAGACTGATCGAAAACCAGGAACTTTGTCTGGCATCCAGGGATTGGATCTGGCACATCCCTTCCAATTTGCAGGCGGACACTGCAAATCACTCATACTACTTTGAGTATACTTGGAAGTATGTCTCTCTGATTAGATATACTTATATCGACATTCAATTTCCCAGACTGGAAGGTTCGCTGTGCGGTCAAATCAATATAATATGGTCGACGCCACTTCAACCTCTCATTGGCCAAACATGTTTTCAGTAGATGTAGATTCCCTAATCTTTCACAGTCTATGGCTCTCCTTCCGGGCCCATGCACCATGTCCTCCAATGGTCACTTCACAAACAAACTTATCTCTATCCATTCACTACATGCCTCTTTGCCTTCCCCTCTAAGCACCATTTTTTCCACCAAATTCTTCTCATTTTACTCCCATCCTGTAATCACTCAATATTCTTGGTCATAATGACAAACTTTTCCCACAAATCTCATCTCTCCTGATTAATAATCCTGTAGCTAAAGCAGCAAAATGATTGAGCATGGATCTCGTTGAATTATTATCAGGGGAGATCTTCTTGCTTCTTTTAATTCCTATAACCATCTTCATTATCTCCTCTCTTTTTTCTTGATTTACTGATCAAGTATGATAAAGGACATTTTTTTCCCCCTGGGGCATACCTGTTAGAGTCTGATATGATGGAGATAGAGCAACTGGCAGATGAAGATTGCCATATCAATAATGGTGTAAGAAAAATTCTCTTAGGAAAGTACGAGATGGGGAGGTTGATAGGACAAGGAACGTTTGCTAAGGTCTACAGAGGGAAGAATCTCGCGACACAAGAAAATGTTGCAATCAAAGTGTTGCACAAGGATCAGGTCAAGAGGACAGGGTTAATGGAGCAAATAAAGAGAGAAATCTCAATTATGCATCTCGTGAAGCATCCAAATATAGTGGAGTTGAAAGAAGTGATGGCTACCAAATCAAAGGTTTTCTTTGTAATGGAGTTTGTGAAGGGTGGCGAGTTATTTGCCAAAATCAAGAAGGGAGGGCTGGAGGAAGATCTTGCAAGAAAATACTTCCAGCAGTTGATTTGCGCAGTTGATTATTGTCATAGTCGTGGGGTTTCTCATCGTGATTTAAAGCCTGAGAACCTGCTTTTGGATCATAAGCAAGACTTGAAAGTGTCCGATTTCGGGTTTTCTGCTTTGCCGGAGCAGAAATGGAACGATGGTTTGCTGCACACACAGTGTGGCACCCCTGCGTATGTGGCTCCAGAAGTTCTAAGAAAGAAAGGTTATGATGGCGCTAAAGCTGACACCTGGTCTTGTGGGGTTATTCTGTTCGTGCTGCTTTCAGGGCACCTGCCATTCCGCAATGAGAACCCCATGAGGATGTATGTGAAGATTTTAAAGGCTGAATATAAGTTCCCACCATGGATTTCAATGGATGCTGAGAGGTTAATTTCCAAGCTTCTTGTTGTGGACCCTGAGAAGAGAATTACAATCCCTGAGATAAGGGCAAATAGTTGGTTCCAAAAAGGTCTTACTCAATCCACTGTCTCTCCTAATGATCCAGAAGATGATGGAAACGGAGCTAGAAGTGAAGATCCAGAGGAATTCCCAGGAAGAACAGGATCAAAGCATTCGCCGCCTTTTTTTAATGCTTTTGAGCTCATATCTTCAATGTCATCAGGATTTGATTTGTCAAGTTTGTTTGAGACCAAGAGAAGAAGGAATTCAATGTTCACTTCAAAATGTCCAGCATCAATGATCCTAACAACGTTGAAGTCCGTGGCAAACAAGTTGAACTTCAGAGTGGCAGTGAGTGATGCAGAGTTCAAGGTGAAATTGCAAGGAAAAGAGGAGGGGCGGAAGGGGAAACTGGCGGTGACAGCAGAGGTGTTTGAGTTGGCTTCCGAGCTTGTGGTGGTCGAGTTATCCAAGTGCTCCGGTGACACTTTCGAGTACACCAAATTCTGTGAAGAAGATGTCAGGCCTGCCCTGAAAGATATAGTTTGGAGTTGGCAAGGTGATAACATCAATTCTCATGAAGGCCAAGCAGGGACAAGTAATTAGTGTGGTTAATGGTCGTTAATCCACAAAAGACCTCAAAATTAGAACTCTTAACGGTCGCTAGTTTTACATTTTTGCTTGTTTTAGGGTTTATAATCGTGTGCTGTGTAAAGATATTAATTTAAATATCATTTTTATCAGATGCAACATATCAACAAATCCATCCTGGCCTAGACTTACGGACTGATCATAAAATTGACGAGCTTTTCCTTCCATCCCTCTCATGACCGCAACATATCTTTCCACGCTACTTTCCCCTATGCGTTGAAGAAGCTTTTGTAGATACCCTTTTTTTATGTTCTTCCATCATCTTCAAGCTATCTTTTCCATGACGAGAAGAAGGATTTCCGGCTCAAATGCCCTTTTGTTTACATGGCGGAGGCGACTAGGAACCTAGAAAATACTGCATGCTGAATGATTAGAAGGCAAGGCCCGTTTGTTTCCCGGAATTCCCTTTCTGGGAAACCACTTTCCAAACTTTCCTGTATTTGTTTTCCTTCCGAAAAGTTGGTCAACGGAAAACACTTTCCGGTCAACGGAAAACACTTTCCGGTCAACGGAAAAATTTGGCTTGGTTTTCAGGAAAGTGTTTTCCGGAAAATTTGGGCGGAAAACACTTTCCGGAAGTTGTAAAAAATTTAGAAATGTCATTATTTACTGATTATATCAAATTTGATCCTCAAACTTTTGATTGCTATATATAATTTGTTCTTGAATATTTATTTTTCAATTCCATCTCTTAAAATTTAATTTTTATATTAATTTTGGTCCTTATTTTTATAATTGCTATTTGCTTTTTTCTTATCATTTTTTTATTGAAATTTTTTATCTATCAAATTTGGTCCTCATTTTTTTTATTGTTACTTATTTTATTTGAAATAATTTATGAAATATTAATTATTATTATTTTAATTTATTCACCTTTCATTTTTTTTAAAATTTTTAGATTTGATCTCTATTATTTTGATTATTATTTATTTTATTTGAGATAATTTATGAAATTATATTTTTTTTTCAATTTCATTCTCATTCAACTTTTTAATTTGTAAGATTTATTCCTCATTATTTTAATAAACTTGAAAAAAAATTAATTTATTAATAAATTATTTTCCAGTTTATTTTCAATAACACAAACAAACACTGGAAAGTGTTTTCCAGTTCATTTTCCATAACACTGCCAAACATCGAAATTCACTTTCCAGGAATTCACTTTCCCCGTAATTTACTTTAAAAAAAAAACCAATTTCTAGCAAACAAACCACCCAAATCTCCAACCTTTTTGCCGATTTGAACGGATAAAAGGTCCCGACGATTCATCTCTTTCTCCTTAAATTAATGGATACAAAAATGTTTTAAGAGAAGTCCCGACGATCCATCCAAAACTTTATTTAGAACGTATTAAAAAATGTGCGTGTTCCTGATGTCTTTTCTATGGACAAGAAAAACATTGATTATGAATTTAAGATTTTAGGTATATAAAGTAATTTTTAAAAAACAAATGTGAGATGATAAATATTTTATCGACTTACTTGTGTCAATTTGTCAAGTTTGTAACTCAGATTAATTTTAAGAATATTATTTTTTAGAATTAATTTTACAGCAATCATTAAAAAAAATTTAAAAAATAATGATGGGTTGTAAAACAAAATCTTTAATGATGACTCTATATTCATTTTAAAAAAGAAAAAAAAATCAAAATTGTATTTAATATAATAATATATAAAATATATTTTTATTTAATTTAATAAATGTTAAGAAACCATCTCACCTAGAAGCTTAAGCTTGTAAGTGAGACCCCGGAATATGATTTATATTATTCTCTAACACGCTTCCTCAAGTGAAAGTCCTTTGACTTAAAACTTGTAGAGGCCCACATCACCTTGTACTTGATTTTTATCAAATAGAATGAGGGTGGTGAGATTCGAACTCGTGACTGCTGCGTCAACAAGGCTCTGATACCATGTTAAGAAACCATCTTACCTAAAAGCTTAAGCTTGTAAGTGAGACCCCAGAATATGATTTATATTATTCTCTAACAATAAACTAGTATATTTATAAATTTTTTAAATAAATTTAAATTAAAAAAAAAAACAAGAAAAAAGGGGACAAGTGCATGAACTTTAGCAGTCCAGCACACTTAAAAAAATATGTTAGTCATGCCCACGTGTTTGCTCGTATTTTTTTTTTAATGTGGATGACAAGTCATTTGTAGTGGCAAGCAACTTATTTCCCACTAATCCCTACCTGAAAATCGATTATTATTGTAGTTGCTGAGAGATCAAGGGAAGAGGGTTTATGGCTTAAAAATCTATTTTTAATACCATAATCAAAACCTTAATCAACCATTTATTAACCATAAACAACTAAAAAATACACAAGAAATAAGAACTAACAAAATTAAAAAATATAAATGGATATGACTTATTGATATCAAGATCAACTATTTTTATCTTTGAATTATAAAATTGACAGTTGTCTGTTTTTTTATTTTGATTCAATGACTTTCTCTCTCATTTTTCACAGTTGAGATTAAAAAATAAAATAAAATAAAGTTTTGAATTGAAATGAAACAAATCACAATTGCTTGCCGCTACGTACAGATAACTTGTCAATGGCCATCATAATTTTCAGCATTATTTATGGTCATTATAATTAATGAAAAACGCCACTTCTTTTCGTGGACTATGAGATTATAATTATAGTAAAAATGTAAGGCTCCCTCTAATAAAAGGTGTGGCTTGGTTTGGATCCATCTGAACCAATCAAGGACGGCATCGTATGGGAGGGAATAGAGGCAAAGAGAAAATGACTTCATGGAGCAAGGGTTGCTTAGCCCCCTCCGCGATAACTCTCACATGGTTTCATCAATTTTCAGACCTTATCTAAAGAGATAGATCATCAAATTTCAATCTAAGGGAAGCCAGCAGAGATGATGTCGATGCCATACTTCCTATGTTAAACTTTTTTTTGGTTTCAATGCCTTAATTTTATCAGGGTATGGTAAAACTTTCCTATCCGATGGGATGATTTATACCACTCATTTCTTTCGACCAACCTTGTGAATTTGCATGACAGAGATGGACATATATAGGGTTTCAAATTCTTGCTCTACTGAGATTGCTTGTACAAGGATGTTTAGTATGGATCAACGTTGAGTAGAGAGGTAAATAAACCAGATAAAAAAAAATTGAAACCAGCAGAGGATTCTGCACAGATCAGTGTAGCCAACGATCTGTAAAGTTGAAGCTTCGGTTTGGATTGGTTTATGTAGTTCCTCACTGTGTCTGCCTCCTGGAAAATGACTCAAGATTCCTCAGAAATGCTTCCAATTTGACGCAGTTCATATCCACAAAAAAGTTTTCCTTTTTCTTTGCTTGATTGGACTAGCTAGCGATGGTTGAATTTTAGACAAGATAGAGGATGAGAGACTAAGATCCTATGACTTGCAAGAAACTCGCATGATTCCCACACTCAAACACGACAGGTTTCCATCAAATAGTAATACCATCTTAGTTCGAACTATGCATGCATGTAATGTCAGCCCATGACATCAGCAGTGCAGCTTGGTTTGCATCATAATTACAACCGACCCAGTCTAGCGAATTGACCTGATGATACAGCTGCATGCAAGGTTGTCAAAATCGCGATTTTGACACGAAACGGAAGGGGCTTCGAAAAATCGGATCGTAAGATCGGATCGTAAAATCGTAAGATCGTACCTGAATTTGTCCGTACAAAAATCGTAAAATCACAGCTAAAATCGTGTGAGAAGAAAAATCGTAAAATCGTATGTAAAATATTTTCGAATACAATATAACATAATCATGACCATAAAACTTCATTGGTTAAGGTTCATACATGATTCAAAATAACTTAAAAATACATTACAAAACAATTAGTTATATAATTAATTATTTTAAATAAAGTTCAATTATTTTATATATAGTTTAATTATGCAATTAATTATATAATTAATAGGAGTAAGTTATATAATTAAATAATTGCTTTTGAAAAACCCTCCAACAATAAAATTATTATTTTTAATTATATTTAAATTAAAAAATGAATTTAAATATAATTAAAAGACCCACAATATTTGAGATTTAAAATTTAAGCTACTTATTGTATGTTTTTCAAGTAATTGTATGTTTTTTTTATGGTTGTTGTATTTGAAGTTAATTAATATTATTTATTGTCTTAAATTAATAGGATTTTTTTTAAATTATTTTTTTATGCTAACTTTTTTTATGCTAATTAATAATAATAATAATTAATTATTATTATTATTATTATTATTAAACCCCCCCTCCCGTAGAAACCTACTTTTTATTATTATTATTATTATTATTATTATTATAATAAATTTATAACCCCCCCACGTTTTTTTTATTATTATTATTATTATAAACTATAAAGCCCCCCTAACCCTAAATCTATTCTCTTCTCCACTCTCCAGTTCTCCCACGCCGCTATCTCCCTCCCAGCCTCCCTTAATCCCTTTGCCACCTGCCCACCCACCCCTCTCCCTTCCTCCCTCTCCGGCTACTCTCTTACAGGTGAGAGGCTGAGTTTAGGAATTTAGGGGTGACTGGGACCTGGGTGAGAGCTGCGCGTCGAGGCAGTGAATAAAGAGTGATTTCTGGAATGAAAAATGGAATTGAAGAAAGAAGAAAACCCTACGCTGCGCACAGTGAAATATGACGAACTCGTAAAATCGGACCGATCCGGTCCGATTTTACGAGTCAACCCGATTTTGACCGGGTTTGACCGAGTTTGACCGGTTTCGATTTTTGAGTCCGGTCCAACCAGGTTTGCTGAGCCAACTCGCAAACTCGTACGAGTTTGCGAGTTGACTCGCGAGTTTGACAACATTGGCTGCATGTAGACCAGGGATTTTTTTTTATTATTATTATTCAGATTATTTTTAAACTGATAAAATCAATTTATTATATCAGATTAGTTGTGAAGTGGTTGCAAGCGCAAATAACCATGTTGAAAGATGCCAAGATTTAACAATCTGCTTGAATTTAATGTTTTTTTCTTCCAAAAAACAAAATCTGCAAGCTCTTAATACTTATTTTTATATTAAAAAAAAATCTAATTCGTTACGCAGCATAATAGCACAGTCCAGATGGCCTAGTGACAAGGATGGCTTATCTATTTCTTTCACAAGAACGTATTGATCAAGTCAGGATGATCATTGGAGAGAATAAAAACGAAAAATTGACGTTCTTACTTGAATATCACAAGGATGAATATTCCGCTAATATATTATTATCATCTTCTGATTGAAATTTGCTTAGCTGTCTTTAAGATTAACGTCTAAAAATTGAATTAAGCATGTGGCAAAGAATTGGTCGTTTTTATATGCTGATGCTCCCGTGTAAGACATAGAATTGGTCGTTTTTATATTGAAATTGGAATAAACTTACACGACAAGTGAAACACTTCAAGACATTCATTTGATCAACAAAGTTAATTTAAGCACAAGCACAATCGGAGCTCTTCATTTAGAATACTAAAACACCTGCGCATTGGCATTCTTCAGCATGTTCTTCTCCCTAGTATTTGCGAGCCACACTTGGGGTATGGAGCTTATCCTAATAAGTAGGTCCAAGAGATCTTAATGAATTTTCACCGACTCTTCAGCTTGTTTTGGGATTGGAAGATGACCCTTTTCCTGCAAGCTCTTGACAGTTTCATATAAACACTGCTTCACTGAGGTGAATTCTAAGCCCAGGTCCTTGAGCTTCTGGTTTGAGAACTTGTAAGGTTGTTTTCTTGGGTTCTTCTCATCTGAGCACCTGCAAATACATTACAATACTGTTCTTATGACCTAGCAAATCGCAACTCAACCAGGAATATTCCTTCATCTTGTCTAATCTCAAGCTAATTACAGTTAGAGAGATGAATTTAGCCTATAATTGTATGAGATGAAGGAGCAGTGGGACCCAATACTCTTCCTAACTCGCCAGGAAAACAAAATATTCAAAATGGCTGGAAAATTTGAACCTGTAATATAATAGTTTAGTGCAGCATGCAATCATAACTTGGTTGGTAGAGAAACTCATTTTGGTCCAAATTTGACAGACAATGGGGTTGGTGAGGACCCTGTTGCTCCACTAGTATTATATATGGGGCTTGAATTTTATACCATGGGAGATTAGATTATTCACGATTTTTGGTTATGACCAAACAAGTCAAAGTTGGTACAACAACTTCCTCACGCCACAATTTCGTCCATTTTTAATCATTCAAAAAAAGGATCCTATTTGTTTTGCCACGTTCAAATGCCATTCCCAGCTTTTCTTTCAATTAAGGAGGTGATGTTTTTTGAGGGACTTGAATTTATAAAACATGATTTAAAATTAAATTCAAACCTAGAAAAAAAAAAAAAAGGACAAAAGGATGGTGTGTGAGTAGATTACCGCACTAATCACTAGTGCATGTCCACATGTTTGATGCTTTTGTCTTCGCAAGTTACTCGGTCAAATACCCTCCTTTTATTAAATAATTACTCTATGAAATCGTTCAAAGTAATAATTACTTACTTGGTAGGGATGGGATATTCAGGGAAGAACTTTGCAAGGATTTCCACCACCTCTCCACGGTGGAGAACGCTCTCGGAGCAAAGGTAGCGGCCGGAGGCGGAAGGTGTCTCAAAGACTAAAATGTGGGCTAGCGCCACGTCCCTGACATGCACATAAGCTTGAACAGAGTTAGCATATGTCTTGGCCGAGCCGGTCAGGTACTTGAGGATGTGGACGATGCTAGCATTGACAGTGGGTTGCAGCAATGGTCCAAGCACCAGCACTGGGTTCACCACCACTAGGTCCACCCCTTTCTCCTCAGCCACATCCCATGCAGCTTGCTCCGCCACAGCCTTTCCATAGCAATACCAATTCTGCAATTCCACTTCATTTCAATCAAGCTGGTCTCTTACACGTTAATAATCAAAAGTATAGATGCGCACAAAATTTATGTGTTGACCCATGTCAACGAGTAAACCATTACCCTAAGGCTAGGTATGAATCGAATCAATGGAATGCTACCAGAACGGGCAGGGTTCCATTATTCTAAGGTTAGGTATGGATCGAATCAATGGAATGCTACCAGAACGGGGCTGGAAAAATGTGACTGTTGACTTTTTTGTTAAGGGAATTTTCAATTATAATAAGGCAACTTAAGAAGAGCAGGTTAACAACTATACCAATCAAATTGCTGAGAGATATGCATGAAAAATCTTTTATATCTCAGGTGCACAGAATTTATAGATTTTAGCAGGGAAATTCGGCCAGTAGACAAAAAGGAAAAGATAGAATTTCATTAATTAAATACCTTGGTGTTCTTGCAAAACTCAAGATCACTCCAGCAAGACTCATCAATAACAGCATCTGGGCTCTTGTTGGGATCCATGTACACAGCACCGATTGACGACGTGAACACCACCCGCCGGACTTTGGTCTCAGACGCCGCAAGGATCACATTTTTGGTCCCATTCACTGCTGGCTCCACCATTTGTTCCTTAAATTATAATCAACAGAGTCATCTCATCAAATCCATTCGTCCCCCCATCACTTCCTTGTAATATTTTTATTAATTTCGAAAGACCATTTTATCATTAAAAATTTCACTTTCGAAGAAAGTTTTAGGTGAGGTGGGCCCAGCAAGGGGCACTACGTACGTATCCCTCCACCCCACCAACTACAAGGTGAATTTGTCAGTGTCTAACAGCCAAGTCAAACGTGAGAGGTAACATTGGTGCTAAAATTAGCTGTATGAGTGTTGTTTTATTTTATTTTATTGATATTCTCAGAATCCAAACATAAAATTTAATGACCGGAAAACGAAGGGGAGAAGGAAGCATACCGGATCATCTGTGACAGGAGAAGCAGTATGGAAAACACCATCGCACCCTTGAATAGCCTCTTTTAGAGACTCATAATCAAGAAGATCAACTTTGCATAAAGTTAATCTTTCTTGAGCTCCTTCAAGCTCCCTCAAATGAGAATTCTTGGGATCAGCTGAGTATACATAACAGAAAAACAAAACTTAAACATTACTACTACCATTTAATTATTAAACAACACAATCTTAAAAAGAATAACAAAAACAGTGCTTAAATTCTAGTAAAGAACCTGGGTTCCTCGCAGTTCCTCGAACTGTGTAACCCTTGTCTAAAAGGAGTTTAACCATCCAAGAAGCAATGAAACCACCAGCCCCGGTGACACAGATAGTTTGGCCTTGGCCTGAAAGCGATGAAGCATCAACAGGCATCTTGTTATATTTAGGTTACTGTAATATGTATACGTGTTTGGTGGCTGAGAAAGTAGAGAACAGACAGAGAGAAAGAGGAAAGGAGAATCGTGGCTTGAAAGGTGGATGTTACAAGGAAAGACATGGCCGGGTGGATGTCTTTATAGGGTTAGAAGTTACCATCCTCACCTACTACTGGTAAATATCCGCAACACGGAGAGAGGAAAGAGATTCTCTCTTTGTTTTTCTTTAATTGGTTTTTTTCTCTTATTGTTATTTATTTATTATTATTATTATGGTGTGTGAAATACGAGCCTGAGCTTTCGTAATATGAATCGTCAACACAACGTCACCTTGTGCTTTGCTTTTTTTCTGTTTTTTAAAGGTTCACGAGGGTACTTCTTTTTTTTATTATTAAAATTTAATTATTTTTAAAAATATATATATTTAAATCTTTTTATCATGTACCAATATCAAAATAAAAAAATATTATTGGTATACAATGATTGAAAAACAATTGTTATACAATCGGCCTGCTTTTCTCCCAACCCACTTCATTTTGAGAATTAACGAATGAGTCAATGCCCATGCATTAAATAAATAAAATAAATAGATAAATAAACGAATGCTGCTAAGCCAACAAAGAATCTGTTGGCAAAAAACGTGAAGGAGAATGCATGTTTTTTCTTACCCATCTCTTGTTTCTCTTCCTTTTAAAATGTGATTAACTTAATTAAACTGAATTAATTAAGAAATGAAACCACATGGGCACGAAGACCATAGGAGATGAGGGATGGGTGCCGCCGACCACCAAAAGAAAGAGAACTGAAGTTTCTTACAGGCGCAGAGAGACGAGGCATGACATGGGATGTCAACTGTTCATGTTGGAAAATCTACTAATCATCATTGATCATACCCTAATATCTATATCTATATATATATATATACAGACGGCACGATGGATCACTTTTTTTTGTTTGTTTTTTTGAATGATTAAATTTTATTTCTAAAAAACGCATTATAGTAGTCCAAATGTGAATAAAATCACAACTGTCATATCTTTATATTTTTAATTATATATTTTTTTAATTATTTCTAATTTTATCCTCATCGTTTTATCTTTAAATTGCTCTAGTACTCAATCCCCTCTTTGATTATTAATATGCTCACTAACTGTTTTGTTTCTTTGAGTTTTTTTTCAACACTTCAATTTTTTAAAATTCATTAATATGAAAAGGATAAGCAAAAAAATTAAAAATCATGAAATTGTAAAAAAAAAATGGTCTAATTGCATTAAAAATAGTTTTTTAGATTTTTTTATAAAATATTTATCAAAACAAGGAGCCAAATCAAATGATGACAATCTCGTTGAATTTGCCAGTAGTATATAACATAGTTGTCAATACCGTTCCGGTCGCTGTTCCGGTTTTTCTATTGGAACGGAACGTTCCGGTTTCAGAACGTTTCGGTGTGTCGTTTCGAGATTGTACTGTTCATATATAATTAATTATATATATATAAAAATATAAAAATATTAATTTAACAAACATAATTAAAATTCAAGATAAATTAACTTTAAATTATACAATATAAACACAAAGTCAAACAAATATAATCTCAAAATTAGAAAAAAAATCAAAAGTTAAAAAAAAAGGATTTTAAGGCCGGAATGGTACCGAGACGTTTCGGCCGGAATTTCCAGAACGGGCCGGAATTAAAACCGAGATGAAAACGACGCCGTTTCATCTCGGTTTTTTTAACGAAACGGAATGGAATTGATAACTATGGTATATAACGTCATTAACATTCCGAAAACCCATAAAAATCTTCATGATTTTTGGATGTTTTTGGAAAATTCCTTAAAAGAATCTTTTAATCGTCATTCTTTATGTGCAATGAATTTAGATTTGAAGCTCTTAGGTTTTTGAGACTAATTTTGTTGATTTTTTTTAATGTAAATAACTATTCAAATTTCAAGGTGGTCATTTTAGGGAAAATTATTGGTTAATAGCTATTGTTGATTTGTATTGATAGTGTTTAGGGAAAAACCGTATAAATAAAGATTTTTTTAAAATTCGAGGAAAGTTATCGGTTAGAAAACACACTTTGTGAGATTTATTGGTTAATAGCTATGGTTGATTTGTATTAATAGTGTGTAAATAGATTCTCATTTATTCTTTTTTTCTTTATATTTTGATTTTTTTTTCATTTGGTTGGTGTTGGATTTTACCAGCATTTATTTTTATTATCATATTATTAAATAAAAAAATGCTTTCTTAAAAGAGTTATTAAATCAAATGGAATTCATGATTCGAATCACGAGTTTAGCAGATTAAGCTGTGAAACTCGAGTTGATTCAATATATCATCAATTCAATGTTAAAAAAATTATCATCTTAATTTTTTTAAAAAAATTAAACTATATTTTTTTTCTATCATCTAAGTTCTTTTTAAACTTATCAATTTAATTAGATAATATCAAAATAATTTTCACACGATTAATTAACCTTAGCTAGATAATAAGTTATGTCAAAGAATTTTAAAGTTTACTTTTAAAAATGAAATTTAACAATAATATTAAGAAGTCTCTACAGCTTGAAAGTTTTTTTTTTTTTTTTTTTTTACAACCTGTAGATTAACGCCGGCATGTAAATTAGTGTAATCTAAATTCGTTCATGTAGTAGGTAAACCCGAAGGGAGTCGTATCATCAAATTCAATAAGCCGTCACCACCCAACCTGTGCGTGCTTAATTACCATTATTTTTTAAAATATTTATTGTTTAAAAATATATCAAAATAATATTTTTTTATTTTTAAAAAATTAATTTTTTGATATTAACATATTAAAATGATCTAAAAATATAAAAATAAAAATAAAAAATTTTCAAATTTTTTCAAAAACACTTTAGAAACGTAATGTCAAACACCCCAGCGCTGCATACAAATTTCATGTTTGAGTTTTAAAAGTATTTTTGAAAGAAAAACAATTATTTTAAATGATTTTTTATATATAATTAAATTATTTTGATGTGCTGATGTTTAAAAATAAATTTTAAAAAAATAAAAATATATTATTTTGATACATTTCTAAACGAAAAATCACTTTAAAAAATAACCTCAATCATACCCACAAACCATCACTAATAATTAATTAAGAAATTAGCTTGGTAAAAACTGAACAGATAAGCATTCATCATCCCATAAATTTATCCTGTTCAAGAATGCTCACCAACAGCATTTAAGTTTTTTTATATATATTCTTATATTATTTTGATGTATTGATGTTAATTTTTTCTAAAAAAAATAAAACATAAATTATTCTAAAAAAAATAAAACATAAATTATTTTATTTTATTTTATTTTGATAAAAACAACATAAATTATTCCCAGAGTTGGTAACAAGACACCAAGTGTGAAATTCAATACAAATGGGTGGTTGTAGCCTAAAATCAAGACAAGACGAATATTTATAATTATTGAAACAATCGTCTCCTTTTTAGTGATTGTTGGGAGTGTAATTGTGTTAGTTTTTTAAAGTACTTTTCGTGCTGAAATGTATCAAAATGATATTTTTTAATTTTTTAAAATTATTTTTAACATCAGCACATCAAAATGATCTAAAAACACCAAAACATATTCATTTAAAATGCATAAAAAAAAATCAAATTTCAGCTAAAAGCAGGTTGGATCACACAGCCAAACAGGCTCTTAGTAGGACCCGACCCAGCATCTCCACCAGTTCTTAATTTTGGGCATTGAACTTATGCCCTAAACCCATTGGTCCACGAGTAATGCCTAACTCGACCTGATTTTCCCAGGACTCCACGTGAGTCCCATTACGAGATTTCCACTAAATATATTATAAATACTCGCCACCTTTTTATTCATAATATTTCTTTATATATATTTTTAAAGTTATCTTTATAAAATATTATTCTATTTTTCTCCTATTTTAATTTAAGTTTTTATTAATTTACATGATACGAAACATTTGGATTTTTCATATCAAGTTATCATAATATACCTTGATTAAAAATAAAATAAACTATTTAAACCAAGACTTGGTAACAGGCTTCGAACTGGGATTTCTTTCCCGACCGGCCGAAAGCACCGACAACAATGTGGGAGGCAGCGCTTCAAAGAATCCATGTCAGGCACAGCCGTCCTCGAAGAAACTCAATCTCAAAAAAAGAAATGATTTAAGGATTTATTTTCTAAATATCTTGGAGTAAGGAAAGAGTTAAAAATGCATGTTTTTTCTTAAATAAACGAATGCTGCTAAGCCAACAAAGAATCTGCTGACAAAAAGACTGAAGGAGAATGCATGTTTTTTCTGACCCATCTCTTGTCTCTCTTCCTTTTAAAATGTGATTAACTTAATTAAACGGAATTAATTAAGAAATGAAACCACATGGGCACGAAGACCAGAGGAGATGAGGGATGGGTGCCGCCGACCACCAAAAGAAAGAGAACTGAAGTTTCTTACAGGCGCAGAGAGACGAGGCATGGCATGGGATGGGCACTGTTCATGTTGGAAAATATACTAATCATCATTGATCGTACCCAAATATATATATATAGACGGCACGATGGATCACTTCTTTTTTTGTTTTTTATTTTTATTTTTATTTTCTCGGTATAAATAAACTTTATTTTTGGAAAACACACTATATTAGTCCAACTTAGGTAAAATTCTAGTTATCATATTTTTATTTTTTTAATTATTTCTATTTTTATGCTTATCTTTTTATCTCTAAATTGCTCTAGTTCTCCATCCCCTCGTTGATTATTACTATGCTCACTAACTGTTCTGTTTCTTTGAGTTTTTTTTCAACACTTCTATTTTTAATATTTTATTAATACGGGCAAAAGATTAAAAATCATGAAATTGTAAAAAAAAATGGTCTAATTGCATTAAAAATAGTTTGAAAGTTTTTTTTTTTACAACCTGTAGCTTAACGCCGGCATGTAAATTAGTGTAATATTCTTTCATGTAGTAGGTAAACCCGGAGGGGCTCGTATCATCAAATTCAATAAGCCGTGAACACCCGACCATCCGCAGACTACTTCAGAAGCGCAGCATACAACAAGGATGGTCGGTACTGTATGGTACTCTATTTTAAAAGTATTTAAAAAAAGATGATTTATTTTTTATTTTAAATTAAAAATTTTAATGTTTTTAAATTATTTTGATAGAGTGATATTAAGAATAATTTTTAAAAAGATTATACAAATATTATTTTAATATATTTCTAAAATCACTTTAAAAAATAACCTCAAGAATACTTTAAAACAATCGCTAATAATTAATGAAGAACTTAGCTTGGTAAGAACTGAACAGATAAGCATTCCATCATCCCATAAATTGATCCTGTTCAAGAATGCTCACCAACAACATTTATGATCTGGGGGTGTTTGGAAATTATAAAAAAAAACATTTTTAATTTTATTTTTTTAATATTCTTACATGATTTTAATGTGTTGATATTAATTTTTTAAAATAAAAAATTCTTTAAAAAGTAATCGAATTATACGCAGACTCACCTAGTGTGAAAATCAATAAAAATGGGTGGTTGTAGCCTGAAATCAAGATAAGACGAATATTTATAATTATTGAAACAATCCTCTCCGTTTTGTAAACTCCGCCGAGGAAAACAAATCCAGGCTAATTTTTCTCGAATAAAAAAAGGGTATTGTCAAATTCAGTCGATCTCGATGCTCATCGACGTCTCATAAGAGTTTTATGAGCCTACATGTCCCTTTTAACATGGATTCAAGTATTGAAACCTCATCGATTTCATGTTGTCATGCCACCATCGTTTTCCATCAAAATTTGTTTCTTTCCAAGTCTTATTGGGAAAATGAGATTTTGCAGCAGCAACCATCTACATAAGATTATGCATGTATTTTTCATTCTTGCCCTCTTTAAGATGTCATATATATATATATATATATGTATATATATATATATATAATTGAATCCCCAACACTCACAACTTAATTATCCCTTTTTGTTTTTCTCTGACAACTTTACATTTGACTTGTGTAAAAGTTTGCCTAATATCGTTTCAAGAGGAGATCAAGGGCGACGACAGAGGAGACTCCACCGATCCATTTTACAACTCCAAATCATACAAAAGAATAAAACAAAAACAAAAACAAAAACTATCATTATTATCACTGTCAAAACAATAAAAATTATAAAATTATCTCGAGAAAGAAGAAACTAAAACACATTAACAAAAGAGTAAGTAAGAAAAATAATTAAATTATTATTATTATTATTGTATGAATAATGAAAAAAATAAAAATAAATGAAAGACTAAAAAAACCATGAAAACTAAAAATTATCATTGTCAATACAATAAAAATTATCAAATTATTCTGAGGAAAAAAAACCCTCAAAAACATTAACAAAAAAGGAAGCAAGAAAAACAATTTTATCATAATGATTATTATTGTTGTTGTTGTTGTTGTTGTTGTTATATTTGTGCTAATAATGAAAGATTTAAAAAACCCTAAAAACTTTAACAAAAGATCAAATTAAAAAATAAAATATAGGGATTAAAATCTAAAATTAAAAGTATAAGGACCAAAATGAAAATCAATTATATAATCAATTTTAATCAAAGGACAAAATTGAAAAAATCACAACTTCCGTGCCGAATATATTAAGGTTTTTTAACTCAATCCGGAAATTAAAAGGAGGACCGAAGTGAAACATTAACATTTCATTAATTTCAATCGAATGACTCAATTAAAAAGTCAGGGACCGAAGTGAAAGTCCAAACTGGGGGCCTTTTCTGTACCAAATAGAAAATTAAAAGTCCAGGGACCGAAGTGAAAAATCAACAAACCTGGGGGCCTCAAATTGTACATTTGTATGCAGGAGAGAGAGAAACGGAACGAACGGCTTTAACCGGCCACCGACGCGTACACGGAGATCAGATGATGCAACGCACCGCACCGCGAGGAAGATCACGCGGCGGCGCATCGACTGAGACGCCGGTAGCCTATTTCTGGTGACTATATCAGCCTGCACGCGCCACTTGAACAGGGCGTGAGGCGGAATACTATCGCTCGCGTGGACCACACGCGCCGACAGTATTCGAGAAAAATAATAAAAAAAATGGGTCAATTACCGCTCCACCCTTGCGTCTAAGTCAATGATTTTGTCTTATTAGGGGCTATTTCCGTATTTAGCCGTTTAAAAAAAAGAGTTGCGGCGGACCGGGCGAACTGGACCGGTCCGTACGCGTGCAATTACACCCTTAACCCTGAACGCATAACCCTATTTTGTATGGCTTGTGGGTCAAAAATGTTAATACACTATTCATGACTGATTTAAATAAAAAAACGGACAAAAATAGGAAGAAAAAAAATGCCCCTATTTTACCCGCACAATGAGCCGAGAATGCAAAGGCTAAAAAGGGGTGCACACTGCTACAGTGATTTCAGACACAATCCACAATGAATTCTACAGTGATTTGGCCACAGCTTTTAGTTGTTAGGAAATATATATATATATATATATATATATATATATATATATATATATATATATATATTACAAAACAACTAAAAGGCGTGGCCTTTTGCACTGTAGCTCTCCTCACAGTCCACTGTGGACTCGAGCAGTGCACGGGCAAAATTGGCCCTCAGGCGCGCGGCAAAGGGGGGCTGGAAGCGGGACTATTTTCGTTTTTCCTCTGAATTTTCTATTTTTTTTAAAATATTCATTTGTGAACAGTGTTTTGACGATTTCGTCCCCGGTAATAAGACAAAATAAGGCTTCCGGCTGAGGGGCACCGGCGTAATTGCGCGCGGCCGGCCCGGCCCGGTCCGCCACAACTTTTTATTTTTTTATTATTTTCTTAAATGGCTAAATACGGTTTTAGCCCCTAATAAGACAAAAACACTTAATTGGGCACAGGGGCAACACAGTAATTGACCCTATTTTTCGAATTTTTTATTCGGCGTCTGTCAGGGCGTGGGCCGCATGCGCCAGGCGGTGTTCCGCCTCACGCCCTGTTGAGGTGGCGCGTGCGGACTACTCCGGTGGCCGGAAATGGTCTCCCGGACGACAGAACGATGCGCCTCCGCGTGGTCTTCCTCCCGCGGTGGCGCGTGTAACCCCCAGATGTCCGTAGACGCGGCGGAGGCCGGTTAAAGCCGCCGGCCAAGTTTCTCTCTCTCCTGCACGTCAATGTGCAGGAGAGTCCCCCATGTTGCGTTACTTTTCACTTCGGTCCCTGTACTTTTAATTGCGTTTTTGGTCCTCATTTCTGTGATATAAGTTTTGATTGTCTTCGATTGGGTCCTCCGATTTTAATTGATTGAATGTGAAAGTTTCACTTCGGTCCTTCTACTTTCAATTTCAGGGTTGGCTGTATAGAACTCAATCAATTCGGTACAAAAGTTCTGATTTTTGCAATTTTGTCCTCTGATTTCAATTGACAATAAATGTAATTTGCATTTCAGCCCTTTGACTTTTTCTTTTTTAATTTAATCCCTTGATATTTAATTTTAGCTTTTATGTTTTTTAATCCCTACTTTTGTCCATGTATATATAAGTGTTTTTAACACAACAATAATAATAATAATAATAATAATAATAATAATAATAATAACAATAATAATAATAATCATGATTTAATTATTTTTCATTCTTGCTCTTTTGTTATTTTTTTCTCTCCCGATAATTTGATGTGTTTTTTTTCCCGATAATAGCAATGATAATTTTTTTTGTTTTTTATCTTTTGGTAAAGTTTTTGGGATATTTTTAGTCTTTCATTTTTTTTATGTTTCTTTCATTATTAACAGAATAATAATAATTATAATAAGAATAGTGATTATTATTAATATTAGAATAATTGTGATTATGTATTCTATGATTATAATAATAGTGATTAGTTATTCTTTCATAATAATAATAATAATAATAATAATAATAGTTTATAATTTGTTTTTCTTGCTTGCTGTTTTGTTCATGCTTTTTGTTTTTTTCACTCGGTATAATTTAATATTTTTTTCTGTTTTTATTATAGCGGCAATAATAATTTTAGATATTAAGACTCCGATATTACTATTGTGATAATATTTTAAATTAATATTGCTTCCTTTTCCCTTTTTTTTATAATTTGCTCTTTCTATTAATTGATTTTTATAATTTTATTATCTGCACAATAATGATTTTAGTAATTTGTTTTTTTACTTATTCAATTATTGTGCTCTTTTTTCTAATGTTTGTACGCGCTCTTTTGTGGTCGTTTATGACGCAATACCTATATTCTAAAAAATGTAATCTATGCTTACGTGACAAACTCAACTAAAAATTTTAAATATTTTATCTTTGAATCTATAATTTTTATGTACTTATATCATATAAATGTATCGTTGTAGATTTAATTATGTTAAATTATATACAAAAAAACTACCCGCGGCAACGCGCGGGCAATTATCTAGTATATATATATATAATTGAATCCCCAACACTCACAATTTAATTATCCCTTTTTGTTTTTCTCTGACAAGTTTACATTTGACCTATGTAAAAGTTTGCCTAATATCGTTTCAAGAGGAGATCAAGGGCGACGACAGAGGACTCCACCGATCCATTTTACAACTCCAACTCCTCCTGGATAGGAAAACAGCAGCAGCAGCAGCAAGAAATCTCCTCCTGGCTGATATTTTCATCGTTGAAATCTGCAGGGATTGTATTGGGGAATTATTAATCTCGTTCGTGTAAAGCTAATTATTTTTTGAAAAGAGCAATGATATAATTTAGAATTTATAAGATTGAGAGTTTCAACTTTTTATTAACTCATTTTATAACAAATTTAGGTGTTGTTTGACAACAATGAGCGAAATGTTATGTGGAAGTGGTTTAGTGTTTGGAAGATGATAATAAAATCTGGAATTCTAAGGCTCCAGGGACCAACTAGTGCACACGGCAACTTTGAGATAATTTTCCAAGATGATTTTCTCACTAAACAAACAGAACTTAAATACATAATATAAGCATAAATGATCCTAGTAATAACCCCCCTTTTAAGTACCCATTACAGGCTTTATTTAATGCATTATTTAACCCAAAATACATAACTGAAATACATAAAACTAGACACTGTTTTTAATTGCCTGACCATGGTTTGTATAACCACAGTTCCGTTTTAACTCCAGTTGCCACGTGTCAGTCATCCCGCTACTTGTACCATCTGCCACGTGTTGATCATCCGCTGCCCACGTGTCAATGATTTGGCGCCCGCAACACAAATAATGAGGATAAAATGAAGATTTTATTGCTAGTGTTTGATTGAGAATATAATTTAGGTTGTTTTTTAAAATAATTTTTTATTTTAAAATGTATCAAAATGATGTGGAGTTAGGAATCTACATAGCGATCCCCATTCTTTCAAACTTGGTACAGTGGATCTAATTAACCATCGCACTCTCACCTACCAAGTGATATTTTCAATCCAAAACGTACAGACCTAGCTAGGGTTTATATAGAATACGACAGCGATGACACCTCCTCAATTTGTAGATTTCCTTCACTAGATGCAATTAATCTATCCCCTTCAGCTGTTGAAAAAAAGGATACACACACACGACCAGCAACCTCCTCCACGTGAAGACTTTTTGAGCACTTACATGGAGAGTTTCCACATTAAAAATAATTGACCCCACATCTTCTCGTTGAGAAAAGTCATTACCAACTTTTGATTGAATAATGCTATACCAATATATAAATCGCACAGTTTGTGTACAAAAAGATGCTGTGGTCGTTTTTTTTATAGGTTCTGTTTTTTGTTTTTTTACAAGAGGAATAAGAAAGAAGAGCGGTTGAAATGATTTTTTCCCTTCCTATATACTAGGATTCAAGTCTTGTTATGCACGTCTGTCACCCCGCTGTATTTTATTTGCTCATTGGACTTACAGTATGTTCAGTTGGTCAGAAAATTAGTTGTTGTGCGTGTAAGCTGACTCGAACATCTCAATTATAAAAATAAAAAAATCATAGCTCTATACTTGTGATGACATGCTTGCAGGTAGAAATCAACTTGATGGCCACCTTCAAATCCGAATTGCAAAGAATACATTTGTAACCCCTCATCAGAGCTAGTGGAAGGCCATGTTTCATGGCCAACAGCTCAGGAAGAAGACTGACATTTAATGCCCGCAAGAACTTATAAATCCACCCACAAAAGAACCATCCGAAGTCCTTAATTAACTATCAAGCCACCAAATCCAACTCTTCCTGGATTTCATCCTCCTGATTCTAAAAGAAATAGGATCGAAATCAGAACGATTGATCCGGCATTGGATTAAAGGAAAACCGAGATACTTCCCCAGATTATTAGCAATGCGAATAGAACCAGTTGTGAAATCCCAGCAAGTTTTATAAAAAAAGGACTGAAAACTATCCTTACCCGGCGGCGACTTATAGGAGTCCATACTCGTAAGAGCCATATACACTTCAGCCTTCGTTACTGGTTTGACAAGATTAGCTTGATCCTCAGTACCTAGCTTCAGCAGATTCATTAGCCCGACATCATGAGATGTGATAGGCTCATTCGAGTTGAATAATGTGCGAAATAGTTAAGAGCCTCATCCTACAAAACTTTATCATCTCTGCACACCCCGGCCGTCAGCAAGGAAAAGACCATTAACCCAGTTCCGCTTTCTACGAACAGGTGTTAAAGTGTGAAAATATTTTGTATTTTTATCTCCACAGCGAACCCATTAACTGTTTTTATGTTTGATCATTGACTGTTCACTCATTACCAGCTGCCACATTGGTTTGTATTGAGTTTAGTGTGATTCGTTTGCTTGCAAATTATTCTCTGTTTTGATTTCACTCAGTTAGAGTCAAGGCGAGTAAGTTAAAGAAGAAAGTCCCATGAACTCGATTTTTACTGGAAGTGATCGCTGGCATTGGAGATTTTGGTGTAATATCCTATGGAGAGAAGGGGATAAAAATACAAGCACGCTGGTTTTTAGATCCAGTTTGTAATGGAGACTTCGGCAGCGATGTATTCTCAGACTGTAGCAAGTCTCCATTAACACTGGTAGTCATGCTTGACAACATTCAACAAATTCGAGGTCCTGTCCAAGTTAATTTATGGAGTGATTCCTATTGGTTGTTTATTTACAAACAGAAGAGAGTTAACAGCTAAGAAAAGGGAAAGTGATTCTCAAGATTAGTAGCATTGGCAGGAGATTAATAAATCTTCTAGAAAAGTGAAAATTGAGGTAGAGTTTTTCTCCATGTCATGAAAAGGTTGCATGCCAAAAGAACCCTTCGACACTTCCATACATTAGGTGCTAATATCCAGACTCTTGAAGATTGCAATCAAATTGAGGTCTAAAGACTTGATGGGATGTGAGGCAAAGATCCATTACGCAACAGGCGTGATCACAAACCATTGTTCAGGTTCAAGCCGAAGGATTGCTTGCATGTGCTACACTAGGGTCACAAAACAAAAGATAACCTTTAAGTTTCCTAAAACAGAGAGACTAGAACTGACACTTGTTCTATACTAAACCACCCTCACTGTTTTCCTATGCCTCTCCGCCTGCTGTATCTGCACTGTCTGTACGCAAGATTTACCGGTTTCTAGTCAGTTTTGGGTGAGAGGGAAGGGCTTGCTTCCCCCTTCTGTTCCCTCTTAGGTCCATCAGAGCCATGAGATTCATCACCCCCTTCGGAAATTTCATCCTTGGATAGGGTCGCACCAACTGGCATTGTCTGATCAGAGTTGAAGCTACAGGACACCGTGCCAGCTTTGGGACTTCCATTGTCAGATGGATTTACAGTCTCTGGCATTGCTTGTTTGGAGTTGCTATCAATCCTTCGTGGATCGTGAATCTTCAACTTGACAGCAGATTTTTCACCATCATCTTTTGAACCGCCACCTGGCCCAGGTGTGTTTTTACCATCTTCTGAACCACTTTCTGGCCCAGATGTATCATGATCCACAGGTTTGTCAACACGAATTGGTTCATCATGGACAGCACCATATGCAGATTTGCCAGAAAATCTTCTAGCAGTGGTTTTGGAAATGCTGGCAGCTCTGCTCCTGGCATATCATCATGCATTTCAGTCATTAGCTCACCATATGAAAAACATAACACAGACTTCATGAAAGCATGCAAGCCAACCTTTTTGAGGATGAAACAGCCTTCAATTTTTTTCGTGACTCTGACTTAGTTTTACTTTTCACTTTTTGCAGCCTGGTAACATATTGCAATGGCAAAGCACGGATGAGACTGCAATAAGGAATCAGAAAATACCTGTCTACTAACTATGGGAAAACCATTATATAAGTCTTATTTAAAAAACCAACTTTTGGGAAAAAATGATAATCTCAGAACTTACATATCAGATGAAGTACCAGGTTTTGGAACATCAATCTCCTGCCCCTGCAAAAATTATCAGCACAATTGTGAGACAGATAATTAATTCCCGGAAATAGTTCTAGAACATACAAGAAGGGAAAATGTGGAGGATAGAATGAGGCAAAACACCCACTTGAACTGGAAAGATACCATCTTCAATGAATTCCCATCGCTGCTTTTTGAGATTAAGCATCTCTTCATCCCCATCAGCATACAGGACCTAAACAAGAAGTCATCAACACGAGTATTTTAGAGCTATGATATGAAGAAATGAAAATAGCAAAACTGATTTGGACATTTGGTGAGACAGGACTCTATCATCCATAATGAACCAAATACTCCATCAGAATAATCTGGATCCATTGATCCTACAAGAAAAGCTCCAGCGAACCTAATAAAAGGTGTCATTGCTGTCATAGACACGAGTAGTTGTGATTATCACAAATTTTGGCCCTAGGTATGGCCACAATTGCTACAGAAAGACTGAACTCCTAGTAGAAGACAGGTTCAAAAAGATAATTCCTTCTCCTTCCTTTTTCTATACAAGTATGGATTACTCAGTGTCCCTCACCTTGTGCTTCTTTTTGATGGGGTCGTAGGAATCAACAACTCCTTCATAGAACCTGCGGAACAAGAAAACAAGCACAGAAACTTCATTATGGATGTTCTTCTGATTGATCAATAATATAGGTGGTCACAAGCTGAGCCCTAATTCAAGTTTCTGGGGCCAGAATCTCGGCCAAAAGACAGTAAGTCATGACCACTCTCAAAAAAAGAAATAGATATCAAAGATCCTCTCTAGTAGAATATGACCACTGTCAAAATCCCTTTTAATCACCCTTAGTAAGATTATATAAAGCTCTAGGATCAACTTAAAATAAACCAAAAGAACCACCTAGTCCACTTTATGACTGTAAATCGTTAGAAACCCTGGTGTGAGACAGACATCAAATTGGCAACATGATCTCTCTTCAGTATACTTATGAATAGTTATCTCCTGTGCTATTATTCATGCAGTTATCAAACCTTGCATTATCAATTCAAGTCTACTTTTGGGACAAAAACAAACAAGATGATGATGACGAATAAAATTCTCTCAGACCACTTTCAAAAGTCTATTCAAGGACCTTATATTCAGCATTAAATAACTTCAGTCTCCAATATGAGCATAGAACTTGTAGAAGTCAATCTGAGAGATCAAAGTACAAAAAGTCAAACTCAATAAGAATTGGTGATTGAAGACAAGTAAATGCGAGACAACCAGCAAGACATGAAAGGAAAAGTGAGGAATTCTGGCCATCTAAATTTTTAAGACAATATGAACTAGAAGTCAGATATTCAACTCTCACCTCTTATCCATTGGCCACCAAACCTTTATTTTGCTACCAACCAAATGCTCACCAAGACCAGGAGTTCCAGAAAACTGAATTTTAGAACATAGCAATGTCAATAAATTGAAAAATGACAGATTACAGAAGATAACAAGGAGGCAAAAATATTTTTATCTAGAACATGACATATAAGCATGCTTAAAAGGAAAACAGGTGAATCAAAAAACACAACATCAGCATGTGACATATCCCAAGATGTGGTTACAATTCAAGAGATCCAGAACAAGCTTCAGCAATGCCTTTCTCACGACAAAAGGAAAGAAAAAGAAAAGATTAGATCTCAATGATAGTTATTTATGAGTGTGAAGTGTGTTTATTTGATGAATTTGAAATTGCAATTACATTGAGAATTGACAGTTAAAAGATAAGTTTAAAGCATTTTTTGACAGTTACAAGATAAGTTCAAAGCATTTTTCTGGTTCATGCCCTATATCAGATGGAGGCTCACATCATCCCTGTAAACCACATGTATCAACCACCTAGACTTGAAAAGATTACTAGCATTTATTCATAGTTAAGGCACACAATTGGAGTGCTGATTCAGCAACCTCCTTTACATTTTTTCGCAAATAGCAATTACATTGACATCAAATATAAAGTTTTAGTCCAATTTTTCACTATCATAAAAATAAAAAATAAAAAATAAAAGCAAGGTCTTGTATCTACACTTTTTTTCTTTCTGTTCTGTTGGTTATAGCCATTTCTATTTTCACTCATTAAGGCAATAAGGCAAGCCAACCAGAGATTTATCTCCCTTCACAATGGTTAAGCTGGCCTCCCAGTCCAAATCAGTTTCTGAGATTGTGACATGAAGCATCTCTTAGGACTTTTGAGTTGTAAAACATTGGGTGGAACAGCTAGATATTGCAGCACAGCTTTTTAAACTCAATTCATGCAATTGAGATGACAGAAAACTAGATTTCAACTCCTATGCCCATCCATGGGGAAAGACGTATATCAGGAGAAATGAAAAGCATATCGTGAACCTGTACAGTGATACTCCTCTCTACACTCAAAATTAGGTAATTTGGCAAAGATCAAACTCTATAATTCAACTTTTTCAGCCTGTTTTATGGAACATTTTTCAGCAATTTTATAGTGTCCAAAGTCCAATCAGAGATAAACTAGTGTATAGGAATAACAGTTGAGGTAAATGTTACAAAGTGGAAAGATAAAAATGAAAGACAAGGAAAAGAAAAGAAGTCCCATTGACAAGCTACAGGTTAATAACACAAAATAAGGAATCCATACCACTTCCTTCCTTGGTGTACGCTTCCTCTTTAGCTTTGGTTGTGGGGTTTCTTCCTGGTAACTTCCATCCATGTCTAATGATTTTATCTTCTGTACAATTGGCAAACATCAGGATGAGAGAAAAGCTTTATATATAACAAACATAAATGCTATTCAGATCTTTATTCATTCAATACCTTATCTTTAAATGCTTCTCTAACATCCTCATCTGAAGTAACATCCAAAGACCGCTTTTTATTGCTTGTTGGGACTGAAGAGCGGTGCTTGTTAAATCTCCTTACTGAAATCACAGCTGGCTGATGGACAGGCGTTTCCTCTGGTTCACTCAGGACCTTTGATTTCTTTGAAGATACTACACGAGGCATTTCCTCTGGTTCACTTAGGACCTTTGATTTCTTTGAAGATACTACACGAGGCATTTCCTCTGGTTCACCTAGGACCTTTGATTTCTTTGAAGATACTACACGACCAGAAGACAGGGATATCTTCTTATGAGTCTTTGAGCCAAGTTCATTTTTTCTTAAGCGTCTTTTTTTCTTTGCTTCCGAGTCACTTCTTTCTTTTGACCGCTTTCTCAAACTGGCATCATCAAATTCTGGGGCTTTCACTTTGACCTGGGCACTCAAGCTTTCATTCTTTGACAACAATAAAGGACTTGGATCAGCATCTTCACTCACACTGATTCCCTTTTTCTTTGGCCGGCCTCTTTTAAAATGACTTCCAGCAGGTATGCCTTGTTGTTGGGTTAGGGGAGAAGACCCTGAGATTTGATCGTTTTGGGGGGTAAATACTGTAGGTTTTGTCACTTTCATGTGCAATAATGGCAGAGCAACCTTCTTGGAAACTGAAGTTTCTGGGGGTAAATCATCATTGCCTTTATCATGATTTTCATGGGGAAGTTTGGTAGTTTTTCTTGCTGTTGAAAACCAAGTATCATAGCCTTCTTCTGGATTCATCAAAGAATTAGGTTTCCAGCCCCTTTTACGTGGAACAGCCTTTGGCTCCATTTCTAACATGACTTCAGGTTCTGCTTTGTCCTGTGCATCGCTGCTTTTAGAATGCTCAGTATGAGAGCAAGGCTCTAGCATTTTTGAACCATTATCCTTTTTAATAGTCCCAGCATTTCTAGTTGAAGCAGTTCCGTTGCTAGCTATTGACTTCGGTATCACATCCTTACCTTCTAAAACTTCTTTACAACAAGCAGCATTTGGTGATAATCCCTTGGACATTAGACCAGCAGAAAAAATAATATTAAAAAGGATACCTAATGTAAGGATAAGAAATAATCTGAAATTGCAGCAAAAGAGCAGTGGCCACAAATGCTACCTACCTCCCATCTTTCAAGTCGCAACCACACTTATATGAAGAATAATAAAAAGGTTATCTCACCCCTCTCTAAATAGCATATGAAACAGTTAGGAGTTTATTTTCCTCTTTATTTTATTTTATTTTATTCATTTTGCATGAAAAGTATATTAGTCATTGATTGATAATTCAATTGTCAATAGTAGGGCTAAACATCTCAAGCAGTCCCTCTACACAAATTTGATCAAATCAACCATTTCCTTAAATTGGATCAAGTCAACTCCCACCTCCAATTAAGGATATTTGAGATCCTCCACTCGATTACATCATAGCATATGGCTTTTAGTTGGCCATTTAATTAGTGATGGAATTAAAGGAAGGGACTGACATCACCTTTACCTGGAAAAAAGGGGTTGATTTTATCTAGTTTGAAGTAGAAGGTTTTGATTTAACCAAATTAAGAAAGTAGAAGGCTGTGTGTGATTTGTAGCAAACCACTAGCAGTATAAGACAGTAAATGGGCTTCATCTCACATCAGAAAATTAAAAGGGTTTTGGACTCTGCAAAGGAAAGGAAACCAAAACTTATTCTTGAAAATGAAGTCAGAAATTATAGTTAGCAAAAGAAGAGAACTCTGGATTGATTTTCCGTCTGAGCTAACAATTTTACAACAGCAAGACAACATAAAAAAAGCTCCACTCAAATCTCATGCAGTTATAGACATGAAGAAGAAACATACCAAAGGTTCCCTGGAACGATTGCTATAATCACATTTGAGTGTGTGAGACTCGTCTTGGAATATAGAAGCAACTATTGGAGAGTATTCATCCAAAGGTATGCCTGCAGACTGCATTGCTTCCTTGAGATAGGGCTTAATTTTAGCAGCACAATTAGTGATAACTCTTTCCCCAAGCTTCCATGCTATAGGAGAAAAACTCTGGAACAATAGTATTTGTACAGTAAATCTAAACGAACCTATCAAGAACATGATGGAAAAGAGAAACATTTGATGAATGACGCACCTGGTTTTGCTTATTTACACTTGCTAAAAGGAGAGTGAGAATCTCCACTGAGATTTCTTCACTTTCATCAATGACCAGGGTCATAATTGTTTCCATGGCCAGGATAGCAATTTGTGGATGATTGGACCTTAAAGTTGAACAAGAAAAACCATCAACTGTTGAAGAGAGACAAAAAAAAATCCAGGCATTTATATGAAAGTAAACAAGAAAAGAAAAGGCAGACAGCAAGTCCCAAGCTACCACTGCTTCTACAACAACAAAACAGCACCCAAGCTTCAATCCCAAACTAGTTGGGGTTGGCTATATGGATCCTTTTCCAGCAATCATATACTACCACTGCCTAAATATAAATGCTGCTTTATTATGAAAACTAGAACAACAGCAACTATAAATACTTAGCACAATGTATCCCTTGAAGTTATCAGGGAAATAGTTTCAAAAACTATCTGGCACTTGCCACCCTAGTAATCCCAAGCAATGTCCAATCTTCAAGTGGGTAGGATGCATAGCCACATACAAACAACTCTTAAGTTGCTTCTCATCCATAATAATCCCTTCTCGGTCTCTTCAAATTCCAACAAGCACAACTTTCCTGGTCTTCTTTCAGTAGACCTTTGCAATCTAAATTCCAATTTAGATTAAGAACAGTTTCTTAAGGGAGCTATATTGAAATGCAGTGTAAAATTTAAGTGCTAAAAGCTCCTTCCGACACAGAAAAAAAACAAGAAAAGAAAAAAAGCAACTTCATACGGAACCTTTGAGAGTTTCTTTTTGCAGAGCCAAGAATACAATAGGAAAAAAATCCTGTCATGTTCTTACCATAAACTTCTGATTACGAAATTCCAATATAAGTAACAAAGCAATTATTAAAACCTTGATACACTTTAATTTTAGCAGCACCAAAACTCTGTTTTTAGAAGTACAATGTTACACACTAAAAAAATAAAAGTTTCAGAATCTAATGAGCTGAAATTACTCACCAAATTTGAATCATTCTGAAAACAAATTAGTTATGGAACTCTACTATTGAAGCTAGCACTACAGCCTGTTTGGGGATTGTAAATGGGAGATAATACATGGAATAAGCACTAAGTTCTATATCTTTCAGAAAATGACATGTTAACATGAGAAGTTATGAATCACAAGCTAATGATAATGACAAGGCTCTTGAGTCCTACCTGATGAATTTCAGAAAGTATTGGAACATGTCTAAAATTAGTTCATCCAACTCCAGGTCCAGCATCATCAAGCATGACCTCACCCTCGCTACATTCTCAAGAATTGAAACTGCCTTTGTATAACAGTGGCCGGACTCATGGGATAATTTTTCAAAAGATGCTACAGTCAATTGAAAAATTTCCTGTTCATCATTCGAAAAGTAGACAGCATAAGAGCCCGAAAAGAAAAATGTTGGGGCATATAATAAATAAATCTTATTCTGATCACCCGCCCACACATGAAGTACCTTCATTAGGTCATCATTGTAGGGAGCATCTGGTGCTGTTATTCTTGCAATCTCACTCATGCAAGATGCAACCGCAACCCTGACATCTTCATCCAAGTGCCTCAAAATGGCACTAGAGATTAATGCCTTCATTGGTGGTAAAAGAGCATCTTGCATTGATCTTGATGGTGCTTGCTCCACATTTGCGAGCAAATGCTCCAGTTTCTACAAGACAAAATGAAACACAATAACAGATTGATCCATAAGCAATAAAGAGATAGTAAAGAAAAAATATGACAATTCTAAAAAAGTGATATGAGCCATAAAGAGGTCATCAAAGGACCAAATAACCAAGAAAAAAAATGACAGCAGAACAAAAACATTATTACAGGCTATTAAGTTCAAATTACATGAAAGCCAGGAAGTTTCATGGAAAAGACCCATTGAAAAAAATTCCAAAATCTGTTAACACAAGCTGGACTTCATATAACTCATCACCAGACACACTTCCTGCCAGATAGCAATGTCTTTGTAGGATAACCATTTTGATTTGAATAGCTTAAATAAGATTTTTCCACCGTTAGTGTCTCAGAAAGGCAACACACACATATCATCTAGTGTAGAACTTCCTATCTTTTATTTACTAATAACTACAGAACAGCAAGGAAAACTACTTCCTGTTTGCTATGGTAAGTACATTTCACTCCCAGCAACTCCTATACAAGAAGAGGTACAATCATTAAAAAAAAAAAAGCTTGGGGTGAGGGGGGTAGAGGAAACTTGAGGAAACAAAACTCATAATATCCTCATAAATTTCCACAATAGTGAAAACCAAGCAAAGAGATACTCAATGAAGAGGTGGCAAAGGACAACAGCCATGATTCAAGTATTATGTCTGAATATCCAAAGTTTTAATGTCATGATTGATATTTGAAACTCAAAACGTTTTCAATCTCAGTGAGGAGAAGAAATGGTAGAGATCATTTTAGACAAAAAGAAAGCTGAAGTGGCTATAACAATCTACCCAAAGGCCCTTTTTGGCAATTTAAAATTACAAACTTACAAGACTAATTGAAGAAAACTCATGTTGGCCAGCAATTGTCAAGAAGCCATATTTCCTCATGCAAGTTATAGATAAGTGTTCAAGTGTCCCAAGCAAAACTAAGATTTCAATTCCAATGGCTATTTCTCAATCATACCAAAAAAAGTAACAATCACCAGTAGCTGCAAAAATTATATATAAGCAAACCGTGCCAGTTCCGTAGCTCTGATAATATGATTTTCAGAGAACAAGAATAATATTGTCAAGTTTCCAGGTCTAGGAGAGATATAGGCATCCGAGACCCAAATGTTGTAAGTGGCTTTGGGTCCTGCTGGATCTGGATTGACCACAAGTTCATTGGCTCCTGACTCATCCTAAAATGCCATCAACCACGCCCTTTGGCAAGATTATATATGTATAGTCATTCTACAACTTTATACCCCCACAATAGTATTACAGATTAATGCAGTATTCCCTTATACTTTTTTATGAAGACACCAAATTGAAAATGGAAGATCCCCCCAACACATTGATCAGGAAATGGTTGTCCACCATAAATTAATCACTCCCCAATCACAATCCTAACAATAAACATAAACAACGAAGTCAAAAGATATATTAATATTTATAGAGGGCATATAAAGCTAAGTAGAAATCAGAGATGAAATCCAAAAACCGACCCAAATCCAACAATCATTAACCATACACTGATAGATTTCAAAATCAACACTCCTATTAACAGGCATACAAACAACATAATCCCGGAAAAGAAAACTTCAACAAATATTAAAACCGAGTGAGTTTACACACGACTAGAAAGCAATCAGGAAGATGAAGACCATGTAAGATGACAACAGCATTTTTTTTTGCAAAATTGCCAAACAAAAAATCAGTAATCTGTGGCAGTCGTCACCAAAAATATCAAACATTTATATCCATGCACCAAATAATAGAGCCAGACGAATTATTCAACATTCTAATACAATAACAACAAACATAAAAAAAACAAAAACAAAAGGCAAGCACACAGAGCAAACATTTATACATATATAAAGAGATGAAAAGGGTGATGAGACATTACATCGAGGATGTCAAGAAGGTCATCAACAGATGATGGAGGATTTAAGAGACTATTTCCAGCCTCTTTAAGCCGTTCTTCAAGCTCAGTCTCACTGCTAGGCATTTTAACACTGTCTTAAACACAAAAACCAAAATCCCAGTAACCAAATACACAAAATACTCTCACTTTCTCTGAAAATTCAGATACTTTTCACAGAAACCCACATCACAGTCAAACAGTGGCATATTATTTATAAAACCCACGAAGGAAAGAAATCAACCCATTTGTTGTCTGTTTCGTTTACAACTCTAACACAGCTAAGTTTTTGGCAAAGTGTTGTGCATGCAAGCAGAGGTTACCAAAGAGGCAGTTTTTTACTCTCGGATTCAACCCCTTAATTCAATATGGTTAAAAGAATGGGGTTTTGGGGTTTCTCCATTTCTCTTTATTTTCTTTTTTTATCTTATTGTCCTTTTTTTCTTTCTTTCTTTCTAATTGTAGTGTAAGAAAAGGAATTTTTATCTCAAATGACAAGTTTAATTTTGATGATTAAAAAAAAGTTTAAATCTTTTTAATATTTTATTAAAATAATTAACACATTTTATTTTTTAGAATGCACCAGAAATACAAAGGTGATAAATGTTAATTTAGTTGAATACAAAAAATAATGAGAATACACACGAGCATTAAATGCTCGTTTAAAAATATAATTGAAATTGTTTTTGAAAATATTATTTATTTATAAATAAATTAAAATTATTTTTGACATCTTCACATAAAAATGATCTAAGAACAAAAAAAATAATTTAATATAAAAAATAAAAAATAATTTTTTTTAATTTTTTTAAAAACACCTTTAAAATGTAATGACAAACATGGCATAAGTATATAATTGCTTTTGCATATTTTATAATTTCAATTTTAATCATTAACAAGTTTATTTAGTTTGTGTTTGAGTTAGTAGTTTGAGGTTAAACGTTAGAAGTGTAGGTGTTAATTTTATTTTTTTATTATTTAATCTTTTTCATTTTTGTTGTGTTGAAAGGGGTAATATAGTTAACACCTGACTTTTCAAAAGATATTCAACGCAATGGGAGAGGTCGTTTGGGTAAAAAATTGTTCATGAAATAAGTATTGGGTTGTATTTTTAAATTATTTTCATGTGTTGATATTAAAAATATTTTTTACAAGATAAAAAAATATCATTTTAATATATTTCTAAAAAAAATATTTTTAAAAACAATTTTAATTAAATTGTCAAAACAAGCACTAAGTACATTGAACCTTTTAGGTAAATTGAATGAAAATCACTTCACAATTCATTTCTAAACACACTAGGAAGATGTTTGGCGCGGCGTTTCACCCGCCGCGCCGCAGCTTTTCAATATTTTTTTCATTTTAAATGAATATATTTTAGTATTTATAGATCATTTTGATGTGCTAATGTCAAAAATAATTTTTTAAAAATAAAAAAATATATCATTTAGATGTATTTCGACATGAAAAGCATTTTGAAAAACTACCACAACCGCCCTCCTAAACAAGTTTTAGATAGCCTCTCCGTGGCCTATCTATGTTGTTTCATCATATCAAAACTATTAAGACAATATAAATATTTAAAAAATAAAAACAAGAAATTTAGTATTCAGTCATGGACTTAAATATGTATAATAAATTCGGTTAGTTTAATAATATGCTTACAAAATAAGATATATATATATATATATATAATGAAAAAATAAATAAATCTCAATTTCCAATAAAGAACAATAAATTAAAAAAAAAGAATAAATAAAAGAAATGACTTGATTATGCTGGTCATTGCATGGATGAGCTCTTAAAACTAAATCTTTTGAAAAAACCAAACATGGTAATTTTTTATCACCCAGTTTAGCAAAAATCAAATTAAATCTATCACTTAGTCATCAAACCAATATAACTCTATGAAAAAACAAACTTAATAAAATCAAGACACTCAATTCTCAAAACAATCTAATATTAAAATAATTTTTTTTTAAAATAAGTTAAAAGGAAATGGAAAAAAAAAACTTAAGTCAAACTTTCTGAACTTACTACAATCATGACCCGAGATATAATGTTAGGATAACTTTATAAAAAAAATGTAAAAAAAACAAAGATTATCAATTTCTAATAAACTCAATGATTATGGATAATTTTTTTTTAAAATAATAATTCAAAACAACTAAAATCAACTTAGTCCAACCTAAAGAACTTGTAACGCAAATCATGAGGTCATAACATAGCATAAGAGACCAATCTAAAAAAATAACAACATAAAATTCTCGACTAACCAAAAGAGTTAGGGATAAACTTAAGAAAAAAGGATAAAAAAAAATGTAGATCTAAAAAGAATAAGATCCAAATTTAAAACAAAAGGAAAATAAAAGAAAATCACAAGTAATGAAATTGAAAAACAATTTCAATTAAGAAAAGGATAAAAAAAACAATTAAAAATGATAATCATATTTGATATAAAAATCAAATATCAAGGGATAAAATAAAACAAAATTCAATAAAAAAAAATCAAGGCCAAAAGAATGAGGATTAAATCTGGTATAAAAATCAATTATCAATTAATTTTTTTTAACTCAAGACTAAATACATTGCAATTAAGATAATGAAAACCTAATTTAACTTAACAAACAAATAGCTAGTTTTCCACAATTATCAATGTTGAACTTTCATCTAATACATAGTATATAGTCCTTACATTTATGTATGTTCATAGGTTATTGATCTAGAATTATAATCTTCGATGAGACATTACATGCATTAATGTGTGTTTGTTTGTACATATGTCTATGTTTATTGCTGTATGATTTGTACGTCATATAAATATCTCAATTTGAACATTAAATAATGTTTTTCTTTTCTCATGACTACAACAAGCAAGAGTGAAATTAAATAAATATTTCTCAATAGCTAGTTTATCTTAAGAATAAAAAAAAATCATAATTCTCTATAATAAATAAATAAATAAATAAATAAATAGAAACATTAATGTTGAACTTACATCTTATTATAATTAAAACAACATGATTTGAATGCACGACACCTCTTCAACATCATCGCTACTCACAATCTATATATGAAAACCATCACATTAAAGTATTAATTTACAAGTAAAGTTAATTGTGCCACTCATCATAAATAAATAAATGAGTATGAATGCAAGTTATTCATAAATAAATAAATAAATAAATAGATAATTGTATACAAGTATTTCTGACTCCCTCGAATTGAAAATAAAAGGTACTATAACAAAATCATCATTACATATTTATTTATTCATATTTTTAATTCAATTTCTTCGATACTATAAGCTTCAACAAACTTGACAAGCACTAGCAATTTATGACATTATCAATGAAACATATCATCTCCTGTAAATTTATGACTTAATTTATAATATAATTAAAAAAAATCATTAAAGAATAAAAATGTTTCAAGTGTCACTCTACTTGCCTTGGTAGTATCATTGAAGAGAAAAAAGCTCTTCGATAACGTTTCCATCCATCGCTATAGCTATCCTGGAGAAAAATATTAAAATATCTGTAAAAATATGATTTAAAAAATAAATTTAACCTCAACTGATAACTATTCCTATAGTGATGAAAAGATTTTTGTGAACAAATTTGATGTTCTAGCATAGCAACCAGCAGATTCAAACTACGATACTGTTTGATATTGTATTTTAAAAACGAGTGAATAGAATAAAGAAGGATCGAGAAAAAAGCAATATAAACTAGGTTTTTTTTTTTTCTCAATTGAAGATGAAGTCTGTAAAATACCAAATAAAGATAAAAGAATTACTCAAATAAACAATGAAATCTCTCTGAAAATGAATACAAAATCTACACATATCATATGAATCCGGCGCTTCTATTATAAAATTGTTGAAGAGATGATCTCGCTATAAAACCTTTCGATAATATCTATATATAATATATAAATTCAATGTATTTACTAGACACATTAAATTACATGTTATACGAATTAATGTTTTTAATCTAAAATTGATGATGAGATGATCTCACCATAAAACCTAACGATAATATCTATGTACGACATGTATCTATTGGATGTATCGAATCAAATACTTGTAAAATAAGCCATGTATCATTACAGAAAATACTAATAAATACAACTTTTTCTTTAAAAAATGTGCCAAGTAAATAAAATTTTCAAAAGATAAAAAAAAAAAGAAGAAGAAGAAGGAAGGTAGGGTGCCTCAATTTATGGCTTGTCCATCCATTGATTAATGGTTTTGTTGATGAATCATAATTTTATGGCTATTTGCTGTAAAATTTGAATGAACAGTGTCAGTTACCTTCCCCTTCTTACCTACTCTCTAGCATGCTGGCACGTGACCCTTTTTTTCAAAATTCCAACTGTGTCCAGTGCAGGGTGTTGTGGCAGTAATGTAATTGTAGTGAAGATTCTGGATAATAAGTGCATCTGGCTTTATCGAGGAAGCAAGCCAGGGGTGTGCAGGTCTTTTTAAACATAAATTAAAACCAAAACCAGTGTTTTCAATCTCTTTTTTTTTCCTCTTGGATTTTTTTTTTACTAATCCAGGTGATGTTTAAAGAGAACCGTGGTCTCCTCAACCCTCCTCCTCTAGCAAAAAGGCGATTTCCTTTTCTCCTCTACGACGACGTTGGAGATCTCATGGACAAATAAATAGTTTTATTGTGCAAATAAAATAGGATAAACCATAACACCCCTATATAACATGTAAATACCATATGATCCTATAAAAATGTCCAAAATATCCCCAATATCAAGAGTTAAAATTTTCTAACTGAGAGGTAAAACAGTAAATTCATTATTAAAATCCACAATAATTTGGATAGAAGCAAAGTAAAACATAACTCCTTTTAGTTTGTTTTAAATATATATATTGATTTTTTTTTTATTTTTCAATTTTATCCATTAGCATTTGTTTTTCATTTTAAATTTGGTCATGGTCAAATAGCAAGCGCAACTATCAAGTTCAAAAAAACATTTACGCCTGATGAGCTACTTCTAGTTCTTTATAAATTAATGTGCTAATTCTGCATCTCATTTATCAATAGTTTCACAACAATAGGAAGCAATTTGGTTAAAGTCACAGGCAACTAGAACACTCAAAACTCCCCCCGACCATGAGATTGATGACCAGAAAACACTAAAAAAAACCCATAGAATTGTGGGTCCATGGAAAGATGGGAGTGGAGGTCTCTACAAATGAAATTCAAATCAGATTCTGTTAAATTAGAGCTGTTCTGACTCAGTGAGACTTGACATGTTCCTGAACAACATTATAGCCTTCACTTGTCTCACCATAATCCTGCAAACCAGCAAGGGAAAAAATGTTAACCCTAAAGATGACAATCCAGCACAAACATGCAATACCTTAAAGGACTCATACCTTCACAACGACGCAGGAGCAGCCGACAACCTTCCTGGCGTTGCCCTCGGTATCAATCTTGCATAACTGCATGAAGGGACCCCAGGAACAAAGCAATACGAGTAAATAAAGGTTATGGTCGTGCAAAAAAAGAATCATTTAATAGAAATACATATGCAAGTTTTCATACAAAAAAAAATCAGAACATGATCTGGATTACGCCGATATCTATTCATTCAATACGAAACAATGAGCTGCTTTACTATTATAACCTAGCTAACAGTAACTCACTGGAAAGAAAAACATGATGTGCTACAGAAAATACATTAGAAAAAAAGGCACTATACCATAGTTTTGCATCGAAGCTATCCGTAGACTAAAAACATTAATGATTAATATAAAAAAGCTGATAAAAAAGAACTTACTCCAGCCCACTCGCCAAGGGTCTTAGCACTGGGAACTGTCAATAATCCTACACCGTGATCAGCGCAGAGTGCTTTAACAAGTTTGACATAGTCTGGCTGGTTGCAGTCCTCTGCCAATACACAGAGCTGGGCAGCATGCTTCTCAATCACTTTAGCACCTTCATGGAGGCCGCGGGCAAGTCCTCCATGAGCTAGAGACTTTTTCAGAACAAGCTGTAATGCTGTCATCAAGTCCATGGCCTCCAGAGGCTGAGCAGGAGTCTCGGCAGGGGCAGGAGCAGGAGTCTCTTCACTGCAAAGATGAGGAGATTTCAAAACAATAAATAATGATGGAACAAACCATCATTTCCAGTTCAAGAACCAAACAAACAAAAACCCTCATCAGATAAATACGATTGATACTTTCTGTTTTTTGAGTTTGGGGAAGGAAGAGGATACAAAATACACCACCCTTAAGTGGGCAGTAAAGTAACAATCTATAATGCATTTAGATTGGTGCATCACAATTCGCATCAAAGGCCTTTCTATCAAAATACGACAGTTAGCTCATTGCCCTTTCTATCACTAGTTTTTTTCTTGAATGAAATTGTCAACGTTCTCTGGCAAAAGCCTAACATTCAAAGACTTGAAATCATTGAATTGGAAGCTAAGAAATTCCAAGAAATCAAGATGCACTTGCAAGATGATGAGCCTAAACTCATGGCATAAAAACCATTCGCAATTCTCAAGAGAAATAAATCAATTCACCATGCAACAATCACCATAAGTAACAGCAAAAGAAGAAGCACCTAGCCTATCAAATGTGCAACAGCATTATGACCAATAAGAAAAACCCAGAATCATAAACTACAAACTACCCTCAAACAACATTGATTATACACACAATAATAGTTAGTAAAACAGGAAATCACAAACAAACACAGGTTGAAGTTATAATTTATTAAAACATTTACATACCCTGACATTTTGGGATTTGTTGATAATGTTAGAATCTCCTTACTGCAATACCACAAGAGAGCCAAAACAGAAAATCAGTACTCAAACAATACTGATGGACTACAAACAACATAGAACAAGTTCAGGATTTGATGATATTAACTAACTGAAACAGAAGATGGCTTATGTAAGGGAGAGGACAGAGACCTTTGCAAGTGAAGGGAGGCCTCCTGCAAGGTGTGCCTGCGAAGCAAAAAAATAGGGGGGTAAAAGGAAGACGATAATATTAGGGCAAAAACTTGGACAGCCCTAACTTTCTAAGCGACCCTCTTGCCCTTCAATTCCTTATCCTTGGCCCTGAAAGCGGTCCAATATCCAGCCGGGCCTCGATAAAATTGAAATCGAAACAGAGCTCGGTCCAGCGGAATTTTTTAATTCCTTTTATTTTCTTTTAACGAAAACTAAATCTTATTTTATTAGCTGTTATTTTGAAATGCAATTTTCTATTAATTAAATGAATGAATTTCATTAAATTATTTATTTATGAGCATGTTGAAAATAAGAGGCGCTATTTTTTATTTTATTTTTTCTCACCTAGACAGCAACGTGCCTTATAAATTCTTGTGATGTAATTTGGTGGTGGTTCTCGAACATGGTAGCATGCTGGGTTAAACCTGCATGTTTTATTTGACATGGCGTTGTTTTTTTTATAAAAAAATTGTACTTTTTTATTTTTATTTTTATTTTAAATTTAAATTAAAAAAAAATAGTGTTTTTAAATCATGTACTAATATCAAAAATAATTTTTTAAAAATAAAAAAATCATTTTAATATACGCAATAACCACCTCAATCACATTTACAAACACACACTCAACACTCCATAGACATTGGGACATGCTTGTTTTTCTAAAAGCTGATACCACAGGCATATTTCCATAGAAAAGCGAAGCAATTCAATGTTCTCTATGAACTTGGCGTGAGAATTGTAGCAAATATCCAACTCTGCCGCGGAGAGAAATCCACTCTTCGTTCGTTAGGGTTTCACAAGACTCCATTAGTAGTTGCTAACTAGTTGATGCTAGAAGAGTCTGAAAACATTGAAGGGGAAAAGATAAAAGGATCAGAAGGCAGATACAGATGAAATCCTGGCATGCCTAGAAGCTGACCAAAAAGAACAAGACCTGCACAAGCGAGAAATTCCTGCGATGAACATTATCTCACACCTTGAAACATTCATGAAGTATCATAGTTGACCAATGTCATCTTCGATATGAAAAATGCCATTACCTTTAAATTGCCACATCAAACTGCAAACTGCAATGCAGTTGCATACTCGTTGCATCTCGAACACCATGAGAAATGAGTACATGAGCAAAGCATAAGGGAGTGGGGATACAACAATCCACATTCATAAAGCATCAACCTCGATGGATCAGATAAGACACAAAAATACTCAAATTTCAGCTATTTTACTTGGTCAGATAACAAACAAAACTGAAACATCCTACATAACTATTATTATCTGACCACCAAGTACCAAAGCAACTAAAGCCAAATAACTATTCTCAATTACTTATAATACAGAGGAACATGTCTGACAAGGAACGTGTGAGAGAGAAACCACCAAACAATGGAATGATGAAGAAGAGGAAGAGGAAGAAGAAAGCTTTACTCGTGCTGGTATAAGGAGATGTCACATCATCTGTGAACCAGTATTGTGTATATGTAAACCTAAAAGCAGTAATTGACACTTGAAACTAAGTACTCGATGATTGAGGATACTGTTGTAAATGATTATAAATCTAAAACTAAGAACCAAGGAAGAACATGCATAAGAAACAATTCATATATCAAGGAAGCAGTCAGGTACAGAAAGTTCATAGAGAAACATTCCAGCAATCCCTCAGAAAATGAACAGGAAAAATAAGTTTGTCCCTGGAGCAGAATTCAGTTGTCTGGAAGCTGCACTTGCTGGCTATGGACAGAGACAAACTATGTATCATAATTGCGAAGAGAACTATCGATGATCGATGTTGTATCTTCATTTAACAAAATCTTTCCAGTCACCATGAAGCTAAACACATTATTTGACTCTTTTCAGAATTTAAAGCCAGTAGACAGAAAGTATATTCATAGATCAAGAAACTTGTTGAACAAGAGTGTACATAATTCTGGTGTCAGGCACCGCATAGAATTGAAAAAAAGCATTTTTCCAAGCTTTTTTTTTGGGAACTGGGGGGGTGGGGTGGGGGGTTCTATTTTTCATAATCAATGAGTATTTTGTCCATTCTCGACACCTAAACCATACAACACACCGGCGTATTTTTCCAGTGAGCCGCTAAAGAAATTCTCTTTCAATTTCCTGAATGTACAAGCTGTAAGCAAACTATCTGAACCTGCTTGATGACATATCCCAATTCTCTCCACTTCTAACAGCTCTGCAAGCTTGTTCAACCCTCCATGAAGGCTATTGCAAAACTTCATCAAATGCTTGATATCGTAAAGAGTTGGAAAGTACATGTTGATCAAATTAAAGAACCCTGCTTGTGTATCTGGTAAATTCTGGCATGTCAACAGCTTAAGCAAGTAGCCAAAATCATAACCACTATGAAAAGTCACCCAGTACACATTATCATTCAGCACAATCCCAGACGACATCAAGAGCTCACCAAATCTCACAGCATCAATACCGTTTTCATTGTTCTTATTTAAGTCAATCCCACTCTGACGCAAAAGTTCGATCGAATCATTTGCAAAAACATCCTCGTTCACATTGAACTCGCGGAAATTAAACTGCCAAATGCAATACTTATCAGTGCCACAAGTCGGTAAATTCCCTTGATCATCTGAAAAGGTAAGACCCAATTGAATCAACTTCAACACGTCCACATTATCCTTCAAGGTTTGGTAATGATAGTCATTACTATTCTTAAAATTACCCACCGGACGCAGCACAATGCCCGGAAACTCGGTGTCCATGGCAATATAAGGGAAACCATCAACTATTTCACGGATAAGCTCGAATTCTTCTTCGAGATTGTCATTCCACACCTCACGAATGTGAATGGAATCACCTTTCAGCAACAGCGACATCACACCAGAACAAAATCAAACCCGCGAAAAAAAATTCTTGCCCTCGAATGTTTAATCAAACTAAACATTCAAAATCAGCAGCAGACCCTAACAAAATTTATCAGTCACCCAATTCATAAAACCAAATCTGCAACCAAATTTCAGAATAACAAAAGAAATCCGTGTCAGCTCTGAAACTTAAAAGCCCAGGAGCAGCAAATTAATCCAAAATAAACAAGGCAAACAAGGAGATCGGACAAAGAAATGAATAGATCTAAGGCAATCCAGGAGCAATTAAAAACTCAGAAATTCTAAATAGAGGGAGGGAGGGAGGGGTGGAATCTGACCTGATATTAGAGAGATTTGAAGGATCTGTTAAGAGATCTAAAGCTGCAAATTCTAGAGAGAGAGACAAACATTTGGAGAGAGAAACAAGAGAATAAAAAAGGATGTTTGTATGGATGTTATTATAAAGAATAGGAGGAGGAGGAAGATAGGGAAAGAGATATTTTTTCAATTATTTATTTATTTATTTATATGGCAAGAAATTGTCTTTGATTTTGTGTTTTTTCTTTTTTTTAGAAAACAAAAGTTACTGCTATTCTCTTTTCTTTTCTTTGATTTTAGAGAGTTCCGAGGGAAAAGAATCCTTTCCCCCCCTGCTCACCTCCTCAGCTCAGCATCATTTTATATTCTTTGACCCACGGTATTTATTAAATAAATGAATAAACAAGTAAAGATTTTGAGCAATATAGTAAAAAATATATTAAAATAATATTTTTTATTTTTAATATCAGCACTTTAAAATACACTAAAAAATATTAATTATAAAATATAAAGAAATTCAAAATTTTCAAAAACACAGTTAAACTATAATGTGCAGTCATGTCTACGAATTTAGTGATGGAGTAGCTTTTTATTTTATTTAACCCATGGTGTTTATTGATATTTTTTTATCAATCATTAATGTGTAAATTATGATATTGGTGGTTTTAGTAATGTTTTTAAATACCTATAACATTATTTGTTTTTTTTAAATATGAATGTGTATTGGTTAGAAAAATAAAAATAAAAATAAATTTATTTTTGAATGTGTGGTGGTTAGAAAAATAATTATAAATTTATTTTTGAAATAATATATACACATTTACTTTTAAAATAAAAAAATCAAGAAAATAATTGAATTCACAACCTTGAAAACTACTTTTTGTTTCATTTAATTGTACGCAAATTTTACAGTTTGCATAGATACGGTGATAAAAAAGAAGAGTCTAGCTGCTAAGTTTTCTCCACGTGCGCACTACCTGAGCTGCCACGTCTTCCCTCACTAAGCTGACTTCTTCATCTCTGCTTAGCAACAAATAGATACGTGCTTAGGACTCAGTAGCCTACAGATCAGTTTTTAAAAAACATGAAAAAATACTTAGAACATGGCAATGATTTGTTTTAAAATAAAATGTTGTGTGTTTGACTAGGATTAGCGGGTTAGGTTAATTTAATAGTATAATTATATATAAAAAACAAATAACAATGATTAATCAAGACAATAAACATTTGTTAATGTTATAAGAAAATATCCTCTAGATATTATTAAAAAATATTAATAATATTATTTTATATATAGTCATTCATGCCTAACCCGCAGATCGCTTGAAAGGTCATGATAACACTTCCAGCGTCTCCGTCGCTTCAAAAAATACTTTAATTGTTCTTTTTTAAGAATATATATATATATATATATATTTATTTATTTTTAAAAATGAAAGTGCATCCTTCATTAACTAACTCGTCCAACGAAAATACTGGCTAGTGGTAACAAAGAAAACTCATAACCTTCGAGAAATTCCGCTGTACTCAGCAGGAAATTTTTCTTCCATCAAAATTAAGTTCACAATTGTTGGAGAACGAGTCTGATGCCAACAGTTTTTTAGTACCACACATTTACATTGATCATCATGGTGGTAGCATAAACCTGCCCCCAGCAACTTATGGTCCACAATTGTAATGTCAGCTGACACCTGCTCCAACGTCTTAATTTTCTGCACACTCCCAGCTCTTTACACTACACTTCCCACCTTCTCCGAGAGATCCCTAGCATTCAATGTCAAGATTAAACTGGTGCAACAAACTTGTACAGGGAGTTTGGTGTCTAGGAAACTAGAATGCATATGCAGATGCTTTAGATTCAAGTTTCATTTTATGAGCACAACACATGATAGCAATGGAGGTATTTATGAACCTAGTGCATCTTGGGTTGAAAAGGAAAACATAGATTGATGTACTGGGGGCATCAGCTAAACCATCGTAAATGTTTTTTAGCTTGATACGGTGCCGACCGTTGTTTTTTTTTCCCAGCTCTTGCACTCATCGGATCAATAATTTCTACAAAATGATAGATGAGTTCTCAACGACTTTAAAAGTTAGAATTACTTGTTAACTATCAGAATTGGCTTGAGGAATGAATTATATATATAAAAAAAATCAAGAAAGCTGGTTGTGCTAACCTTCATGGTCCTTTCTTGCGCTTAAGAGTGTTCATACTCCTCAAAATATAGGCAATGACCTCTTTCAATGTGGCTTTCCTTCCTTCTTTGAAGTTCCAGAGCTCTGAAACCACATATCTCCCACTAGGATTATACTCTTCCAACTCATTCAAAGCTGTAACAACTGCTGTGTATATCACATCCCCCCACTCTTGCTTGAGGTTTCGTAGCTCCTCATCTTCTTCATTTAGTATTTGCTGAATCATGCATCATACCACACGATTAGACTGTCAACCTTCCGGTGATTCACCAAGAGAGGAGGAAGGAAGTTTTTTTTACCTTTGCATTCCCATCAACATCAATAACTTTAAATGGATGCCAAGCTGGGTTCTTCAATTTCTCCTGCCACAAGCTGCATTGAGTGGAAGCATGCAACTGTGGGTCCTCAGGAAATCTTTCCTTGCATGCATTATGGAAGGGCTTCTGGTCAATTTCTCCCATTCTTTTTAGTCCAATAAGAGGAGCTCGAGCACCCAGCATATCTCCCAGACCCTACAAAAAAGGGAGGGGGGAGGAAACTGCCTTCCATTATATCATATTGGAATTATCCAATAAACACATGATTATTCAATAACAGTGCAGGTAGAGAATATTCATGGAAAGTGAGACCTAAGGAACTACTTGGTCCCCGTGCCCAAACTTAGGCAGAATACAATTATGTCACAAATTGTATTTTCCTTTTTATCGGCCAAGAGAATTAGAAATTGAATTCTCTCACATTTCTGGGTGCATTTCTTTACCCTCCATGGAGGCTTGATGGCAATCGATTTTCATATCATCCTCTATTAGTAACTGAACCCCATGTGCCAAGACAAGAAACTGAGTTCAGGACATTGTTTTCTATAATTCCTAAACTCTTAGGGAAAAAAGTAGATTGATTCGGTTAAATGGGTGAAATTTGAAACAGTGATAAAAAGAGAAAGGAAAGTAATACCTGTATTAAATTTTTACGGGCTTCTTGGAGTTCATCATTGCTTTGACGTTCTTTAATTATGAGAGTTTGATTCAGAGATTCCATATCAGCAAAATCATCTACTTTCTGGCTCAACTCATCCTTCATCTCCTCCACCTTCTTTTGAACTGCTGCATCATCTTGATCTCCAAGGTGCTTCAGCACCAGTAGCTTCCCTTTTATCTCTTGAATCTCCATTTCCAACTTCTGTTTGGCATCCAACTGTTTTTCCAACTGAAGTATCTTCTTTAAGGCCTCTTCTTTCTCTCTCTGAAAATTCGGACATATCCATCATTAAAAACAACAGAAACCATAAGATAAAAAAGAAGTACAAAATAAAATGTGCCTAGCACAAAGAGGCGAACCTTTTGCTCTTCAACCAGTCTTAAAACATTCTCATCAGCCTTTCTCTGCTCCATGGATGCCAGCTGGAGAGAACTATTCCTCGCATAATTCTAGGAGAACCATAAAAAAGTTAGTGCAGAGCACAATATATAACTGAACATAAAAATTGTATCAGCATTTCAATCTTTCATGCCAGCGTTTTTATCTATTTGATCTATATGAGCTAGTCATCATAATGCCTTTTATTCTTGTAAGCTAAAAGCTTCTTACGACTATAGCAGTTTATTGCCCTTATAGAGAACAACTATTAAGATAAAATATGACATATTCATCAATCAAAAAGCAAACAAACAATTGGTAATAAAACTCTTCATAAAATAAATTAAAACGAAAAGAGAAGAGATGAGATGAGAAGGAAAAAGAGAACGTATCACTAAAATAAGTTGATGTGGAGTGACTACACATTCCTGCTCCAGAATTGGTTTGAATCTTTATGTTACCTTTTCTTTCTCTTCATCAAGTTTTTGCCTCTCACGCTCAGTTACTGCTTCACGTTTGTTCAATTCTTTGCTCCAGAAATCAAGCTTTCTTTTCTTAGACTCCAATTCATCATTAAGTTTTTCCTGCTCTTCCAAGACTCTATGAACATTTTCTCGTGCATGGCGCTGCATCTTCCTTGTTTCTGATAAACAATTAAAAACCATATGATCAAGTACTATCCAATTCAGGGATAAAAATTTGGACTACACTTGAATGGATGGAGTAAAATTTTTGACATGATAAAATAAAACAAAAGCATCCATTTCTTCAAACTTCTTTCTGGTTTGGGTGAATGTCATGCTCAAAAAGGAACAATTACTGTGGTTATTCAACTCTTATGGATGAATACAGGAGAATTGCATTATTAACAATACAACTAAAACGAATAAGTGTTTTCCTGTGGACAGTGAACAGTGCAATCCACAGTAAATCTAATATTTTGCCCTTTCAAACCCAAGGAATTAGACACACTCGGAGGTAAAATCATATTTTAACATCTTTATCGCATAGCGTAAGTACATTCATGCCCTTGAAAAAAAAACACATCTAAAATCTAAGGAGTGTTTTTGGATTTTCAGTTTTTTACACTGGTTTTCTTGCAATTATCTAGTGGTGTCAAGGATGTTATGGTTTTTATAACATTTTTATATAGTGTAATTACTGAATAGCCCTTGAGGTCAACTTTTTTTTGCCTAGGATCGAGGGGTGTTTTTGGTTTTTTAACCTTGGTTTTTTTTGCAATAATCACATGGGGCCAAAAGTGTTCTGGTCTTTGTAATTTTTATAAAAAACAATGGGCACACACAAGCAAGTGGGAGGCGTCGACACCCTTTGAGTAGCACGTGTGGCGCCTCTTGGTGGTTGTTGATCGCCTTCTGGGGTGGCGTCCGAATCACTATACCACCCTCTGGATGGTGGGCTGGCGCATGTCAGCCACTGGGTCACGACATAGCTTTGGCAATAGTTTTTGTCCTCCATCTCAAAAAGGGTGCTACCTTTGCAAAATTGCAAAGTGATCCTCAATCTTTTAATTGTAATGAATTTAATTAGTTTTTTTTTTAATTTCATCCCCTAACATTTGAATTTTTTTATTTTTTTTAATCAAATTTGATCCTTATTTTTTTAATTTATATTTATTTAGCTTTTCTTTTTAATTGGATTTTTATTTTTGATTTCATCTTTAATTATATTTTTTTTGTTGTTGAATTTGATCCTCATTCTTGTAAGTTTTCTTCTTGATTGTTTTTTTTTTGGGGCAATTTCATCCCCTATCATTTAATATTTGATACTTATTTTTGTTAGAGAATAATATAAATCATATTCTGGGGTCTCACCTATAAGCTTGAGCTTTTAGGTGAGATGGTTCCTTAACATGGTATCAGAGCCTTATTGACCCAGCGGTCATGAGTTCGAATCTCACCACCCCCATTCTATTTGATAAAAACAAAACACAAAGTAGTATGGGCCTATGTGCAAGTTTCAAGCCCAAAGGGCTTTCACTTGAGGGGGGGTGTTAGAGAATAATATAAATTATATTCTGGGGCCTCACCTATAAGCTTGGGCTTTTAGGTGAGATAATTCCATAACAATTTTATTATCATGCTTTTAAGACCTGACACCGGTCACGAGTCGGGTTAAATGACCGGGTTTGTCGGGGCCAGTCAGATTTTTTTTATTATGCAAGAAGTAAAAACGACATTATTTTGATAAAAAAAAATTGATGGCAAAAAACTACTAGCTTGATTTCTTATTCAACTAAAAAGTAAAAAAAGAAGAAGTATTATTTTGATAAATATTATAATGGTGAAAAAAATTCAATTATGATCCTTTTTTTATTGGCATTTCTTTGTTTTGGATTTTTTTTTCATTTTCATCCTTTTCTATTTGATTTTGTTTTGTTTTTATATCAAATATAGTGTTCATTCTCTTGATTGTTATTTTTTTATTCTTTTATGGGTTTTTCAGTCCTCAACATTTTATTTGATTTTTTTTCCAGATTTATTCTTTATTTTTTTAACTGCTCTTTTTTTCATCATTTTTCTTAAATTTTTTTTATCAATTTTATCTCTCAACATTTTATTTCATTTGTTTTTTTCATCCGATCTTGGTTCTCATTCATTTAATTGCTTTTTTTTATTATTTTTCTCAATTAAACCCCTCGTTATATTCTTTCATTAGTTTTTATATCAGATTTAGTCCTCATTGTTTTGATTATTATTTATTTTCTTTTAAATTTTTTGATGGTTAAGAATTTTGTTCAAGGTTTTTTTTTGTATTTAGTAAGGTCATTTCAGTCCCATGACTAGAGTCGCTGGTTTTAAAGATTAACCCGATTAAATTTTATTTTTTTAATTATTTGACATTAGATTATAAGGCCTTGAACTTTCTAATTTTTTCCCTTTCTTTCCTTTGAAGTTATCCTGGATTACAGGTTAGTCAAGTTAACTTGGGCTCGCTTAGGTTATCATCATTTGAATATTTTATTATGTTAGAAAAAAAAATGACTCGCCTTGCGGCATAGCAGGAAAAAAAATCTAGTGTCAAACTACAAAAAGATTGGACAGGTGAATATTCACGAAGCAATTTGAAACTAAGTGTCACATGCAAAAATCTGTTTAGAAGCATGGCGAAGTACTAGAAACATAGGCGGATCCATTAACTAGTACTGAGATGCTCGATGCTCACAAATAGAAAGGAACATACCTTCAACAAAAGCATAGTGTAGTTTGTCTTTCTCTTCAAGCATCCTTCTTAAAGACATGTTCTTCTCATTGAAGTTGTAATGCAGTTTATCCAGATTTTTATTTGCCTCATCAATTTTATCAGCTAGGTGTGCCACGACAGTATTTCTGCTCTCATTAGATTCCTGAACAATGGCAGAAATAGTAGTCAATCTTCCTTCCCTGCGAATGTACTCCCCTATTGGTCCATCAGAATCGTGATCATCGGCACGAGCACGCCAGCCATAAATGCTTGATTCAGGTTGTGTTTTCCTTGTTTTCCAGTCCTTTTTTCCACGATTTACATTATCAAATAATTGTTCAAATCTTGTTGCATTCATAAAGCCATCCCAATCACGGTTGAACCTTATTATGGCCTGGGTGGAATGGTCTTCTTCATTCCAAAAGGTACAAAGCTCTAAGGGTTTATATTCAGCAAATTTCTTCATCCAATACTCATTGTCCCTCTGCTCAGTCAAATTCACAAGAATTCCCATCCATGGCCATACAAAGAGCTCCTGTTGCTCTGGAGGTGGCTTGATGGGCTGTGGCACAACCTGTTGTGGAGTTTGCTCTGCTTCACTAGCCAGTTCAATCTCCAGATATCTAGCCAAGGCAAGGTGGTTTGCCTTCTGTTTTCCACTTCTGCTGGCAGAACCCTTAGACACTCCAGTTGCATGTTGAAGCAGATCCTTGTACTTATAGTCCTGCTTCTTTTTACCAGCACAGAAAGGGCATCTTAGGAACCCATTCACCTTCACTTTCAGGTTCCCAGACCTCAAATCTTCTAGTGGTTTGTCCTTATAGTCCTCAATCTCTGATTCACTTATATCTGACTCTTCTTCAGAACTATGATCCATCTGACCAGTATATTAGAATTTCAAGGTTATGAGCATCAATACAATTAATTAACAGTAATCATTCAAAGTCACTAAACTATAGCTAATGCAGAATTGTTAATCACACCACAACACATGCACGAAAAAAAAATCTCAGAACCTTTAAATTGATGAGTGGTATTTTCAAAAAAGTCCTACTCAAATCTGAATTCCTACATGAACATTATAAACACTTAGATTCTCCAACAAATCTCTACAGATAATGCAGGAACACCATTTCTGGTACTAAGCATGTAATAAAAAACACCAAACATGCCAGTTATTATCTTATCAAGTTAGCAACAAAAACCCATTGCAATAAATATCTTATGTAAGCTTACTTTCACTGCATAAGTAAAGAAACCATAAATTTAAGCCACATTTAGAAAAAAATCAAAAACCAAACCCAAATCAGTCTAATAAATTCGAAACCTGCTCTATATTAGCAAAGCCCTAAATCAAACCCAACATTATTACCAAACAATGCTGAGGATAAAACATTAAAAAGCAGCAGCAACAACCCACGTTTCATTATCCACACTCTTCGATAAGTCTTTACAGATAACGCGAGAACATCGAATTTTGAGCAAAATACACTATAAAAAACCCTTAATCATGCCGATCATTACCTTAATCTAGCTAGCATAAAAACCCATTTAATAAATTGCGTATATAAGCTTACTTTCACCGCGCATGCAAATAGAAACGATAAATTTAAGCGACGTTTAGCAGAAATAAAAATAAACAGAAAATAGTCTAACAAGTTTGAAAATAATTACCTCCGATTTCCAGAGAGAGAGAGAGAGTGTGTTTCTCTGGTTTTCGGGGGTTCTTGTACCCTGGACTTGGAGGAGTGAAAATGGGTTGAAGGCTGGTGAGTCACGAGATTTATTTATGCATTGATTTTGTAGCTTTGAGTTGATTGGAGCTAATCATATCGTTTTAATATTTACAAATATTTTTTTTTGAGTAAATTTATATTTTTATTAACCATTTAAATTTATTTTGAATTTATCAAATTAACTAAATTATATCAAATCAGTTTTCATTAAATTATTTTTACTAAACACCATATTAAAAATACCTGAATATTTTATTTACATCCAATTTTTTTTATCCAACCAACAAACAATGTTTTATTCGTAGTTACGAGGTGATTGAGTAAATTATATATTACGTGGCTGGGCATAATATATAACAATTAATCACGTCTATTTTGAATACAGAATATTAATATTTTTTTTAATGAATTTTCTAGTTTTTACACAATAATTAGACTTAGAGTCCGTTTGTTTCTGCGGTTGTACTGTTGTTTGCTTAAAATTTGAATTTTTATTTTATTTTAAATGAAATGTTTTTGGTATTTTTAAATTATTTTGATGTGCTGATGTCAAAAATAATTTTTTAAAAATAAAAAAATATCATTTTAATGTATTTCTAAATGAAAAACACTTTCAAAAGCAACCGCAACCACACTCTCAAATAGCCACTTAATCTTGCAATGGAGATCATGGGAAAAATTATAATGTTTAATAAATAATTAACAGAATATAACTAATTATAAAATTTCTCATTATAATTATAATTATTAATTACAACTCTATTTCCCGTTTATATCTTATTTACTAGATTTTGAATAACACACACACATTAAATATGATGAATATACATGTATTAATTAAAATATATTTTATATTACTGACATATTACATACATATATCATAATAAAACAATATATTATATGAGATTTAAAAGATCTATAGATGTATCAAAACACTAATGCATGTCTCTTGAATTGGTTTAATAATATTCATATTTTATCAAATAAAGTAATTGTCCAAGAAGCCACGGTCCCATTGCCTTTATTTGGTTGATATGACAATCATATTGTAAGGAAAAAGTGACCCAGAGTTTTGTGGCTTGAAATAAACTCTGTAGAACTAAAATAAACTCTTTTTTTTTTTAATAAAATAATATTTTTTTATTTTTAATTGTTTTTATTTGCTTTTTAAGCATAATAAGGTAATTTTACTGTATTCCACCACAGAAGCTAGGGGTATGTACGTAGCTAGCTAGCTCTGTAGCGGCCCATTCTCGATTGATCCATCAATACGAAAGATCAATTAACTTGAAATTAAAAAAAGAAAAAAAAAAGAGAAGGACAAGACATCATAAGGTGACTTATGATTTGTTTGTGCTGCACATACCACACGCACATGCCTTTGTTTAGTATTACTGTATAAATAGAGCTTGATCGTTTTTTTTTATTTAAAATTGTTATATATATATTTAAATTATTATGATGTTTTTATATTAAAAATAGTTTTTTAAAAATAAAAAATATAATTTTAATTTAAATACAAGTAAAAAACACTGTGTTAGCTACGTTGTTTTTTTGACCAAAATCGTGAGGAAAATATAGATTCCCAACGTCAACATGTCGAAAGCTACTACTCAACGATATGGCAACGGGAAAACATATATTCCCGAGGAATTCCGATGAAAGTTCATCGTTAAAACAGTTATTCCTGACATAAACCCGTCAATAAAAACAGCTCTTTCCGACTGATGTCGGAAAACCACCATGTTTCCGCCGGAAAAAAACATCGGGTGAAGCAACACTGGAGTTCAGCCACTGGAATGCCACAGAGCAGCCATAAAACAGTTATGTTCAATGATTGTCAGTGGAGAATTGTATGATAATTCAAAAACATTAACCATTTCGGAAAACAGTACATAATTCCCATAAAAAAAGAAGAAATTTAAGATCAGTGCCTTCAGTAACCCTTCCTGTTTACACTTAGAAATGAAAAGTTGAAAACTTGTCTGTCATCAGGCACCTTAGAATAAACGCAGACAGAGACAATATTAAACGGAGCTGCGATTATCAAATTGACGACCGGAGGAAAAAGGGAAATAGAAAGCTTTACATTAAAAAAGATAGGACGCCTTATGTTCTCACATGAAAAAGCGAATTTATTCTTCCTATTTTTTATTCTTAATTTCTTCTTCTTAAAGTCTTCTCTACATGGTCCCTCCTATGATCTTGAAATGTTCCACTTTATCAAAAACAGTGCAGAAATTATTCCAGGTACAGGTACTTGTGTCTTCATCAGTATCCAAGCCATGCCATGCATGAATTAATCACCAGTTGTCCTGGTGGCCTGGCATTTCTAAACCACACCCCTACCGCAGGTTTACAGCATCCTTATCATAATTTCTCGAGACTGATCCCTCTTTCAGTGTTAGTCATTAGCACGATACTGTATGTGGAACAATTGCTGTTTATAGTGCGCCTCGATGCATTGCAGAAGCTATAGTAAACGCCTTTCGTCAGCTTCTTTCACACTGAAATACTAGGTTTTTTTTCAGTCTGAAAGAAACAGATGAAAGGCATATACTACAGCTTCTGCAATGCATGGATGCACACTATATAATACAATTACTTTATCTAAAGAACCAAAGCTGAACACACCCCCAGAAAATACATTTTGTGAGAGCATGTGAACGAGTAAAATCTCGGTTGTTACAGCCTCTTACAAGGATGCATGTTCTGACTCGAACTCAAACATGTTGTGCAAATCACAAGCCCTTTATTATCGCTCCACGGACCTTGGAGACCAAAGCTGACTACTGTTTATCATGAAGAACAAATTCGGCCTAGCATAGTTCCTTTTAAATATATATCTCAAGATAAAACAGATATTATCATATTTGGTTATGTCTTGTTCATAATCAAACGAACAAAATGCACAGACAGTTGCTCCCTTGGGCACCATTGCCGACAGTTTCGTCTCCGGCTTCTTTTTTGTTTCGTTCTGATCTATGTTCTAGATGTCTTTTTTTTTTATCGGGCAATTATCAGATAATTAAGATTTTCCTTTTATGCAACGGAAAGTATGAATAAAAAGAAATAACATTGAAAATGAAATTATTTCCTGGATGATCATTAAAAACTGCTGCTGTAAAAGATTTCATGTCTTGGTTTAAACCCAGCGAGAAGTAGAGCAGCTTCGATAATTTGATTACAATTTATTTGTTTCTTGATTGTAATTATCAAAGATTTCAGAGGTAGTATTACTTGATTCACTTCTTAATCAATTAGTAGGATTAACATATTTTATTCTTAGCCACCAACTAATTGTACTTTCATTAACACATAGCCAACCGATTAAGCAATATTTCTTAAATTTATGCATCTAAGAAGTTCACTGTTGCATAGAAAATTCAGCATATCAAGCAGATCTAGATACTGGAGGGAAACACTTGTGTCCATCAATATCCCAGTTGGTAGATCATAATATATTGGACTCGTATCAACCATGATGATGAATGTTAGAGAATAATATAAATTATATTATAGGATCTTATCTAATAGCTTAAATTTTTAGATAAGATGGTTTCTTAATTTGGTATCAGAGTCTTGCTGACTTATCGGTTAAGAGTTCGAATCTCACCGCCTCTATTTTATTTGATAAAAAGCAAGCACAAGGTAGTATGGATCTGTATAAATTTCAAGTTTAAAGGGTTTTCACTTAAAACAGTGTTTTAAAAAATAATATAAATTATATTATAGAATTTTATTTAAATGAGATGCTTTAGTGAATTTTATTTAAATGAGATGTAGTCTACTCTATAATTGAGTGAATGCTTTGAGTATAAAAAAACGCAAGTGGCAAAGGCAGGAAATCAATGATTCATGTTAAAAGCCTCTTTTTCTAACCTTTTTTTTTCTTGATCCAGGACTTCTAGCAATATTGTCCCAGCACCGTCCACTTTCAAAGGCTACCAGCCTCCCATCTCCAGCAGTTCCACCCACTACTTCTTTCATTCCCTCCACCTGTAGGGATTCTCTAAGTCAACTTCGTAAATGTTCTCTCTTTTTGTACTATAAATATCAGTCATCTCTCACTTCCTTCAAAACAGAGACAAGCAAGTGCAAACTCAGAGGAATAAGCTTCTCTAATTACAAAGTTTGGTCTTACTATATATTATATTTGATTATCCTCTGACTGTTTTTGGTAATTTAGATAGTACTCATGGACAAGGAAGAGGTTCCATCAGCTCCTGCAACTCCAGCAACACCAGGTACTCCTGGTGCTCCTCTTTTTGGTGGGATTAAGGGGGAGAGAGGTGTTCATGGTAGAAAATCTCTACTGAGAAGTTGCAAGTGTTTCAGTGTGGATGAGTGGACTATGGAAGAAGGAAGATTGCCTCCAGTCTCTTGCTCACTGTCCCCCCCTCCTGTCTCGCTAGCAAGAAAGGTAATCAAGTTGTGTGCAGACAACTTTCTATGACATGATGAGAAAAACCAAACCGAACTAACGTTTTCCATTTTGTGTTCATGTAACTTGTATCAATTCCAAAACTGAAGGTGGGAGCTGAATTTGTTGGCACTCTTATACTGATCTTTGCTGGGACAGCGACCGCCATTGTTAACCAGAAAACACAAGGCTCAGAAACTCTCATCGGCCTGGCTGCCACATCTGGACTTGCTGTAATGATCGTTATATTATCAACAGGCCACATCTCTGGAGCTCATCTCAACCCCTCCGTCACCATTGCCTTTGCTGCCCTAAAACACTTTCCATGGAAACATGTACAAGACGTACAGTAATTCACATAATGTTTTTTGTTCTTAATTAGCAGTTTAATCTGGATGGTAATATTACTCTCTTTCGAGCAGGTTCCAGTATACATTGGGGCACAAGTATTGGCATCATTATGCGCTGCATTTGCATTGAAGGGGCTATTTCACCCTATAATGGGAGGGGGAGTCACAGTTCCATCTGGGGGAAATGGTCAAGCTTTTGCTTTAGAGTTCATTATCAGCTTTATTCTCATGTTCGTTGTCACTGCTGTAGCCACCGACACAAGAGCTGTAAGTACTTTCCTTTTCTTGTTTCAAACCTTCTCAACTGATCATTAAGAATGCCTTTCTGGTTCTTAATAAATGGCAAAGCTGGTTTGAAACTTGATTTCTAATACCCAACTTTTCTGGCAAGAGTCAATCAAGATGGTTGGTGCCCTTTAATAGAATCAATAGCCCTAGAATGGACCAAGATAAAAAAAAATAATCTAAATATAGAAATAAAATATGCACTGGCCAAATTTATTACTCTCTCGCTGCCTCCCCATAAACAAGAAGAATAGAAACCGCCATCTGCCATGTTTTAAACAATCACATGCAAACGATGCATTGAAATAGATGCATAAATTAAGCTGTCAAACTTGGCCAGTGTGACAGAAAACTGTGGCCATGCGCAGGTGGGGGAGCTGGCGGGAATCGCTGTAGGGGCTACTGTCATGCTCAACATACTCATTGCTGGGCATGTCTCTACTAAACTCTTCAATTATTGCTGTATTATTGATCTGGCTTAGGAGAGTCCAAAAAGTAACAGTGAGCAAAATGCAGTGTGGTCAAAAAACTGTGAAGAACACGAATATTTAAGCACTATTCTGAGTCAAAACCTATTTCAGTTCTTATATAGCCTAACCCTTTTATATAAGTTGATGTGAGAGACATGACAACAGCATATTTTTTGTGGTTCAGAACCTCCAAAGTTGTTCCCATTTGTCCATCGAAAATGATCTATGATTAAGGCCATTCTTTTCCATGTTTATGATGGTTTTTGTGTCAAATCAAATATTAAAAATAAAAAGATAGAAAAAGGAGAGAGATTCTTTGTTTTCTTGTGCATAAAGTAGTCTGTAGTAAATAGAGCATTTTATTGCAGAGATCAAAACATCTAAACACCATTAATATTTTGGAGTGTCTTCAATTTTCTTGTGCAGGGAAACAACAGGGGCATCAATGAACCCAGTCAGAACATTAGGACCAGCCATTGCTGCAAATAACTATAAAGCCATATGGGTTTACCTCACTTCCCCGATCCTTGGAGCACTGTGTGGAGCAGGAACTTACTCTGCTGTCAAGCTGCCAGAGGAAGATGGTGATACTAATGAAAAAACATCAGTGCCAAGGAGCTTCAGGAGGTGATTATTGAAAACACCATAAACAAACCTACACAGATAATCCCAGAATGCTGTTAGAATAAAGTGCAGATAAGGAAAACAAGATGAAGCTTCTGCACGTTGCATTCTGGTGGGCTTATACACAAAACTAAGATAAAATGTGAATCGGTCGGCTTTTACTAATGTATATGAAGAAATTTCCTTGCGGTGCTAGATATCTTAGCTGGGAGTGGATGGTGCTATCTCGATATACCAGAAAATAAATTGTAATTATCCGAAGCTCATATAATTTTACTACATTATCACTCTTCTTTGTTATATACTAGTGTTATCCTGCTTACATAATATTCTTTTGCTGTATATTTCTCCCCTTCTCGGGCCTCCAAATAATGTCTTCCAACAGAAAACGTTAGAAATGGTGCTTTCTAGAACCACCCCTCTTCCTCTCCTCCCTGCCAAGAACACCTTCTGCCTCCTCGACTTCTAATGAAATAATTTCTTGCAAGAAAATATTGGTTTCAATCATCGACATTTTACTCCCTATTCTCGTCATTTTTTTATAACTTTTCTTATATACCACAAAGATGATGTGCCCACCAACAGCTCCAACGCTAACCCAGTCCCACCAACCTTTCAGAAGATCCTCAAAATCTTCTAACCTGGGAATTGAGCAACACGAACAATTTTGAACAGCAAAGGGAGCCAGTCTCTCAGAGAGAACTCTCATCTCCAACATAAAAGGATGGAGATCCTAGATTGTGCAAGATAGTAAATCTTAAGGTCAACTTTATAAAATTGGGCTTTAACTTACATTTTTGGTTTTAATTTATATGAATTTTTAATCCAAATTTATTATTTGGATATTTTATTTAATGGGCTGTAAGCTCAATTATTTGTTCTAGTTAGAGTTTTAGTGTTGACATCCTACTTTTTTAAATGTTAAACAATTTTGATGAAGAATGAAAATATTGTAGATTTTATATATTTTTAATCCCTTTTCTTCTCTTTTTTAACTTTATTCTTTTTTTTCTTGTTTTAATTCTTATTATTTATTGTACGGCATCAATAAAGTATACAAAATTAGCTAACAAACTGATCCATCATCTCTAAAAATATTTATCAACAACAAAACAATGTCCCTTGAAGCTCCCCGCAAATAGAATGAGGAAAATAAATGGAAGTTAGTCTTCAACATCAACACATTGTTCGCGAATATGGCACGACGACAGGCTCAATGACAGAACATGCCTGCCATTAACGATTTAGTTAATATATTCTGCTGACATAATTGGACCATAAAATTGACCAAAGAAATGGAAAACTGCGAAGTAAATACATCCATTCATTAATACAACCTGTTGAATTTCATCTAGATACGATCCGAACACACTAAAAGATAAAGAGTCTTGTGAAAGAAAACTTAACTCCACAGTACTGTCAGCCGTGATTAAGTAATACAGTGCCCGACAAAACCAAACCCTGAAAATGCCTCAGTCGCAATTGGCCACCAAACAGGAAAAACCCTCTGGGTCTGAACGAACTCGAATCAGATCCATCTGGGGGGCGACCAGATCATTAGGGTTGTGCATTTTTTAGTTATGTCTAGATAACAACAACAACAACAACATCTATAATTATAGAGCTTGTTGCTTTTAATGTTTTAGAAATGATTTTATTTTTTAATTTAATGAAACTTTTTTATTTTTCAATTTAATTTAAATTGTTTTTTCACTAAAAATATTTTTCTTGCACTTACCATTTTATCATTATCCTAGTATAACCCTTCACCACCACAATCACCGCAACTACAACCTTCTTCACCACCACCACCACCACCATGATCACCCTATCACAACCACCTCGCAACATTATATTACCAATTCACCAGCACGCCATAACTCTTTAAGACCGCCGTTGCGCCACAATCACTGCTATCACGATAATCATCATCACATGACCACCAATCTTGTATCATTAATGTTATTAGTTCACACATACTACAACCATATCCACCAATCAACGTTAGACATTGCAATATTACTATCATTCAAAAGCCATGAATAAAAAATAATTTATTTGACAGGTCAAATAATGAAAATAACTCATTTTTGAAGAAAATATTTTCCTCAAGATAAACATATCCTTAGTCAATAAGTTTGTTAATTCATTATTCACGAAGTGATTTATTGAATTTTAGACATAGAAATAATACTTACATTCTTATACTGATTTTCTCTTATAGTAAATAAAAATTGCTCTCAAATTCATGGAATAGACAAGATTTATCCGATCGGCTTCATGAATGACAAACAAAATGAACCACAGCGTATTTGGTAACCCTGGTTGATCCAATGTCTACAAAAGTAATTGCCAGCACAGTTTCTCGGTTTCAGATCACACTCATCATTTTTGTCTATACGAACTCTATATCGACCTTTACAAGGCATATCATAAATGCTACAGGCGTGGTAATACAAAGCATTAACCACTAGGTATGTCACTATAGACTTGGACAAGAAATACAACCCTCTTTGATTCAATTTAGAAAAAAATAATAAAAAAAATAAAAGACAGGGTTGTCTCACCACAAGCAGCCTCCAAGCACGCACACGATGAGATTCTTACTTGGTCAACCAGTAAATAAAAATAAGAAAGGTGCATACGGATGCAACCAGGGAAAGTATGACGGTATCCATAGACCTTTTCCTCTTTATTGCTGATAGAATTTGATTTACCTGAATCATCAGGTCAAAGAAGTATGTCAACCATTACAAGTATATACATGGAAGAATACACGAATCCCCTAGTCATGGAAAAAAAGATCATTTCAAAGGGTTAAGCAATCGCCTCAAAGTGATTCCGTATAGTTTATTCTAGCATGCTAACAAAGATCCCTTTCCATTACCAAAGATGCCATCAAAACATTTTATAACTGCTGTTTGAAAGGCAGCTTTAATATTCAGCAACCAGCTTATTATTCAAGCATCTCCATTTGTATTACCGCATTCATGTGCTATAGAATGAAGACCATAAAAAAAATTCTGATCAAGGCTTCCTAAACAGAATTCAAGACATTGCTTCATTCAGCATTCAAGAAATATTTAAAACATAATTAACCACCTGAGCAAAGGTTTTCATACCGTTGGGAGGCGGCTGCTAACATTACTCAACTTTGAATTGATTCCTCCAAAAGTTGAACGTTGAAGAACTAGTGCACCGAGAGTTGATTGTGCTTGTGAAATCACATTATCCATCTGCAGCACCAGAACATAATGAATAAGGAACTTTAATTAAAAGCATAAGTTGCAAATTGGCAGTCATGCTTGAAAATTTCTGTTTTAGATTTGTTCCTTTTCTTCTTCGTCTTTTTTTTCTTCATAAATTACAGTGCAGATTGCATATGCATGATGACATGAAGAGCTTGTTTGATATTGTGATGGTGGTTGCTTTTCAAAGTGTTTTTCGCTTGAAAATATATTGAAATAATATTTTTTATTTTTTCAAAATTTATTTTTGACATCAGCATATCAAAACAATTTTAAAACATAAAAAAATTACTTGAAGCAAAAAAAATCATTTTTTTTCAAAAACACTTTTGCAACACAAAAACAAACGATGCTGAAGCATGCAAATCAGAGACATAGTATAAGCAACGAGCACTTAGAGCTTTGTACTGGGTATGAGGGGAACCACACAACATTTCCCAACATATCTCGAGTGTTTCACAGTTTCTATGATTTAAAATATCTTATGTCAATGTTCCATTGTTAAAGAAAAGGAGAAATCTAATATACTGAGAATGCGTAAGTCCACACATCCATATAAATTTGTACTAAAACACGCTTATAGCGCAAAAAGAAGAGCCCTTTGGCATGTACCTGCCCGGTATTTCGGCTAATAGATGCGTGTTCTCTAAGAAGGGCTTGGTCTGCAGAACCAACTCCATCTTCAAAATCTAATCTTGTTCGATCAAACTCCCTAAAGTCTTCCAGAAGCAGAGCATGTTCTTGCTTAGCTCTCATGCCAGAACAGAGACGATGAAACTCCTGCACTTAATCATGTGTAATTCCAAGTTAATTAGACTGGATATAATCCACTGCATTGCAACAGATTACACAATTCCCATTGTCTTTTTTTTTAGGAAAGGGGGGGGGGGGGGGGGGGGACGAGGGGCGGGGCGGGGGGGTTAGTGGGAACTAGATGGGTCCACGAAAGGAAGATTGTCATCATCATACACATTTTTCAACAATTTCAACTCCAACATAATTTGGAAACCAAATTATTTATCTGTGTGAATTTATTATGTTCTTCTCTAAACAGGTTTTTTACAAGCAAGTGTACAGGCGACAACAAATCCATCATGAGTGCCCAAATGAAAAAAACCTGTCAAACATACCAGCTTATTAACATTGTAACGTGAAACAGGAAATTGAATCAATCTCCATCAGTAACTGACCAGTACATAACTCCTTTTGCGAGTGCTCTTGGTTTTCAAAGGAGAATGAGCTTCATTTGTAGTGAGATTAAACAATAACAAGAAAACCAATCATAAAGGAAAAAGAAAAGGTTTAATTATACAACTTCAAGAGATGTTTGCCTCATAAATGGTCAACTTCAATTAAGCAACTCAAAGATCTTTGAGGAGCATAAGAAAAAGCTTACAGATTGAATGGAAGACCACCGTACCTGAGTAAGATCTTGAAGAATTTCCTGATGCCGAGTCAAGGTGTGAGAAACCATTTCTGATCCTCCAGATGATACCCAAACTTGCATCTGTGAATTTACTTGTTGGAGCTGTTTTAATAGCCTGTCTATCCCAGATCCAAGATCATTCTCTGGAGAATCAACTTTTGTAGAACCCTTTGAGGATGCTAGTTTACGAAATGAACTCATCTGCTCATCCAACTGAGCTTCAAGTTTCCTTGCCTGCAATAAGATCAGAAAATCATTTACAAAGATATCTAAAACTCTAGCTAGCAGGAGTTAATATCAAGCTTAAAGTATATGAAAAGAACACGGATCAATAACAAAAGAGCTCGCAAACCAATTATGGCAACTCCATGTATGAAAAGGACATTATGAAATATAAATAACAAACTATTTTCATCCCTGACTGAAAAAACAATCGTTTGAATAAAAAACCATTGAATAAATAGATTCTCTCATGGATCTCTCGATGATGCACTCCAAAAGCCATGGCATGATCAGAGCATCACAGATTCAAGTTGCAATGGAGCAGGCCTCGAGGTGAAGTTGTTACCCTGCAAGTAATTCCCTCCGTTTCGCGGAGAGGATGCATTTTCGCTACATTGATCCTATAAAATATAATTCGAAACCAAGGAAGCCTAGCGGAATCAAATCAATGTCGAGTTTTCCATAACCATTCACACAAATCATCAAGAAATTAACGACATTCGGGAATTTTTTAATCAAATCACTCAGGAAAAAAATCAAGAATTTCGAAAGAGAAAGAAATGATGACAGAACCTGTTTGCGTAAAGCGTCCCATGACGAAGAAGAAGTAGTCACTTCCATTGCAGATCTGTCTCCCTCAAAATTCGTTTCGATTCTCTTCTCTTCTCTGTTTATTAATGATGGTCACAAAACTGAATTTTGAGAAAGAAATTTGTTGAGTTAGGGATTGAACGATGAGAAAAATTGAAATTGGGGTGTGTTTGTTTGGAGATGGGGACAGAGGCGGAGACAGGTCGTCTACCGCTTAGTCCTGCGCTCTCAGCGGCAAATTGTGAGGGAGAGACGGTACTGCTATTTGCTTGTGTTCCCAGTTAATTTTGGTGTCTATGTTACTCTACGTTTGTTCTCATTTTAGCACTGTTTTATTTGTGTTGACCAGAGTTTTTCAACCAATTTAAAGCCCATTATAATTCTATTTTTTTTAGATTTAAATTATTAATTTTATATGCTAATATTAAAATTAAAATTAAAAAAAATATTATTTTAATATATTTTTAAATAAAAAAAATTAAAAAACAGCACTTAACACATCTCCAGACAAATTTTTAATTTTTAAATGAATAAAATAAAGAATATAACTTTTTTTATGTGTTTTTTTCCTTTCCTAAGTCATTTTTTCCCAGTGTTTAGATAATATTTATAGATAATTGTGTAAATTAATCGATAATAATTTACAAGATAATTGATAAAAATTAATTAATTTTGTATCTGTATAGATGGAGATGGATATAGATAAAAACTTGTTTAATTACGAAGATGAATATGATATATTTTGATTTATCAGATCTCAATGTCAAATAGATTGTTTTATATATTATAATTTTTGTTGCATATCTAATATAATTTGTTGAGTTCTTCTCTCTTCTTCTAAAACTACCTTGATGAACTCTTTTTCATAAATATAAAATATTTTATTTCTCACAGTTAATTTATTTTATTCTGTGAAAATTTATTTATTTATTGGATTTATTACAATTTCCTATATTTTATATTCTAATATTGTTTTAAGGAAAATAGCAAAGCAAAGGCTATATTTTCCTTTTTTATATTTTATACTTCCAATGTTTTTATATCTTCCTTTGAGTTACCTGAAAATTCAAGATTTGATTGGCATCACTACATAAACAAAAACACTACAATTAATTAATTAGTAAGAAGTGTTGGAAAATAGACATCTCTTGCATAATTACATTTTTTTATCTTAAAAATAAAAATATTTTATATTTCTAAGCAAACTATTTACCTTTACTTTTTTATTTTTAAAAAAAAAAACTAAGCTAAAACCAACTCAAAAAATATTATAGCAGTGAATAATATTATAATGATAATTGTTTTTTAAAGTGTTTTTTTGTTTGAAAATATATAAAAATAATATATATTTTTTAAAATAATATTTAATATAAACACATTAAAATCGAACTAAGAATATAAAATAAATTAATCTAAAAAAAATAAATCTTTGATGAACAATATTTGGGTCGCGTTCCCAAAACATTATCTAAAAACAATCTCAACTGAAATCTTAAAGAAACCATAAGGACCTAATTGTAAAATAAGTTTGCTTAGCAACACAATTAATACTGCAGCTATAATAAAGGGACTAATATGAAGGACCGAAAGAAATAGAAAAACTAAACTTGTCTACATGGTCGCCAGATTTTTTTTTTTTTTTTTTGAGCCCTAAAAAACAGCCGTCTCAACTCAGCTTCTTTTCCAGTTCACCTCTCTTTCAGTTCTCAGGTAATAATCCAGCAGTTTCTACATATCCCTTTTCATCTTCAGTTTACCCGTTGGTTTCTTTGCCTCCTATACTGCTACATATCTCCGGCCTTTCCTTTTCTTTTCTTGACTTTTTTTCCCTCCCTTTGGAACCAAAGAGAGGCTAAGTAAAGCTGATGGTTAAGATTGCTGTACTTTTTCTTTGATTTTCCTTTGTCAAACATTAAAATATTGATTTTTTTATCTGGGTCTGTTTATTCGCTAAGAAATACTGCATATGTATCAGCAGTCGGAGTTGCAGTTTCAGTTTTGTGCTTGCGTTACCTCAACAAGGGAGGGAGTGCTGACTTTATTGTTTTTTGTGATTTTAGGTAGAGCGGAGGTTTCATCTTCTTCTTTCTTTTACTGGATAAGGAGGGTAGAGGATAAAAATAGTAGTAATGGCAGAAGCGGAACCACTGGAGATGGCATATATATCAGAGGTGATATTGAAGAAAAGGAAGCACAAGGAAGAATCGATTGCACTTACGAGGAAATCCCAGTTGGAATTGGGGCAACATGGTGGGAAGAAGAGGAAAGTAGAGGATATTAAAAGGCCTGAACAGTTAGTCAGGGAGTTTAGGGAAAGGGTAAAATATTCTACTCGCCGTGAATTGTTGCTCCTTCAAATTTTTCTTTTTCTTTAATGTTTGTTGCTGCATTGTTTTGTACTTTTCTGTGTAATGCATGGTAATATAAGTGAAATTTGAAATGTTGAAACATTTTGATGAATTTGATTCTATTATTTTATCCCAGCATGAAATGTTTTAACTTTAGGTCAATTGTTGTATGCTCTAGTTATTTTCGTATGAAACCACTTCTTTCCGCTGTTTCCATTTACTGACTTTACGTGCAGATATGCTTGTTGATTCCAGTTTTTATTATTTTCTTATATTCAAGCATTTCCATCTTGAAATTAGTAAGATTGGCAGGGAAACTATCGATGACAAAAGTTCATTTTCATGCTCTGGATGGTGATTTCCTTGTTTTGCATTAGAGACTGAAATCTAATGTCAGTAATTCTTGGATTGTCAAAAGCAAATGTGTTTTGACAGCTTGTTAAGTGCGGTCTTTTTCTAGATCTTTTATTGTGTATGCGTAATTTTCTGGTAACTCAGAAGTTAGGACCAAGAATTGCTACAACTACCTTACCCTTGACCATTTGACCTGAGGACCGAGTGGCATGCTTATTGTGGTATGTGTATGTTTTATGAAATTATATCCTGTGTGTTGGCAGAACTATTTTATGTTCTAGGGCATGCATAAAACTGTATATCATAGTTTGCCATCAAAAGATTTCATGTAAAATCTTCAAAAACTTGCATGTGAACTCAGTGAGTTTTCTGGCTTGTCAATCCTGTAAGAATCTTTGATTATTAAATCGTAAATCTTCTATAGCTAATGTTGCTGAAAATACTATAAGGTGACCCTTCTCTTCTGTGCATTTCACAGAATATACACTAGTTTACATGAAACCTGATTGTATGATTCTGTAATAACTATAAGCCTGATGCTTTCCATCCAGGAATTGGACCTCATCCGAATGAAACAGAGAACTAAGAGGGCAAAATCAGCTTTATCCACACCAAATTCGAAGCTTCTATTTGTCATTCGTCTACATGGGTAGGTAACTAGTGCTCTGCAATGGTTCCATTCAATATTTCTGCAATCAATTTTTTCCAGTTCTGACACATCGATTTGTTTTCAGCAAAAATGACATGCATCCAAAAACTAGGAAGATCTTATACAACCTGAGATTGACAAGAATCTTTCATGGTGTCTTCTTGAAGGCCAGCCCAGGGGTATTAGAATTGCTACAAAAGGTGGAGCCATATGTTACATATGGGTAGGATTTTGAAACCCTCATTAATTTATTTTGGCAGAGTGTAATCTTAAATATGGGCTGAGGAATGGTTTAATGTGAATTGATTATAGCTCTCTTGAGTGGTTTATTGTGAGATCCAGTAAAGTTACTGTGAGCATGCCAAATAGATTAGTCCAGTATGTTAGATCCAATGCGAAGTAAGGTCCAGCTTGGCTTCCCCTACAGTGAGCTGGACCACTAGCTCTGCTTCATTTGTGGTTCAAATCATTTTCCTAGTTGGCTTGTTGCAGGCAAGTTAATAACAAATGAGCTCGCTCTTAATATGGTAGTAGATGTAGATGTTTATCCTGGATTCCTAGTTTTCAAACCAACCTGCACTCTGTTTCTCCGAATTATCTGCTATGTGAACCAGTGACCGGCTAAGATTTTAGATAACTGTATAATAGATATCTAGTAGCTTTCTTTTTTAGTTTAAATAGACATCATGAAATCTACCTGATCTTTATTTTGAGTATGTCTGCTGGATATAGAACTAAGCTCTTTAAGACATCGTCCCTATATTGTGCTTGAAGCCTAGATTACAATATTGACAGATGTCAGGTCAGGTTGAAGATTGTCCATGAACATATTTGGGCTTTGATTCGCGCCTTAAATGAACACCTGAATGCACATATGGCTCTCCCAAGCAATTTAGTAATAAATTTAAAGAGAAAATTTGAACTCTAACTGCATGAATTCTTTTTGTAAGAAGGAATTGTCTGCCTGGCTGTTTTACGCACCACAAACTTTTACCTTGTTTTTCACTGGATCCTCAATGGTTGCGTTTTCTAGTCCTAAGGCAGGCATGGTTTTAGGAAAAGTGGGGTTCAACCGTTTGAAATGCTAGTTTAGAGATGATTATCCTAATGATGTGGGAATAGTTGGTTGTGTATGATTCTAACTATTTCATATTAATTTATCCTAACAAGCTTCTTTTTTTTGAAGATATCCAAATGTTAAGAATCTGAGCTGTCTGATTTACAAGAAAGGTTATGGTAAGATTGACAACAAAAGAGTTCCACTAATTGATAATAACATCATCGAACAGGTATTGGATAAATCTTTTACAGTTGTTGAAGTTTGTAGTGCCCTGTGACATTTCCTCACATTTCTTCATTTTGGCAGGCATTAGGGAAGCATGGCATTCTATGTCTAGAAGACATTGTACATGAAGTTGCCAATGGTGGCCCACACTTCAGGGAGATCCTTAATTTTTTGGGGCCATTTTCACTTAACAGGCCTAAAGAAGGATTGCAAGGGAAAAGGGCATTGTTCAAAGATGGGGGGGACACTGGGAATCGTGAGAATCAGATTAATGATTTAATCGATAAGATGAATTAGCATTATATGAAACAGGTCCTAATGATGAAGTGTAGTTCACCAAACGTTTGCCCCTTAAGCTGATTCTGAGCCGTGGATCACAGTTCTTATTTCCCGCTAGTTGGATTGTAAAACCTTCATTATTCATTTCAGTTCTAATTTTTCTGTTCTCATTTATCGTTTTGTAAGCTCTCTTCTTGGAATCTGTATCTTTTGTGCTGCGTTGACATCAAAGTCTGTTAACGAGGGATGGATAGTTGGAGGGGGTGGAGCATGTGTTTGTATCCTTTTTTGTTTTGTATTAGTCTATTGACAAGGATATCTGCAGGAAAGACTTGAATTAAAGGACTTGAATAAAATATTTTACTGTAAAATATTTTATAAAAAACAAATTTGAAAAAAAATAGAAAAATATTTAAAACAAATGCCTCCAAGGTTATTTGTCAATAGTAAAATTGCCAAGTGCATACATGGCTTTCTTACGTTATTCTTTGACAAGTCTTTTGCTTTTCTTATAATGAATTTTGTGCCCCATAAATTTATTAAGAAAATGGTCCAAGAATAAAAAAAGACGGGTAATTAATTAATAATCCCAGAGCCAGAACTATCAAAGAAGTGGAAAATACAAACCAAAACAAAGCAGCCTAATGAACCAGTGGTGACTTTCCACTTATCAAGACACAAGATTTCAGCCACCAGCCCAGAAGAAAGATTGAAAATATTGAACCCACAGAAGTCCCTTCCAAAAAGCAGCATCAAGAAGAAGAAAGATCAATGATCCGCCAGTTTAGAAAGAAAAACTGCGTGGTGTAGGATTTTATAACAAGCTCAGCAGAAGCAGAAGCAGCAGCAGTTTCGGAAGGAGGGCAGAACACAGAACTGTGAGAAGACTACTTCTGCATCAAATTAAGATAAACGGATAGAAGGCATTGTAAAAGGGTTCAAAGTAGATGAAACGATGAATAATAAAGAAATTTGTTGACTAACTAATATGTATAGTGAGCTTGACTCAAAGCATAACCCCCACGATGCCCACATGAAATTTGTCTACATTTAGACAAACAATTACACTATATTCCTAGGTGAACTTTGAATAAATGCACGTGTTCGCGTTATTGTGCTGGAAACCATCTTGCAAGATCATCAAATCAAGCTTTCCATACTATCATACAAGAAATTTGCTAGTTTACAAACTTTGTTTTCATTACCAGGAGGTAAAAACTTTTAAGTTGTTTCATGTACATCTTCTCATCTAAATTACCATTCAAGATCACAGTGTCATGACCCCTCTTCTAAATCAACATTCAAATTCAAGATAGCAGTACCATAAACCTTAACTTAAAGGGTATAATTAAAAAACTCTGTAAAAGTAATACTAAAATGTAAACTTTCTTAAAGAAGACAGTGTCATGACCCCTAATCTTTGGAATGTAGTTCCATCCATGATTAACTCAACCAGTCTATATAAAAAAAAATTCAATCTTGATGATGAAAGTTGATTTAGGGATATGCTGTATAGAAAAATCCAAGAGTATACCGATTCTGTTTTTGTTCTTTCTCGAATTATAATTCGACTGGTGGAGAAAAAGAGAGATGAGATGGAATTAAGTACGGATTTTGGAAGTGGAGAAGCCATCTTCAAGCAGGAAATTCATATCCTTTGACATGTATTTCTAAAGGGATGGCTATATGCCCCATATCTTTCTCTTCAAACTACTTCCAAAAACACTAATTTAATACACAGAAAAATCTACAGGAAGATTTGGGGTCCCAACTTTGATTAGACCAAGCAAGCTGAACCCAACACAAGAATCATAATTGCTTTCCCATTTGCCATAGACAAGCAAGTGAATTCAAAAGCTAATTGCACTCATAACAAATTCCATCCTTTTCTTCTCCATCCATCAAATGGCCTCTTTTCTTTCTCCCCCTCCTCTCTCTCTCTGTTTCATTAACTAGTGTCACATTTGAAACTTATCTGAAAGGGCTTCCTTTAGAGATGTGACATGGTATACCTGATAATAATTCATAAAGTTATTTAGCACAGGAAACCACTATGAAATCACACCAGGGGCTCTCCACATTAACTTCTCAATCTACTTGTCGGCCACTTGTCGTTTTCACCGCCCATCTCGCCACCAATGACGACAAACTGCATCTTCTCTGTTGACATGTGGGACTGTCCCTGGGTTTCATGTTGAGTCCGATTGTGCACGGGAGTTCTTATTTGGAGTACTCGCCTCCATTTAGTGTCCCACAACTTGAACAAAGGTCTTTCTGAGTGATAGATAACGTACTTCAGGTTTCCCCCTTCACTTCCCTCCAAGGAAGAAATCTCTGCTTAGGGTTTTTATCCACAGTCAAGAGCTAGTTTGTGGGGTCAAATCTAGACTAGGTTGTTGACTTGTAAGACTCTTTTTTTACCGGGTTTTAACCTGTGAAGTAGAGATGGAAATATTGCTTGAAAAGACATTTTAGCTAGCTGTTATTATATTTATAGCGATGCTTTAACATGTCATGAAAACGAAAAAAGAAAGAAAAAACAATCAAGTAGAAGGAATATATATATATATATATATAAAGATACATGGCATGCATAATATTTCACCGCATCCTGTGTAATCAAGCTAGCATCGTCAAACTCGACCAGCTCGTCATCCAAAATGACTTTAGCTGAAAACTTATAAAAAGTAGAACAAGACAAGGAAATGTACTTTTGATGGATACTCCTGATCTTACCCAAGCCCGTGTGATCTGATCAATAATGCCATAAAGAAGATAACATATAGCAGTGCAACTTGTTCATGGCTGGCTATGAAACATGTGAGACAACCAGACATTGTAGCGTAATTTACACATCAAGTATCCAACCATGAGTGCCATTATTATGCTATCTCCTAGCTAGTCTCTTAATTAGTCGTCGCCATCATCGATTCGGTGGTATGTGATCAGTAGAAAATAATGTTTAAATATGAAGCATCGATATAGCAAAATTAACCAGCTGCACATGATGGGGTTAATGAGTCGTATTCGTCCTCATTGCCTTCTTTCCTTTTCTTTTTCCTTTTCTTTTTCTGAGAAAAACTCATTTGCTTGCTAATAAGGATCGCCCCTCAGATGGGAAAATTGACAGGGAAGGCACAAAGTGAGGTTGGTTTCCTAGCTTTGGCTTGTTAATATAACTCTACCGAATTGATGAAATCCTAACCTTAATCCGTTAAAAGAGTCAAATACCTGGAGATTGATGAGGTTTTCGTTAATCAGGTAGGTGGCTGCATCTGGTTTTGACCATTTCCACCGGACCAATTTCAATCCTGAATTTGAAAATCATAATGTAAACCCCCTCCATTTTTTGAAAATACTGTTTAATCTCATGGGGCTGTAGTAGTCACTACATTATCCTTTGGCAAAATGTATATGCAAATGTCAAAAGCATAGAATGAGTGTCAATACAGTAAAATAAGTTAGTGATCGGTTACTGTCTAGGAAGATAAGAGAACGTGAAGATGATTTTTTTTATATAAAAAAAAAGAGTACGTAAATTCATTTCAAAAATATATTTCTTTTATATATTCATCTTTGATAATCAGTTAAAATAAAAAAAGAGTACGTAAATTCATTATAAAATTATTTCAAAAAGCCTGCTAACGAATAAACTTCAATTTATTTATTTAAAACAATCATGTCTCAGCAAAATTAGATTATTTTTTATGGCTGGGGGGATTATATCAACTAAACTAAACAAATATTCCTTTTCCTTCTTTGAGTAAGAAAGGGAAATTTTCCCATAATGTTTTCTACGATGCCCAGTTTCCTAAAATAGAAATAAATGACCACTTGAACAAAGTTTCCTAAAATGGAAATAAATGACCTAAAATCCCACACCAAATTCTTGTTAAGAATTAGACCCAAAAGAAGAGACAGCAGCTCTGCTATTCTTTTCAATTTTGACGAAAGCCATATGCCATCTGCTGGAGAAAAGTGACCTTAGAACCAAAACATATTCAGTCTAGTGCTATACCTTTCTGTGCCATGCTGCCATATGCCATATGCTATTCAATTTTGACGAAAGCCATATGCCATCTGCCAAAATCTTTTTTATTCCTCGTTCAAACATCTACTAGAGATTTTTTAATGATCATGGACTCAATTTGATGTTATTGTCACAGTAGATGTTTGATCGAGGAATAAAAAAGATAAAAGAGTCACTATTTAGTTTTAAAAGTAATTATTAGGACATTTAAAATTGATTTAGTAAAAGTTTTAAGATCAAAGGAAAATTTATAATTTAAAATATAAATTATACTTTATATCAAACTGCCTCAATTATTGCGTGTGTTTATTATTCAATTAAAACAAACAGAAAGTTTATTTTCTCGCATTAATTATAATTAAATCAAGCCTAAACTCATTTTAATTTATTGGAACAAAATAAGTTTTAAAGCCACCAGTACTCACACTTCGATGTGTCTATAAAGAATTTAATTGATCCAGCCTAAATTTTATTGTCTAGAAAAAGGAAAAAAAGAGAAAGAAAGGATATTGCTTACAAATAGTTAAATCCGGTCTAGCTCGTTCAACCCTTGACCTATGTTTGACTTTGAATTTACTGTAAAATAATATTTTGGGGCACAAAAAAAATTGTTTGTGACACATTTCAAGACTTTGCTTGGATTATAATTACCCTGTGTAAAGAACAACGCAATTTTCCGAGGGACCAAACACAATTTAAATTTTAAAACACCACTGGGAAATAAGTATATGATCACATTCATAAAAATATACATATATTTAATTTCAAAACCCTACATTGCCGACACAAGTTAGGGTTTACTTGTCCCTTTCCTATCCCATGACGCCAGGGAGAAGAAGAAGAAACAAGCGAGTGGGATTGGTAGAGTCTTTAAGAGATAGGACTCACTTGTCCATCAAATGCCAAAGAATTATTTCCTGAGGAAATGTGAGGTGAAAAGAATTATTTCCTAATATATATTATTGATGATTGGAGATTAATTAGACTATAGTCTAATACATGATTAGATTCCGGCGTGTATAAGGATTTGATTGCATGAGAGGCTTCAATGGCTATTTAATTATTTAAAGGTCGAAGCTTCACCTAACATCCACAATGGCTTCAATTATGTGTGAACTAAATCAACCACTGCAATCACAGCCTATCCCTATCGGCAATCTCGGGAGCTAGCTAGCGATCTGCCATGGTAATTGTAGTCGTAAATTGACAAAAAATAATAATAAAATTGCTAAAAACTGACTATATTATTATATATCGACATACTCAATATATGCAAACAACAGAAGAAACCCTAAAGTCACCACACCAATAAGATAATAATGTGAATGATTAAAGGTTTAAAATGGTCATCACTATTCTTTTATGCTATATATTATGTACATTATCACATTAATCATACATGTCTAATGTCTTCTTACACACTCAACTTAACTTTAGAATTGTAGATAATTGGAACCCTATTTACGTTATGCTATTATATATATATATATATATATATATATATATATATATATATATATATATATATATATATGTTCTTCCATTGGTTATGACATCAATTTCAGCTGGCCCTCCTTGAAGTAGAAAGCACTTCCGACTAAGAACATATCGAGATTCATCAACCGGGCACAGAAATGACGAAAGGAATATTACGTTAAGGGGATATTATCATTCCTTGATCACCAGTTCATCGTTCGCAGAAAAGCTAGGAAGCCATGTTAATATCAATGTTGAGCTGGCAGCTTGGAGCAGTGGAATTAATTAGATAAAATCTTGTATATATAATCCTGTTTTAATCAAATTATAAGCAGCACAGATAATGCTTTATGAGGAGGTCCTATCAGAATCTACAGCTGGTAATTATCAACATCACTGTATAACGCATATATTACGCCAGAAATGCTAAAATTAAATTTAGTCTTGCTTAAAATTGATAATTGATGAGACCTGACAAGCTCTTAAAGGATTAATTTGCAATCAATCAATATATATATATATATTATGTTAATTTCGAAATTCAAAAGGCAAAGTGATGCTGAGATCAAGCGAGTTTGAAATGCAAATTGTATCAAGATTAATGCCCATTAATTTTAAATAAACTTGTGTTATGTATATCTGAGAAATAACTACTAAATATTTAAATTACGATTGTTTGTAGAGTTAATTTGAATTGGAGCCATTTTCTTTTCTCTCGTTGTAATCAATGCTAAATAACGAATATTACGGATTTGAAAAAATAAATTAAATCATGAGATTTAATTATATGAGCCTGTTTATTTTTGTGTTTTAAAAACAATTTGAAAGTTTTTATATTTTTTCTTTACTTAAATTGTTTGTGTTTCAAATCGTTTTAATATGTTCATGTTAAAAAAATATATTATTTGAATATATTTTCTAACAAAAATCACTTTGAAAAATAATTATGATCATAATATTAAATAGACTTTATATCTTACCTAATTTACAGGGGTGATTGCATTAAATAAACAAAACTCTCAGTAATAGCACTACTCTAAAATTGGAAAATACCCATATAAAATATTTTGTTTATGTTTTTTTTAAATAAAAAAAATTGATTTTTTAATGGCCGATAGATTGCTTTTTCTCTGCATTCTTTCTAGCAGTCCTGACTGTGACCCAAATCCAGGAATGAAGAGTAAAACAAATAATAAAATGAGATAACAAATAAATACAAAACAAAATATAAACAAGCAATTCCAAAAGACAAATTGACCTAAAATAATGATATATTTGCAATGAAAATCCAACCTTTTGATTTTGATGTTGCTTATATCAGTGTCCTTGCCATCCAAACAAAAGCATGCTTCTTGTAGTGGTTAGGGAACTTGTTTTGTGACATCTTCAGGGGGGAAAGAGGATTTCACCCCATGAAAACATGTTAATCATTGAGAAATTTACTGTAGAAAAACATATTTATTAGGAAAAAGAAGAAAATGGGGCATGTAGTATTGTTGAAGTGTCAAATTGATGATGGATTTTTTTTTATTCTTTCTAATTTGTAAGGAATTACTAATGGAAAATGTTATGTCACTATTTTTATTGGAAATTAACAATAAAATATTTTTAATTGCTGTTTGTGAATTTTCTAGTTGTGTGGAATGAATAGTGCTGTTAATTTATAAGCTATAAACCCTAAATCATGTGGCCAAATGGATTCTGCAATATACGATTAGACATGAATTAATTAATTCTAATCATGAAAATGACCTTTGCATGCCGCTCAAATGGCCCTGAGTGCATAATTGCGTGCGTAAGAAAATATTTTGTGACTAAGGATACATTGATCCAATCCATGAGTCAACAAGATTAATGATTAATGCCATATGAGCTTGTCAACATTCTGAATCGGACGACCATATATCCTGTTAAATGATCATAATCTTTCAATCAACATCATAAACCTCTGATTTATTACTTTCCTCATCATGCATGGACATAAATCTTAACATCTAATGGAAGGCTAATATGTTTTTATTAACACGGGTGTCCTTGTCTGCTTGCGTGTATCTCGATTAATTTTATAATCCTGAAGTTAATAATCATATAAGTCTCTAGCGATTATCATATTACCAACCACAGGAGGACAGACTCTTAGTCGTAGACTCTTAATAATACATTATGGATAAAGAAAATGACATAAAATAAAGAATATCGTGTGGGTGTAATTACTTGATATTATGTGGATGCCCATGAAAGGGTACCTCATATGGGGGTCCTGAGTATTGACAGGACAATAATTCTTCCTCTGATGAACAAAGTGTTGTGCAAAGATGAGGACAGAAGTCTTCTTTGAAGATCTTGCAAATCCTCCATACGTGTTTAAGACTTCACAAAACCACACCTTTTCTACGACAGGTCCATTCTACATCTACCCAAATCAAGAATCCAAAAAAGAACAATTATTTTTATTTTTTGTTGGATTTTATATGTCAGGAGTCCACACACACACGCCCAGATATACAGCCATGAACAGGAACATACCCACAAAAGCCAGGATATATAAAGCGAAACATTCATGGGTGTTCCTGATCATGAGTTGTAATCAAAACTTTGATGACAAATGAATCTCTCTCTACACAAAGTATTATTCTCCTATTCTTACTATATTAAGACCTTGTAACTGTAAAATAATAGTAGAACTTCCTTCCGTATACAGGGCAAGCATTTATGACTAAATCGATAAACATTTCACCTTTCTTGCTATTAAACCCGCTCAGCTCCCTTCAAAAAAAAGAAATTCTCTCCTTTTGTTTCCCACATGGAGCCTCCTGCTAGATCAGAGGCATGTCTCTCTGAAAATTCGAGCTTAATTTCAGTTTCAAATTCTCCCTCTTGTCTGAGACCCTCGTCAGCAATGGAGAGCCGAAAGGAGGGGGGACAGCAACGTGAAGAAGGTCGAGCAGAAGAAGAGCAAAAGCACAAACAAGGGGTGGACACGGATCATGATCTAGTTTTGGATCTAAGCCTCTCTAATAAGGATTCCAACCAAGAGTCATCAAATCTAGAACTCAATCTGATCGATTCTTTTGATATGAATCCATCAGGCAAGTCCTTGGATAGTACTCCTCAAGGTAATGAAACCGAGGCTCGAGTGTTTTCATGCAACTATTGTCAGAGAAAATTCTATAGCTCTCAAGCACTTGGGGGTCACCAAAATGCGCATAAGAGAGAAAGAACACTTGCCAAACGTGGGCAAAGAATTAGCGAGGCTTCTTTTTCTCTTCTTCGTCCTGCTTATTCTCAACAAAATCGATACACTAGCATGGCTTCTCTTCCTTTGCATGGCTCCTTCGACAGATCACTTGGAATTCAGGTGCACTCTATGATCAATAAGCCATCCAACACTAGTTCTTCTTCAAATATTTACGGGCAAAATAAATGGTGTAGAAAACCTATTGATCAACAACCTGCAATCATGAGGCTTGCATCAGAGAAGTTTCTGGTGGGAACAAATATCAGTGGATCATCATCTATTAAAGGGGTTGCAAGATTTGAAAGTGCCCGAAAGTTTTCTCCGGTGAGTAATGAAGGAATTGGTGGGTTTTGGTGGGATGTTGGTGTTAACCATTTGAAGGCAAAACAAGATGATCTGCAAAAGCTTGACTTGTCACTGAAGCTCTAAGCAGTTCTTTCTAGATTTCTTTCTGCGTTTTTAGTTCAATCTTTTATGTTCTTACTATTTTTTTTTTATTTTAACCCTTTTTTTCTGCTTGCTTACTAAAGATATTTTTCATCTATTCTGGTATTTTTAGTTGGATCTCTTGTAAATTCCTTTTATTTTTGCCATAGAAGAACGCTACAGTTTGTGTTCTTTCCCAATTCTCGAATTGGAAGTTTGCCAAATTCGATATACAGTCTATCTGTCAAATAAAAGTCATTTAACCTGGAAGTTTCTTTGTGCTACCAAGTCATTTTGTTCAAATAAAGATTATTCTTGGTTAACAGGTTACTACTAGTCTTTTACAATTTGAAAAGGAGTAGTAGCTTGTGCTCATCTTCCATGATTTTGGTGGGAATTTTTCGATTAATGCTAGATTTTAACCATTGGAATTATTGCTTCCACAAATATGGAATTGGTTCAACTAAGGCTTTGAATGCCGCAAAATTAAATCCCATCCTTCATTATATTTATATATATATATATATATAAATCAATCCTTCATTAATTCTCTTATAAACCACCTCGAAATTCAAATTTAAATCATTGCAGCAAGATAGTAATTACCTATTTCATAGTACTTGGGATTGGATACATTGTGGTCTACATCATATTTATACAACTTTTTTTTTTCTTACACAAACTGGATGGCTGTGATTATGTAAAGGAATTCGTATTTGACCAACTAGCAGTTGAAGAAATAGACCATCTCTACTTGTGTACATACATGCATATCTATATCTATATAAAGTTGGTAGGTATAGCTAGCATGTGAAAATAAAGTCGCATAATAAGGACCCTCAGCTATGCTATCTTCATCATTGTCCTATATTATATTGTGTTTAATCTTTGATAACCTTGATTTCTTACCTAAGAGATCTCACAAATGGGGTCTACGGATTAGTGGGTCCAAATCAACCTGATGGATGCGATTAACACCATGCTAATCATATCCCCAACTTAATTTTCCTAGAATCAAAAGCGAAAGTAACGGAAACCTCGTTGCTATGATAGTTAATTACCACAGAAATCTCGGATTAATAACAAATGGATGAGATGATAGAGAGGATCATATGATGACAGTTTGTATCACACAAAATCCTTAGAGTATGACATTTGGTGGGGTTTCGACACGTGTTACAGTTCAGCTCGGCTGTCCATTTCTTGTGTTAGGCTGCCATTACCACCTTCCCAATTTTCCCCTTAAAAGAAAGAACGCTAACCTATGATTTTGCCTCCCATTTAAGAAACATTGCGAGGGACGGATGCATGATAAAATGGGTTCCATCATTTTTATGAGCTCAGTTTAGGTGAAAAAACGAAGCAAGAATCGGTCGTCTCCCTCCTAAGATCTTATAATTACAAATTAAGGTTGTTTTGTCGACATTTATGTTTGCAAATTAAGGTTGGATCTTCTGTGATCTTAAACCATTAATTGTCTTTTGTTCATGGACAGATTCCAATCCACTACCTGTCGTTTCACTTTCTTAGTGCATTGCAATGATAATACACCAATGTTGAGCTACCACTCTATGTGCTGCTGTTCCTTACGGTTGGTGAAAAACTTAAGCAAGATCTAGTCTTCTATATTAAGATCGTACACCAATCTCTTGGAGCTGGCTGGCTTCGTATGGACCTATCGATCAAAAACCTTAATATAATTTAGAAAAGGAATGATGAAATTGATTAAAAAAAACTCAAGACTCGCATTCTTACTTAACTTGATTTTAAAATAAAATCATATAAAAATTATTCTCACATAATTCAGTCAATTTAATTGGTTCAAAAACAACTTAAACGAGTATTAAAAAACATAAGGATGAAATTGAAATAAAATAAAACAAATAGAGGGTTTAGCTAAATTTAAAAAAAATCTTCCTATTGAAGCTCCACAATAATTCTCAGCTCTTTTAGTTTAAAAATAATTTGGTAATTTTATTATAATTCCAAACTTAATTTCAGCTAATTCGACCAATTAAAATAAATTAAGTGGGGGTTAGCTAATTAACTATTTATGAATAAGAACCGAGTTGACATCGAATTCGATAGTCTAGGATAGATGAAGTCTTTGTATTTTTTGTTTTATAAATAATAAAAGAATATGCTAAAATCACGTTAAATTAATTTAATATCTTAGATTAAATAAACATGATTGGACACGTGCTGTCAAATAAGCAATCTGCAATGTGTGTATTTTGATTTATTTTTTAATGAATAAAGAATTTCACAGTAGTTTCATAAATAATCTGTAAAATAAAACGTTTATAGTGGACTGGGCCTAGCTCTAATGTTTGTCTGGCGCGAAACATTGTTTTCTTGTCTAAAACATCATGGGATTCTGCGATGCTAGCTGGGTGGCATTAGTTTTCGCTTTGACCTTCATCCCAGTCAAAGTTTGCCGGGCTATCACAGAGCTTGGTGCACAGAAAACTTTCTTTTGGGCCTGAGAGATGTAAAGGTGAGTCGCAAAATAACAGTGCTTGGGCCGAGTATAGTAAAACGAAGAAAGAAAGATGGAGTTAATCCAATTTATTTATTTATTGTTTAATTAATCAAATTAATGTATTAACCAGTAATTTTTATAATATTAAAATTATTTTTTCTCTAGACATGGTGGAAAATGTAGAGTCCAGATCTGTGATTAAAGTTGAGGTGGCAGATTCTTTCAGAAATTCCAATAATTTTTGGATTTATTTGTAAAATGAAAAATATAAAAAATATAATTTAAAATAAAATAGAATCAAAAATATTTTTGAAATGCATGGTCAAATAGTAATAGTGATGGAGAGAGTAGGAAACGGTGTCGCTTCTTGGCTAAACAAATTGTGTCGTGATTTTATTTGAGCAGACGCCTTGCACCCTTGTCACCTACCATCACTGTATCATCACCTCCCTGCAATGGAAGGGAGCAAAAAGATTAACAATGGGGGAAATTAATGAACCCGGGCACCATGGTTGAGATATTTATATCTTGAACTCGAATTTATCAGAGAAATTTAATTTTTTGTCTGCAAGCTGTTAATCCTTCGCTCCATTCAAGAGAAAGAAGCTACAAAGTTCAAAAAACAATTTACATTCCTCGTTTTCTCAGACCCTTAAAACCAAATCTCATCTAATTCTCGTGTCCTCGTCTTAGTGTCTACTATTAAATTTTCATGCCATTTATTTTTTTCTCCACTATTGATTCATGATGGTCCTGTTTTTCAAAGTGATTCTCGTTTATAAATACATTTAAAACACAGTGAAAACACTAAGTATGTTGATCATCAAACTAAATTAGATAGACCCGTAGATAACAATGCTCAAGAAGATCATTTAACTACTACTACTACATGATGTTTGGATTTATTTTTTAATTGGATGCATATTCTATGATCATATTAATTAACTTTATGTTTTTTACCTTGATCCCATGCAGCCATCTAGTTATTAATCATGGCTATATTAATTCCAGATCATAATATAACATGATGCCCCCCACCAACAGCCATAATGAGTGAACGTAACTTTCTCCCAGAAAAAAAATAAAATAAATTCAAATTCCTAAGCACAGCTCACAGCTTTGCAACCACCGAGACGCGTTTTATTTATTTATTTATTTCCTTGACATTTATTATGTTTTTATATCATTTTTTATGTTTTTAAATTGAGGTTGTTGTGAATCGATTTTTAAATTTCAAATAGATCTTTATTTTTTAATTAATATACCCATAAATGCCTTTTTCTTCGACATTTTTTTTTGTTTTTTACACTTGGTTAGTATTTTCCAAATACATGGGACAAAAACTAGGTATACACGTGTGTTTTATATTAATATTAAGATATATATGATATTGCTTCGAAAAATATAAATATTCTAAAATATAAATATATATTTTAGATTAGTTTTAAAAAATATCTATTGATATTTATCAAATTTGGTGCTTGTTTATACAAAATAATTTAGAAATAGTTTTGGTATGGATTTTTATCTCCTTAAAAAGCATAATATATAAAATTCATATTTTTTATTTTTATATTTCAAGAGAGCAATCAAAATTAAGAAACAGTCTGTGTATTTAAAGCACAAAGCAAGGCTAATCATACGACATAAATATTCATATGCACAAGTAATAAATAAATAAATAAAATAGATCACAGTGCGGCACTACATGCCGCCTGTGGTTGCCCTTGAAATAGAAGATTCTCATTCTTCTCTTTACCAGCTTTCAAAAGACAAAAAAGAACAAAACAAATTATTTTTAAACTCCCATCAATCTCTCTTAAGATTTTGTTGGATAGTGAGTGAGTGAGTTCAATTATATTGAAACAGATAATAGTTTTTTGAAAAAGACATGGCTGTATATCTCGTCCCATCCATATAATGTTGCCATGGTTTCATTTGGTTGTAAGAGTAGTGGCTAATGAGAAGAGGGGGAAAGGAACAATAAAATGCTGTGTAGAAAAAATTTGAGTTGTAAGGATACAGGATCTGTGCCCGTGTACCTTAATGTTTATGATCTGACACCAATTAATGGGTACGCTTATTGGCTTGGACTTGGAGTTTATCATTCTGGGGTTCAAGGTTAGTGCTGTATGGAAGAGTACCAGTGTTGGCATCTTCTTTTGAATCTTTGTCAAGTTGCATACTTTTTAAACTTTTCTATTCTTGAATATGATACATTGCTTGTTGGATCTGTTGTTATGTTTTAATTTACATCGTCTACAGTGTTGGTGCATTGAATCTTCAAGGAAAAGCAGTGTTCTTTGAAGTTCAACGTTTGAGTGTTAATTTGTAGCCTTGGAGCAGGTTGTTTGGTTGATGAGAATCTGCAATAATTTTTTAATTTAGAATTTGGGTTTTCTTTTCTGAGATCCAAGGAAACAAGAAACTTAGTAAAGTTCAGGCACGGCGAGGTTCTTTCCTTCGGAAATGTTTAAAGAATCATTCTTTCGTCTCCACAGCTTTTCTCAAAGGCGGAATAGTTTTTTCATTGTTCTTACTTTCTTTGATGTGATTTTTCCCCTTTAATGTTTTCAATCTGTTTATATGAAAAGAACAATCGAAGTAAGATTAAAATTGCGAACATATTATGCTGCAGTTCATGGTATTGAGTATGCTTTTGGGGCTCATGAGTATCCAACAACTGGAATTTTTGAAGCAGAACCAAAACAGTGTGATGGGTTTACGTTTAGAAAGACAATTCTGATTGGAAAAACAGATTTGGGTCCTGAAGGAGTGAGAGCAATGATGGAGGAGCTAGCAGAGGTATACAGAGGGAATGCTTATGATTTGATAACTAAGAACTGCAACCATTTCTGCAACGCTGCTTGTCTTAGACTTACTGGCAATCCCATCCCAAGCTGGGTTAATCGGCTTGCTCGAATTGGTAAGAATTAAACCTCTTCAATTCTGTTCACGAGTTGTTCAATTGAGTATTACTGTTATAAATTGTGAAGTAGAGTGCTAACTTTCGACAATTTACTTGGATGATTTGGTTCTTTGAATGAACAGATGAAGTGATTATGTTGTGATACGAGACTATAATGACCATTTTGGTAGGTGAAAAGTAGATAAACGCGAGTCCACCACAAAACTCAATTTCTTCAAAATAATGAAGAATTGTGAATGAATTCTCAAAAATGCGTCGAAGTTTGGATAATATTCGATTCCTTTTCCATAACAAATCCGATAATATCCTCTGATTCAAACCCTGTTGAATTGTTTAGACAGTCAAAATCCAATCCAGGATGCAAAAAAAGAGTCAGTTTTTAAGCAGATTCTGTATATGGAGTGAAATTCTGCATTTGCTGTCGTAATAAAGCATTAGATATTTGTGAAGTTGTGCTATACTTGGCTAGTGCTGTTGTCTTGAATTCAGCTTGCAATGGTTCTTATTCCTGATCTTTTGCAGGCTTTCTATGCAATTGCGTTCTTCCTGCAAATTTAAATTCTACTAGAGTTCTGCATCATAAAATTGAAGATAAGGCTTGTGAAGGAGAGAAGAAAAAATTGACAAGCGAATCCAACAGATTCACACCTTCTAACTCTTCATCATCTTCGTCGTCACCTGTAGTTCGCGGTAGAAGTAGAAGCAGGCGTGCTCTTCCACCATCTTCACCTTGATTCTCCGTTCTTCATCTCCTTGATGATCTTAAAGAACTACATTTTTTATTTCTTGAAATTGTTCAAAGAAAACGAGGGGAGGCAAAATCCTTAATTTATAGTCATATTTCTTTTTCATCATTCGTTTCTTGTCTTTTTTTTGTGGTGCTAACATTTTCTTGAAGGGATTGTGCAGGCATGCAGCCCATAAATGTAAATGTGCATGCTTTCATCTTTTTTGCCAAGTGATGATGTTCTGTCTCTGCACTATTGCCCAAATCAACCTGTAGAATCGCCTGAGATATCAAATTCATCACAGGATATCAAATTCATGGTGGTCATTCTTGGGTTTCACCTGGACTCATTTTTCGATATAACTAGTAATCTAAAATTGAACATGCAAGTTTCCGAGAATATACTGTGGCTAGGGTTTCTTTTAGCATCTGGACAAAGATATTCGGTGAAAAGAATAGCCTGTGTCCAAAGTGAGAAAGTAAAAGTCATGTCTTAATTGGTGAGGGACCTTGAAATGAGAGGCATTACTGTTTTTGATTTGTCAAAGTGAAATTCAACATGCAAGACGGTGAATCTTGGACTTTAAGCCTTGAAAAGTAAGAAAAGTTGAGCGTACATTTGCTTTATTCCTTGGTCTAGCTTCCCGTGGAATACAATGCGGGTTGCCATCCTGCGCTATTCAGTTTGGCGAGACCTCTTTTGATTCTGTGACATAAAGAAGGGTATACCATGTCATTTTCCAATCTAGGGCTAGGGCCAGGGCTATCTCAAAATGTTTTTTCTTTCTGCAAAGACTGTTCAGTCCCTTTTCGAAACATGAAAAACAATTTATTCTTGACATTTTTGCTCGTGTCCATTCAAATGCGAACTCAACAGCCAGGACTGTAGATTTCTTTATCCCAGACGAACTTGAGGAAGTTGTGTGGTCAGCTTTCCAACAACTACTCCAAGCATACTCGATCTCAAACTGAACACTTCTGCAGGGCAGCGGCGAGGTCTTCACAGCCTTTCCTATTTTTCATATTTTTAAACAACATGAGATTGTGTCGATCAACTTGGTGAATTTCTCCAATCTGACTGATGGAATGACAAATACACCCATCTCTTGAATCAACCACAACTTGAATGAGCAAACTCTAGCTTCGTACTGCCTTCAAAGTTCATGGCAGGGTCCCGGTTTTCCGAGAGAAAAGGGGGAAAGAAAAAGCACCGGCCTGTTTCCTTGAGCACCGCATTCAATTGTGTTAGAAGAATACTACACTGCTAACCTTGAGCGATGGCAAGCAGGTCCACTCTGCATCTTGCCATATCATTAGAAGAATAAACTGCCAGGGTTGAGAAGCTTTTGGCCGTAAAAACCATCATGGAATGCCTTACAGAGTTAAAGAGGAAAGTTTCTGCTATGTGAACTCTTCATAAAATGCGTGACAAGGTTCACATGACGCAAGAAGCATGTTATGATTCCCCAGCAATGGATACATTAACTATTTTCTGGAAATGGCCCAAGTGATTAGAGCCCTGGATCCGCATCAACTAGCCAGGGCAACTTACCGACGAGGTTCGCCCAATTACTTCCGTGACAATAAAAATGTTGAAGATAGGAACTAGGGGATCTAATTATTGCACTCATGTCAATCCTAATTCCTGTGCCTATACCTGCTCTGTACTATTTTTTTCTTGGATATTTCCTCGTGAAATAGCGAGACTGCAATCTTTTTGTTTCTTAGATCATTTTTTAATCTGATATCAAAAATAATTTATAAAAATTAAAATATTTTAATATATTTTTAAACAAAAAAATACTTTAAAAAACAACATAAAACTCACTACCAAAAATTACCTATAACATAACCAAGGAGTTGAGGTTGGTCTGGATCAGACAAAACAACACGTACTTACAAGACGACCTCAGAGTCGAGGTTGACCTAAATCAGCATAACCTTTGACATTTTGTTTTGAAATAATAATAATAATAATACCATTTTAATAAAAATAAATAAAACTGCTTTTGCATTGACTCGATCTGGGCAGACCCTGGTTAGCGAATAACCTGATCTCGTAAATAGGTAAAAGAACGAAGATTCTGTATTCATTGGTTTGGTTGCCTGGCTGATGACACAAACTGAGTCTTTCCACCGACTCAACCTGCGCAGACCCTAGGGTTAGCAAATAACCTGGCCTCGTAACTAGGCAATAGAGTGAAGATTCTGTAACCCATTTCTAAGCTATCCATTGGGATGGTTGCCTGGCTGATGGCACTCGCAATTGATTCATGTTCTGAGCTATTGCAACAAATCAACATAAAAATAAGAAAGTAAATTCAACGGAATCTACTCACAGAATCTACTCAAATTCAACGGAGAATTTCCTGAACGGTATATATCTCAGTGACAGGCAGAATCTGCATGGACAGCGACAAGTCAACGTCACTTTCTAAGAAGTTTGAGCGTAATATACAGGTTTGGTGGAGAACGGGATTAAAATAAACCAGGTGACAAGGGAGGTTACAAATACAGGGGAGTTCAATGGGTGTAGTTTCAATAATCCTGCAAACAAATTAATCACATATCTTATTAAACAGCAAAGAGAAAGAGACTCAGAAAATAGAGAACAGGCATGGGACGAAAAAATAATACATTTCCCAAGTGCCGGGGAAAGAAAATGAATTTCACCACTGCCTACTTCAAATAATAACAATGGTTTACAGCTGAGAACGTTGGGTTTTAGGTCCTTTTGGCTCGCATCCAATCTACAAAATTGTCCAGGATCAGGGGCCATGCAAGCTCCGGATCATAATTACTAAAGTCCGGAAAACTTATCTGTTCAAAGATCTGAAACTGTCAATAGAGTGGGAACATGATATCTATACCACAATGATAACTAAGCAAGTGCAGAGACATCGGTATCATGTGATGGAGGATCGACAGAAAATTTAAATCAATGCCGAAATAAACTTCATTCTCTCTTCAGTTTTTCTTCTGCTTCATCTTGTGAGTTAAATTATATTGTTAAGGTGCCTAAACATGCATGCATGGGTATGTACTACCAAAATACCATGAAAAAGGATGGAAGGAGCATGAAGCACGCCACTAGGTCTATAACTAGTCAAACAAATAGAAGGAAATCAAGAAGTTTTGAGCTATCTAGTGAAGAATAGGAAGTACCTCATTGCAAAAACGGTAAAACCCCATCCACTGATCCATGTTTATGACCTTATAATCACTCTGAATCTGCACTCACAGTGAAAGCACAGTTCATCAGGGGCAGCAACAACTACCGAAGAATAAAAATTCATGAATATATAAAAACAATGGGGCATTTCCTCTCAAAATCAGCTAATAAAGTTTCCTAGATCACCTAGCACATCAAAATTCAATAAAAAAGAAGCAGCTACTATTTTCCACTTAAAAAATGAAAAAATCTAATTCACAAGATCAGCTACAGAACATAGCAGAGGCAGGGTCAGTTAGCCCATCAATTCTAAAGTCTGGTTCATAAGCTAATAGACCAGAGAGAAGCATAAATTTGTCGATCAAATACAAAAAACATAAATAAAAAGGGTGCTGCCAAATTCACCACAAAATTTGTTCTTCCAAATATTTACTTTTAAGAATGACTATTGTAACCTCTTCATATCAACATTAGTGAAGTGGTTCATTAGGTTGGAACATAATAAACATTAAAGAGGAGGGCACTTTAGTTATTTTAAAAATTAGTTAGTTAGAATAACAAAATTGTTAGTGAATCTAGCAGAATGACCTTAACATTATTTATACAAAGTCAATCAAGAATAGAACACAAACATTAGCAAATTTCAGAAAACACAAGTGAAAAATGTGGCCACTAACCTTTAGATACTCAATGAAGTAATCAACCTGGGCTTGGAAATGGGATCCTAAAACAAGATCCAACAATTGGCAGATGCTCTCTATGTCTATACTCTTTTGTTTCTCCTCTGAACCGGGAAAAAAGGGTGAGAGCAGCATAAATAAGGAGAGAAACTGAGAAAGATAATGTTTCCTCATGTGAGAACACTCCACTGTGAACTCATAATACCTGTTAGGCAATACCGGAATGCATAGTTATAGAAATCCACAAAGTTTGGTGGCCTCTTAACCTTTTAGATATGAGAATAAAAGATCAGAAGATTTTCAACCTTCTTTAGATCAGTTCCCTTCATCAAGTAAAGGTCATACCTCTTTCTCTAGATCCGGGAGGGCCTTTATTAATTTATTTACAGTATCAGACCGCAGTGATTTGAGGCCCTGTCGCCACTCCTCCTATGAATAATAAGACATTCTAGTGAGACAGAGAAGAATGGGAAAAGCGATAGATATTACTAGTTATGTAATATTAAGAGAGAGAGAGAGAGATGAATGTTTTGGCTATATATTGATCAACATGAAGAAGGAATGGAGATGGCGACAAATACTTAAGAGCTTAAGAAATATACCAACACATATTTGTATGTATAAGAGAGTGATGACAGTTTTAGGTATATGGTGACCAACATGAAGAAGGAAAAATGAGATGGAAACAGATACTTAAGAGCTTAGGATTTATCACAACAGATATTTATATGCATAACTTCTAGATCGTACAACAAATCATGAACAAATGAAAAACAGCAAGCCACAAAGCAGAGATAAGCATCCACAGAGATAGAACAGGACCAGGTAATTTTAATACGTGAACAGAAAAGACATCTATTTATATCTGTGCATGTATAAAAGCATGTATAGTAAGTATTGAAACTAGCACTACGCAATCTTTATATGTTTTGAGTAAACATTGTTGCAAACAAGATAAATTCTGAAAAAACTCTGGATTCATAAAATAACAAGTCAGAAAACTATCCAAGCATCTCCTTGAAAGCTAAAATCAATTAAAAGGCTGCTAATAACAACTAATACAATTTATTATTGAATGGCAGAAAAAAAATGGAAAATCAAAGATAAAAAGTGGACAACATATTTATTGAATAACATCAAAATACAAACAAGAATCGAAGTGTCTGGTTTAGTAGAAATTGATGGGTATAGGAGACAGATGTTCCTTACCAGGGTAAAGTATCCCTGTTTTTCAGCTCTCATTTTCCTGCTATGTGTAGTCCATCAGTTTCAACACATAATCTTAAGGTCAAAAGTTAGGCACGGTATCTAATACCTTCCAGTCTAACTTACCAAGCTAGCATCAAGATTCTAACATCCATATGATCCACCTCCATATCAGAACACAGAGTTTCAATTCCTTCTGGGCTGTTCAAATGACGTACTTTTAACATTAGAAATGCAGTGACAAATCTTAAAATGATACAACTTAAATCATTCTTCGATATAACAACTTAAGCAGGAAGATGTACTCTACTTTACGAAAGTGAGAGTATATACTGAATTATCATAATTTAGCATTCCTGTTTCAATTCATCTTTTACATGCAAGTTCTTAATAATTTCCAATTATTGGTAGACCCCCATGTTCTTGCCAAGGAAAGAAGCTTCCCTCACTGTTGTGATGGCAGCCCAACTTATCATCATTTCTCACCTGAATTCAATGGACAGAATCTACCCCTAGTACTTTTTAACCTACCATCGCGAGACGGTATTAACTAAAATATAGCCTCCTGTAGGATAACAAACTACAAGAGATTTCATCATGACTATTTGAATGCATATGGATTGTCTACATTTAGTTTCTGCCGGGTTTCCATTCGTTCTGCAGAAGCTCCACACAGGACTGCCTTCCATATCTTGAGTATGAATCTGGTTTATGCTTGCAATAGTTTTTAACATTTTCTTCCACGCTTTTCCATTTTTTCTCGTTGGATTCTCACTTTTAATGGTGGAATCAAGGTTCACCAAACCCCTGTCAGGAAGGAGCTAAGTTTCGTGAAAGACATGTTGATTACATTTCCAATATCATTGATGCATTACCTAATCAAAAAACATTCCCTAAGAATTTTTTAAATAAAAAATCTCTAAGAATTCTAGAATTTTTCCTTCGAAATGACATTGAAGCTCAGAGACAGAAAGTTGAAGTTCAAAATTCATCAGATGAAGTTCATTCATATGTAATTAAGTAACTTACAAGCATATCATCTCCTTAACTTGAAAATCACCAGTCAATAGCAATTTAAATTTACACAAACTGACATTTTCAATGATGAAAAGCTAATAAACACTTCATGAATCGAATGCTGTATTTCAATGGAGAAAACTTACTCAATCATACCAGAAGACCTGTTTGCATATGAGTAAAATAGGTAATCGATTCGCTCCATTTCTTTTGAAGATGATTTACTTGAGGCTAAAAGGAAAAAAGTTTATCCAGTTACAACCTTGATGAAATGTTAACCCTAAAATAGCACTGAGATAAACTCAGAAAAAGAATAATGCTAACATTCTGTAAAAGCAACCTCAAACATGTTTTTACATTTTATTCCTAGTTTTTATTTAGTCCAAGTATTCCATAGCTAAAAAGTGCACTTCTTTTCAGTTTCATACTCTTACAAATAGCTGTTCCTCGTTCCTATCCACATTTAATTGCTTTTCATATGGTCCTTAATGTACAGGATTTCAAAATAATTTCAGTAGTAGGACCTTTTTAAAAAGCTGTAATACAAATGCTTCTATTTTTCCACGCATCTACAGATTGCAACTGTCCATTCTACCTTTAAATGCTCGATTTTCCCCCCCCACAAGATGCTGTGAGCAGAACAAAAATGAGATTTTCTTCATGCAGAAGTCGAAGATTTTGAACCTTCAGCATAATATTGCCCTTGTTGTCTCAAAACTTTTACCCTCTCATTTCATGATATGCCAAAATTTTGTTTACTTTCTTCAACATATAACAACTCTCACCTTGCCAACAGTGCCCTAATTTATTTATAATGAATCCATGGTCATAAGAAGCCAATAAGACACTTGACTATGAATGTGTGGACTGGAGACGGCAGTATTTTTCCCATTGAGAATGGCAAAACCAAACGAGAAAAACAGAATTCAGTTTCATGCAAGAAACAAACATTTACGGTCTGAACATTGATTAACAAGCATCCAATCCAATATATCTTTTCCTACTAAGGAAGCAATAATTAGCTTGATCGATCAGTAGTAGTTAAGTCTAACAATTAACGGTTTTTCCTTCATACAAACACCAATCCATTACAGCTATTATTTGGGCTAACCAGCCAATACATCTTTATATATTTATTCAGTTTTTCATTTAAATATCACCTCTTGATCAACTTTACTTAATCGCAACAATAAATTCATAATTAACTACTTAATTGCACACACTAGTAAGCTCTCCATTAATTTTTTTTCCAATCTAATCCAAATAAAACCCATTAAAAAAGCCAATAAATTTTCCAGAAAAAAGTGTTCGCTTCCACCCCGCAGAAAGTCAGAATTAAACCAATTTAACACATAAAAAAGTCAACGGAAAAATATTAGAGCAAATAAATAAGAAATCAAAAGTGAACAATTAAAAGAAGAAGAGAAGGGAGATACATGAGCGAAAAAGATCCGCAGCTGAAGAAGTAATCGAAGCAGTGGTAGAATTGGATTGACCCGTCTTCTTCGATGCAGACCGACGCATCTTCAATCAATTTAAATTATTAAAACCAAAAATATGAAAATTTATTTTTTCAGAGAGAGAAAAGGACAATTCTAGAGAGAAAGAGAGATAGAAAGATCTACTTCTCTCCGACAAGAATAAAAATAATAAATAGGATTTAAGTTTAGAGAGAGGGAGAAACCTGGGGGAGGCAGTGAAAGGAAGCTTCTTCAGTGGCCTTTTCTCTCTAAAAGCTGCTGATGCCAAGCTCCACTTTCTAGACACCGGAAGAAAGTTAACAGAGTGTGAGAGAGAGAATTAATTATATATATTTATGCTTAGAAAATATATTTTTTAGATTAATTAAATTTGATTGGTTATTTTAAGGTATCACAGGATGACAGTATGAGGAGGACAGACAGTGAGTGCTCTGCTCAGCCTGACCGAATCGATGCGTGAATGTTTTCACGTGTGACATTTAAGGGAATTACTCTCTTTTTTTAACTTACCTCAACTAATTTCCTAAAATTAAAAGAATTTTTTTTTAATATAATTATTATATTAACAATCATATAAATCTTCAATAATTTTTTAAATAAAATAAAAAATATTTTTTTTAATATATCTTCAAGTAAACAATTTAAAAATTAATTATTATTACAATATCAAACATTATTTTAATCTCCAAACACGTAATTTTAAAATTTTAATTGCTCTTGTATGGCTTGATGTTATATTGTTTTTTTTTTAAGCAAATGGTGTTCTTTATAGTTTTTCTTATGAAATAAATAAATTATATAAATAACCCTTATACTACACGATTTTTTGAAATTCGACACTATAAAGAGCACTAATTATATAAATAACCCTTAAACAATAATTAGTTTTCTTTATACTATCTTTTGCTATCACCACTCAACGGAACTCCTCTTTTGTAATTATTAAATCAATGTTAAATACCATAAAAACAAACCTTTCGACTTACGAAACAACATTTTAAAAATATATTTGTTTATTTTAATTTATTTTTATATTAGCATATTTAAAAATACCATAAAAATAAACCTTTCGACTTACGAAACAACATTCTAAAAATATATTTGTTTATTTTAATTTATTTTTATATTAGCATATTTAAAAATCAAAGCATGGGAAAAAATAATAATTTAAAGTTAAAAGAATAAAACAAAAGTTTTTTTTAAAAATATTTTTAGAATAAAAAAATAATAAGCCATGTAGGTAGCGGTGTTTCAAAATACGTATTCATTCATTAAGGTGACCGCGATATTGATTTTGTATCGCATAAATATAAAAATAATATCTAATTTTTATGATTTTACTAACTTGACCCTGCTGAGAATAATGGAAGAAATAAATGAAAGAGGTCATTTGAGTTATTTTCTATATTATGTATAACTTTCCTAGACCACAGTCAATTATTAAGTTCTTAACTTTTTTTTTTTTTAATATTTAACAAAAAGAAACTACCAAATGTTCCCCATCACCTAACAAAGAGAATTAATGGTTTTTTTCTAAAAATAAAAAAATCCTCTCTTGTTTTTTTTATAAAAAAATTAATTAATTAGACATTTATTTTTACTATGCATCGCCTCACACAAACATTATTCATCCCAATAATGTTTGTTTTATTTATATTAAAAAAAACTCTTGTTATTGGTTTTATTTTCATTATTCTACATTTAATTTATTAAAATTTATTCTACATTTTCTATAGAAAAATATTATTATTTATTTTTGTTTTATATGAGGATTTTCTAGTCTATAACCCAACTCATAGGGCTAGCGAGTTAACCTAAATCACATGTTTGACAAATTAACAAAGGTCACAAATTTAGCAAATCAACCTAGATTTACTCAAAAAAAAATTCAATTAATTTACTCAACATTGAATTAATTAAAAATTAAATTTTATAATTTGTTGCAATTTACTTTACAAGATTATTCTAATCTTATAACCCGCTCGTTGATCTTTTCCATGGTTTACCCTGTATAAAACCAGAGATAATCAATTAAATCATGACCAGATCAACTTGAAATAAATTGATTGTCTTTTAGACTCAGCCGGGCCAAGAGACAAATCAGAACCAGTTTCAATGACAATGGTTTTTTCACACAAACAAATCTAGTAATATTTGCCAGACCCATTAATTACCATTTATCACGTCATCTGTTTATATAAAATTCTAAAATGAATTGTTTGAATGAATTGCATCTTCCTTCTTTAATTTATATGGTTTTGAAAATGGCCCAGGCACACTCTACGAAAATCGCCTGCGTGATGCATTATCAGCTAATCAATGACAAGTGCCTTGGACCAAGAAGTTTATCTCAAACTGTAACATTTGAGGCCAAACATTTTGGTTAAAAACCATTCAAATAAACTCTATATAAAACCTTCTATAACCCACTGACCTGTGTCTGACATTACTGCTGTTGTAGCTTACATCCAACGAGCAAGCGCTAGTAGAAGAACATATTGCATGGAACTTCATGAGAATCTTGATGTGTGTCTAATATAATTATGGGAGATTGGAAGTGAGTTCAAGTACAGGCTTACAGTGAAACTCCACTTTTACATGCTGGAATCGTAAACTAGCAATCTGAACAAAGAAGCATCGAGACTAGGCAGCCATCTCTGAAAGATAACATGTAAAGAGAGAGACGGCGTCCTGCAAATGATTTGAGCGGAGGTCTACAGGAATTGGAGCACTCAAAACAGTGTCAAAACAGCTTAACTGAGCATCTCGTGTTGACCCCTCTCTTATATCAGAATCAGATAGAAGCAATTCTGAGATCTCCTCTGCCATCTTTGCATATGATACCCTGTTAAAAAACATTAAGCCATGTTGGTTGGGGAAATGGGAGAGAGCCAAGAACACTTGAAAGCTATCATCCCCAAATTTATGGTCTGTTTGACCATAAATTTTTGTTGATCTGCTACTATTTGAACCTCTGGCATTCACTTTTGAGAGGAAAAAGCACATAACTGTCGCATACAAATAATGCATAATGCTTCTAGAACTACAAGATTCCCAAGGAGACTGTATTTCAAAACATCATAGCTTCCATGCATGAACAAGACATTTTTAAGGGAGCAGGAGTTTTTGAGGTACATGCAAAAATCAAGATGAAACACATGCCGATTGAAACGATTAAAAAAAATCTACATAAAACAAATGCTAGCAAAATACCATAGGGTAATGGCGCTTCTTACCATAAACAATGGTAAAGATAATTTGTTTTCTATATTAACAGGTAGCATGGATGATCTCAAGATGTGAAAGATGACTCAAATGAGGCTGACAATTATTAGTCAAAACACATTGGTTACCAAGAAATTAATAAAATAAAATAAAATACCTTGCATCCATTGGTAGTCGGTCACGCAAAACTGCTAAAGATTCATTAAGATGACTAAGGAAGTCTCTGCAGGCAGAATTTTTGCTCTCGATAGAATCCTGTGAAATATACTAAAGTTCAATAGTGCTCAATTATAGAGGAAAACAAGGTGTCATGATTTTGGGTAGCCAACCAAAACAAAGGAGACACAATACCAACTTAAAGTGAACAAGCCATTAGTTTCCATTAACCAAAAAATCTCAGATCAACACCAGTTTTGTTAAGTGGGCGGGCGGGGGAGGGTTTGCTTTGACACAACAATAAAGGCAGCTCTCATTTACTACTGATGGCATCAGCACAGCTTAAGGAATAAATTGTTGTGGTAAGTATACTTATTAAGCAATGGCTACTTTGCACGCTGATAATGATGTACAGAATGCATGCTAAGATCCACAGCATTAATATACTATCCAAGTTTCCTTACCAGTTCACTCATGGTATTGGTGTCATCCTGCAATGAGCTTTTTATCAAATAGAATGATATATAAATTCCAGCTCCCAAGTCCCAATTTTCAATTTCAGATTTATGATCCTCCATTGCAATTGCAAGCCTCCAAATCTCTGAATGGTCAGCTGCATCACATGGAACGAGAAAAGAAAATACATGTAACCCAAAAATTATGTAATTTCCTTGTTTTGGATCATGGAAATCTGAATCATGAACATATTACATATAACCCCAAAAAAGGAAGGTTTTTTCCCTTCCACGAGGGACTTCCAGATGATTGATAAATACAGCATGTTAATTAGAGTATTATAAAGACAAAAGCTTATACCTGACAAAAATAATTTATGAGCAACTGAAGTTACAAAAATAGAATGAGCCTTTTGCCAATTTGCACATTCAAGATAGTGCTCAAGGGCCTTTGAGAGATCCCCATGGTAACTGAAATAAACCGCCTGCATTGCATGTGATGTAATATGTCAAACAGGACAACAAAGAGATGCTTTATAAGGGATAATAAATTCACTTTACTATTCCTCCCCAAAATGGAATCAGAAAATCAGCTGGCAGGTATCAAATTTTCTATTAGTTCCAAAAAAACTTTCAGGTTAAAAATCTGGTAGGCAGGTGGAGCCATAGAGGACAAATTTTGCTGCTATAAAAGATATGTGTTGATTGATGTTTGGCATGGTGTGTGGAAAGAGAGAGAGTGAGAGAGAGAGAGAGAGAGAGAGAGAGAGAGAGACAAGTACTTTTGTGGGAATGAAATATGGAAATTAGAATGACTTCATAAAAGGCAACCTCCTTGTGAGGATTTTAATGAATTATTACTGGTGCAGTGAGTGTGTCTGTATATGAAACCAATTGTAACATCAAATGCAGTAACCCAAGAGTGCAATGTAGAACGAACAGGAAGGTTTGAGATATGCAATGAAAACAGTAATAGAACTGTGAAAGAATCAAAAGCGTACCATCGCTTCATGCAACCATGATAATGGAACATCAAGGTTCTCAATAAATTGTCGTTGTGATTCATCTGAACTCCATGTTTCACAGTATTGAAACAAAATTTCTCGGATAACAGTAGCATGGAGATATGGATAATCATCACGCTGGGGCATGTGAAGGACCACATATATGGCCCAATGGCACTGCCCAATACACAGGAGCTGAGAAACAAGTCCCATGTCTAGAACTTGAAGATCCTTAGAAGTGAAAATGCCAACTGCTTCTAACACCGCTCGCTGATGCCAGATCATATGGTAATCAAGTGGATCATGTGTTGACGAGAAGGCACTGAGCATGGTTTTCAGAGGGCTAAATTCACCCTCACCATTAGCATGAAGAAGCATGAGATAGTATGACAGATCATAGTGTTTCTCTGAAAAGTGCACATCTGCATCTACTGGCCCTTCATCAATATAAATTGGGAGAGGATATGGAGCCTTACCATTGACAAAAAGGCGGTGGTAGGTTTGAAAAATGATGGGCAATGGCGTGTGAGGTGGCATTTGATACCACATCAGTAACCCTAAGAACCTCTTCCAATCAATTTTTAAATCATGCAAAGCACCATGAATATTGCCAGAAAGCAACTCATAAAGTCTTACTCTCTCCTTCTCAATGAAATTGAAGTCCAGCCCATTTACCCTCCAAAGATCAAGCTGCCGTGCAATGTCATCATGATTCAATCCACCAGCCTGACTCAACAAACATGCCAGTCTTACATCCCCTCTAGAAGCAGACATTTCCACAGCTGCCTCTAGTTGTCTTCCGGTCAGAAGTATGAAAATGTGTTCTAGATAACTGGATTCATTCAAGGAGCTCACTTCATCTTGGACATGTTGGCAAACACTTTCTTGCAGCCAACAACTGAACTCTGCTCTCCGTACAAGAGGAAGTGCTTCTTGGTCAACTTCTAGAGAACTTTCTTTCAAATCCTGCATCATAGCTTCCTCGTTGTCAGCACCCACAGATTTTGACAGTCCACTATTTTCCCTTTCAGAAAAAAGTACTTTAATCAACTCCCAGATCATTACATGGTGCATCAAAACCAATCGTGCAGAGGATGAAAGCCCTGGAACCTCCAGCTGCCTCTCAACAATGTCTATATAACTCCGACAAATTTCTGAAAGCATCAAGCGATTAGAAACAACTTTTTGAAGCTTTAGTTTAAATGAACCCATCTCAAAGTCTTTTGTTTCGCGGTTTATTGCCTTGTGGAGATTCAAAGGTGAGTCAAAAGCAAAGTCGACTAGTTCCTTTCTGAATTTATTATTTTCATCTCTGACCACTTTGTCAAGCGCAACCTTCTCTACATGGATAACAGAAGATAGAAACCTCTGAGAATCATTACTTCCAACTGGAGCACCACAATGAACAAGGACTCCATTTGGGCCCCAACCAACACGAAAGGAACGGCCCATGAATAAACCTGCATCAACAATGTTGTGAGAATGGCTTCCACTTATTGGTGTTTCATACTTCAGGTTCAGCGTAAAGCCTACTCCCTTCATCATCTTTGAAGTCAGGCCCTTATGTTGTTGGGCCAGCAGAATGGTTCCAGGGGAGCTATAATCGAAACTGGCAGGTTTGTACTCGAGCAGTGCTAAAGGTGTTTTCCTCGTGACAGGCGAACTAGCTCTATGGCTCATCCTCTGAGTGGAATTCTGTAGAGGAGACCCTAAGTTTTCTTTATTGCAAGGCAATTTCTGACGTAGACCAATCAAATCCTCAACCACCTCTTCTTCATCATCAGGAAACATCCATGTCCTCATTTCGCTCATTCTTACTGGGTCAAGACCGAGATGTGTAGGAAGAGAATGATAAAGCACTGGTTCACTAGCTTCTACTTCTGCTGGGGCAGCTTCATCCATATCAACAATCTCACCACCTTTCATCTCAGCAGGATCTTGAACTTCTGCTGCATCATCCATTGTGATATCTTCTTCATCATCGCCACTCAATCCAAATCTGCTAAAATGGCAAACCAAGAACTTCCATTCCCCAATTACAGGATCATATGAAATGAATTCAGCTCCCTGTCTCTCCATACTCTCCCTCAACCTCTCTACAACTTCATTGATTTGTCCCTTGTTAAAATCCAACAGTTTTAGTTTTAAAGTCAAAGAAACTTCAGCGGGCTTATTAAGGCCCTGACCAACCATAGGCTTAGCATTTTCATCTTCATATACAACTACTTCATGTCTATTAAACTTCACAATCTGATCTAAATTTAACCTCCTAACATCAGTCTTCCCAAGAAACTTAACACGTCCATAACCAAACCTTCCAACAGTGAAATCCAGGACCCGGCTGCAATAACCAGGATCCGCAACTTCCCGAGCAGCCAAGTCCATCAAACAAGGTTCCATATAATAATCTACTGAACGCATTGTGGGCAACAAAGCTTCGACCATTCTGAAATCTTCGCACCATGGCTCCTTTTTCAGAGACGTTCTTCTTTTCTTGTATTGACCCTCTAAATTTAAAGTTTCTACTTCAAAATCCGGTTCACATGAAGTACCAAAAGAAAGATTGCTTCTTATACTTAGAAGCTCATTTGGCCTCCCTGATAAAATAATACAAGAATCATTTTCATTAGTGAAGAAGGTGCCCAAATCGTAGTCAATTTCAACAAATAGGGAATTTAAATAATAAAACACGTTCTAAGATTTTTTTAAAAGCTACAAAACCCATGGAGGCATATGATCGAACAAGTTATATGCAATGTCAAACAAATCCCAGTAGATTCAAATTGAAAAACAAAATGGATAAAATGAAACCCAATACTCTACTTTTCACTTTTATCAGCCGCACAGCACCAATTGACACCTTAAACAAGAAAAACGAGTTCATCTTTTCCCAATATTTAGCTACTTTGTTTCTCTCGAAGAGCAGCACAGATTATCAAAACAGAGTACCGGATACTGAGCGATACAGTCAAAGCAAGAGAGATTTTCATGAGGGATTAGAGAGTTACCGGAAACCGGGAGGAGAGAAGGAGACGCCATGTTAGGAGCAGAGAGAGAGTAGACTAGCAGAGTAAGGCTTTTCGGTATGGGAGCGGAGGTTAACCGGAAGTTCGGTCTGCAGTGGTTTAAAAGAAGGGATCTGCTGGGGCTAATGGAAGCTGCACAGTGGATGCGGAGTAAAAGGAAACAAAGGGAGGGAAAGGCAACGGCGAGGAACTAGAGAGGTAGCCCACAGAAACGACACTGTTTTCATCTAGTAAAACGAGATTGCAAAACCTTCGAAGGCATTTGTCCAGTAGACAAGTTAACCACAAGCAAAATATTTGTATACTATACTCAATAAATTTTTTATTTATTAAAATATATATATAAAAAGGACTATTTTATTTACGAAACAAGTAAAGACTACAGCATAATATAAAATAATTAAATCTTAAAAAATAAATAATTAAACTCGGTGATGCTTACAAAAGAGGCTCCCTTTTTTTCCCTCTTTTTTTTCAAGATTTTTATTTCATTTTTTAGTTTTTTGTTAATTTCTAATTCATTCTCTGTAAATGTTTTTATTCATTTTGAAAATACATGGATTTCATAAATACTATTTTTTTCTTATATTTTTTAATCAAAATACTATTTTTTTTATGTGAAATCACTCCTTGAATCATTTGTATTGTCAAGGTTTGTCCTTTCGTGGCACGTGCTGATTAATTTATTTTCTCGAATACTAATTAAATATTCTATATTAATCTAGATTACATTTTATTTATATTTATAATTAAATTATATATCAATTTAAATTGCAATTTTTTCATATTCAAAATTATATCTTTAATTTTTAAATTCTTTAGCAGGTATAATTTATAAAAGATATTGGGTGGGTTGTCCATGACTGGTCTTTTTATTGGAAAAAAGAAAGAAAGATATTAAATGCATTTATTAGATTCTGTTTTTTTTTTTTTGGTTTGGGCATAAAAGAAATCCAAGTTAAAGAGGAATGATACTCATCAAATATAATAAATAAGTGGTATTTTATATCTATTTTTTATTTTTAAATAATTCATAATATGGATTTTTTGTTTTTAATTTAATCATCCTTGATTTTTACCATCTCTAGATGGGTTGTCAATCATTTTTATTACTATTTATTACTTACCATAGAGCATTTCAAAGCTCAACGTATGCAGGGCTCCAAGCCCTCTCTATCACTTCCATAAGGCTTCAACCCAGGCTCCCACAAAGGCCCAAGCCAAGCTGTGGACTAACCGTCCAGGGCCCCTCCAGCCCAACTGGCTCGGTCACTTCTCGTCCTTCTCCCTTTTTTCAAGCTCGTATATATACAGTCACACAGAGCGACAAGTCACCCTACAATTACATCACCTTTCTACCCCTCTCTTCTTTTAAACCCCCTCCTGCCTGCATCTCCTCCTCTTCCTCCGGTATTCTACATTTTAATTTTCCATTCGTCTCTTCTGCTCATTGCAAATTATATGAATCATTACTTTTCGCTTCTTATTTTTCAGCTTCTAATTGATTTTTTTATATATATAAATATATTTACTTGTTGCAGGTAGCAATGTCTGCTTTTGGTACTGCCGCGACTGCTAACACAAACCCTAACAAATCCGTCGAGGTACTTCCTTTTCCTTGTCACTTAATTCACTTCCTTATCTGCTTTTTTATTGCTTATAATTATTTTCTTGGATGAACTTTTAAGCTTTTTTTTAGCTTGATTATGTGTTTTGTTCAATTGAAGAACTGTATTGATAATGCAAATATAGTAGCAAAAATCAGATTTCAGATATAATTAAGCTGTTTTGACGCTTTTTTTTTTATTCAGACTTATTTATTTATGCTTAGTGATCTGGTCCAAGTACTATTTCATTGAAATGCTAGTATCTTATATGTGATTGGTTTTGGAATTTAGGAACTATTTTTCTCTCTATTTTTTATGCCTAATTTTATTACAGGTGTCGCATCCTCCCGGTGACTCGGTCTCGAGCCTCTCTTTCAGTCCCAAAGCGAATTTCTTAGTTGCAACTTCTTGGGACAATCAGGTTTGTATAAAGTGTTAGGTTTCACTGTCTCGTTTTTATGCTTCTTATAATTTGCCAAGAGAGTTGATTGATGAATTAATATTTGATAAAAGCGAGCAATTTGGTTAACATAATTATTTTGATATTTTATTTTTTGAGGTTAATTTTAGTTTTGGTAGACATCTGGTTGTCTTTATTTTTAGAAAATAGATTTTTTTAATTTTTATTTCCATATCTAGTTTTGTTGTTTTCTTCTTGTTTATTCTAAAAAGATATTTCCATGGAGAGCTTAGGAAAAATGTTTGTTAAATACAAAATTTTCAAAATAAAAAACAAGAGACTTGTTTGACTTAAATGAAAAATTATACACAGAATGACCTTAAAATATTAAATGAATCAGACAAAGTTCTTATTTTTATTGTGGAGAATATGGAAAGACAATTATTTTGGTGTTTTCCAATTTTTATAAAATTGGAGAAATAGAAAACACGTGTTTTCTAAACATTTTTTTTCACATTCAGTTAGCAAACATGTTTTCCTTCTTTTAGTTTGTTTGCTATCTATTTCAATTGTTCTTAAAATTTAGAATTATTACATATGCTGTTTGAAATTTTTTGTAGGTACGATGTTGGGAAATTACAAGGAATGGGACCACTGTAGGCAGTGTGGCCAAGGCTTCGATATCCCATGACCAACCAGTAATGATCAAGTTCTTTTATATACAATGTCATTTATTGTCTCTGATATTCTTAAATCTCTGCAATTCTAACTCTTTCTATACTTTTTTATATTGATATTGAAGGTGTTGTGCTCAGCTTGGAAGGATGATGGAACGACTGCCTTTTCTGGAGGGTGTGACAAGCAAGTTAAGATGTGGCCTTTGCTCTCTGGTGGTCAACCAGTAACTGTTGCGATGCATGATGCCCCTATCAAAGAGATTGCATGGATTCCAGAGATGAACTGCTTAGCTACAGGAAGTTGGGACAAAACCTTGAAGTATATTCCTCCCTCCCTCCCTTCCTTCATGTTACTGCCCACTTAATTTAACAGTTTTTCTGCATGGTAGCTAAATACCTCTGTAGGTGTTCTGACCAGTGTTAAACTGCAAATTCTGTTATCTTAGCAATTGTTTGGCTCCTTTTTTTTGGCTTTTAGATTAGCTGAATTCAAATTTAGCATTTTTTTGAGGACTGGTTTAGGAGATGATCCAATATTTTGGAGTTGCTTGATCTTTTACGTGCACTTGAAACAAAATTACACTGGCTACTTTTTCATATTTTTTTGGCTGAATTTAGGTACTGGGATTTAAGGCAGGCAAATCCAGTGCACACTCAGCAACTCGGTGAGCGCTGTTATGCCATGACAGTGCGGTATCCTTTGATGGTTGTTGGCACTGCAGACAGAAACATGATAGTTTATAACCTGCAAAATCCTCAGGTAATGATTTCTAATTGTCCTGAATTTCTAATTGGTTTTACTGAAGTGCTGTTTCACAGTCCCATAATTTCATATTGCTTTTAATTTTTTTTTTTTTTAAATGTTTGGCATGCAGGGGTTTAGCATATTATAATAGTGATTAATACAGCAGTAGATTAAGTTAAAAGCATTGGAATGACATGATTTAGCATATGAGCTTGAACCTATCAGATGTCTGTCGAGGCATTTTCTTGTTCTTTCTCAAAATGCCTTAGATCTAAGTTGGCACTGCTTTGGAATAGCTCCAGAGTAGCAGACACCTGGTACAATGTTGGTTTATATGACAGCGCATAAAATGGAGTAGCACAGTGCGTTCAACAAATTTATTAATTTTGTTTGTTCCATGATGAAGAAACTATTTTACCACATTGACCTTGGTATCAATATCATGATGGCCTTGAGATGCTTTTCAAAAAACCAGATTATTTTTCATTCTTCATTTCTATTATTTTACCAAGTAAACTGCTTGTTTGTGTGAGTATCTTTTTTTATGTGAGGCTGTGTCCTGTTTCTATAATTGTATTTCAAAGTGTCCTTTTACTTGTCATTTCCCTTTTTGTTGAGATCATGCAGAAAAACTTGATAAATTATGTCTGACATCTGATGCCTTTAAGGCTAGGATTTGGGTTGGTTTTTTTTTTTCCAAGTTCCTCTCATATCGATGCTTGGTTTCTCTTATCAATAACCTCTTCTTCTTTTTTAACATTTTATTGGCACAGCAGAAATTAAACTTTTGGTCATTCAAAAGTTTGAGGATGTTTGGGTTCTCCGCCCATTTAGGATGAGATGATGTTCCCCATATTATTGTATATCCTTTACAGAAAAGTTGGAGAAAATCATTACAAGGAACAATTTTTTAGTTTTGGTAATTGTTGGTTTAGGTTCCAATCCCATGCTTTTTATTGCTATACAGTAATCACTTTTTTTTTTAGAGAGTTCTTCTCTGATAAATGTTTAAATGCTGACAGACTGAGTTCAAAAAAATAGCTTCACCCTTGAAATATCAGACAAGATGCGTTGCAGCCTTTCCTGACCAACAAGGCTTCTTGGTACATGCTTTGCTTATAATGACTTTTTATTCTTTTCTACTGACTCTTAACACTTCTTGGTGGGAACTGGTTTGTTTCTTGTTTCTTATTTAAAATATTATTTCTTTGATGATAGTAGGTTATCTGGATTGTGTGCTGTGTTTATATATAGGTCGGTTCAATTGAGGGGAGGGTTGGTGTACATCATCTGGATGAAGCTCAGCAAAGCAAAAACTTCACATTTAAATGCCACAGAGATAACAATGAGATATACTCAGTCAACTCCTTGAACTTTCACCCAGTAAGTCTTACGATTACTATTCTTGATATCACTTTGCTGTCACTGGATGCGTGTGGCAGCATGCTATTTTTAGAGAAAATCTTTAACCAGAAAATTTATCATATGAACTACAGCTATACTCATCTGATTGCTTGGAATATAAAACTTGTTATGGCATATGCAGAAACCATGCAACAACAGCAACCAAGCCTCAATCTAAAACTAGATGGGGATGTAAAGAAACCATATGTTGCTAAATTACACTTCTTTTTATGTCCTCATTCCATATCTCATTCATTTCACTTTTTTTCATGTACAAATGCATTTCTATTCTGGAGGACTGAGTTATTCTATTGGTGTCAGCTGAGCTGCCATACATTTACTTGAGCTGGATGGTAGCTCCATGGTGATACCTATATTATTCCAGGCCTCATTTTCTACCTTGCACCATCAAGTCTCGTGGCATATATTTGCTCCTGCTTTCTCTATATACTCTTTTACTGCAGAGTCTTTTTAGAAATAACCGGTTTCCCTGGTCACATATATTAGTAGCAATAGAACCGTGGTAGAGATGATCAGTTTTAGGAGTTTTCTGTTATCAGTGCATGTAGTACTTATGAACATATCATCTCTTTCTTGCATACCGATCATTTTTAAACTGGTTTATTGACCCTTAAAATATAAGCTGCATTTTTAGGTCATGCCTATGTTTTAACATTTAAACATCTTGCTTCTTTAGGTGCATCACACTTTTGCAACTGCTGGATCTGATGGTTCTTTTAATTTTTGGGACAAAGATAGCAAGCAGAGACTCAAGGTTATCTCCAGATCTTTCATTTCAACATTTTTTCTTGTAGATTAGTTTTATATCATTTTATTATAACATTGCCTCTCATGTTTATCTTTATAAGTTAAAGCATTCAGTTGTATAATACACTTCATCTGAATTTCAGGCAATGTCAAGGTGCCCTCTACCAATACCCTGCAGTGCATTCAATAACGATGGCTCGGTTTTTGCATACTCGGTACTCACCATTTTCTGGTTTCTATAACCTGTGATTATATTCCTTCCAATGATCACTGTCTCTTTGAAGAGAGACAACTACTAGATGTCTTATGAACTGCGTTGAATAGATTCTCTAAGCATTGTCCTCGATAACACTATGATTCCTCATTCAACTTTCTGTAGGTGTGTTATGATTGGAGCAAGGGTGCTGAAAATCACAACCCAGCAACAGCTAAGAGCTACATTTATCTACATTTACCGCTGGTACAAGTGAATTAACTGAGTTTGAATCTTATATTACTTTTACTTAAATATTCCCATCGTAAACGGGCATCATGCAATGCAATGGTGTTTTTAAACTACAGGAATCAGAGGTCAAAGGAAAGCCAAGGGCTGGGGGAGCTGCTAGAAGGTGAAGCCTTTCAGAAAGGCTGGGCAGAGAAAAAATGGCCGCTTTTTTTTCAACTGAGACACGAGTTGTCAATAGAGTTTGGATTGGTGAGACAAGAGTTCATGTAGATGAATGATTTTCCTAGCTTTAGGTCTCATTTAGCGGTGCTGTTATATAGTAGGTAGTGCATATCATGTTTGGTGACTTTTTTTTTTGTGGGTAGTTTTGTTTTGGTATTTAACCAAAGCTAGATCAATCTTTTTAGACTACGACAGAAGGTTTATGATGAAAATCTTTCTGCATTTCCTCCTGTGGAGAAAATCAACAGCAAATCTTTCGTGGTGTCAATAGGATCCCTCGAGTTTGCAGTTTGTCCTGCTAAACAGTAAACAGAAATATAGCAAAAGTCTTGCACGACTGGAGCTTCTCGATGGTCAAATTCGAAGTCCTAAATTGCAGGCTGCAAAAGTTTTCGGATTCCGATTGAGATGCTGGAATGAGATCTCGGAAGACAAGGAGCATGTCTGATTTTATTGCCAGAGTTTTTCTTTTTACATTAAATATAACAATTAATTTCTTGTGATTGAAAACAAACAGGCATGGCAAGTGATGAGCGGTGGATTCAAACTTTCACAAGTAGTATTAAATGACTGATTAAATATTTAAAAAAATAATAGTTGTTAAAGAAACATTTAAAGCAAGGTGTAATGTGATTGTTTTGACATTAAAGAAGAATTATTAGTAACACCACAAGTAATGTCATGATTGGGAGAAATAAGCTTAAATGTTGGAGTGTAATGCAGCAGCGAATGACAGGGGATGGGTCCACTGATCAACCACCCAGCTTTCTGAGAAGGCTTGGAATTGCATGCAAGATTAGAAATCAGGTGCATGACAGAAGTCTTTTTATTCATTGCTTGAGTGAATGTCAAGAAAGGAACATCTAAATTATAATGCCAAATGTGCGAAGGACAGAGGTGTTCCTTTCATAGAAAATATCACCTTTTCTTTGTTTTGTTTTTCTTGGACTTGTGTATGATTATCACAGCACGCGTTATCTTTACTTTTTCTCCAAGTCACGAACAGGGTTCCTTTTCAGGCTAGCTGCCCTGTGAAATTCGAGTCTTTAGGTGGACAAGCTCTGCTGCAGATGTTGAAATTTCTATCATTTTTCTTTCTTTTGTAGATTTGCATGTTGGAATGTTTAATTTGTGTTCCAAAAGCTTGCAACATAAAGAGATATCACCTCGACCACGCTGATCACCCTTCAGAGAGTGGTAATTTGAAACAATTTTCTTCATGGGATTTTGCCATTCTTGACCACCAACAGCGTCTCTTCGTGCTCTCTCTCTCTCTGGCATATATGCAGACACTCTAGATCATGAAAACCTGGAGCCCTAGCTATGTGTTTAGCACGTCATTTTTTATGCTCTGTGAGAACCCTGAATACTGTGTCCAGTAATTAGGGATTCAATGAAGCCACAAGTACGGTTTTAGTTCAAATACTTTATACACCAGGACTAGTATATATGGATATATTTGACTATCACACCTTGCTAGCTAGCATCCGTGATTCATGATTTGTGTTAGAGATGATGGTCAATGATCAAACTTGTCAACCAATCAATGCTGTATGCTATCATGACCAGAATTTTGACTTAATCTTGAATTAAATTATCAAGGATCCAATTACATTTTCTATAATCACAGGGACCGGTGTGACATAAATCAAAATCACAGGGACTTCTTGAACCATGCGTACAGTACCACTCTCTTCTATTGCATTCATCTAGAATCCACTTTTGGCCTTTTCGACTCGATACACAATAAATAAACTCAAAATATATGACGTTACGTCCACAGTAGCAAATCATTTCTCCCGAATCTATGCGAAACCGTCCATCATCTTGTGAAAAGTCCCGAGAAATATGATGTAAGGTATCGTCTCAGCTTCATATTCATTCAGCATGCATTTCATCTCCAACGGGCATTTCGATTGGTAGATGCACAACAAAAATAACATCTGCATGTGGGTTTGACCTTACAATACATCTCGAGTGAAGCATGCTGATGGGGAAACAGCTGACGTCTACATCGATCGTATATGTTTGGCATTACTTGGCAACAAAATTATCACAGTCAAATATAGCAGCTGCTAGCCTACAAGCCTAAGAGAAAGAGATCTAGAGAGAGAGAAAAGAGAGGGGCATGAGATCGAAACTTAGCCACGTTTATTTTAGCTTTTTCAACCATCATTTTTAAAAAAATTGTAATTTTTTTTTATTTTAAATGAATATGGTTTAGTGCTTTTAGATCATTTTGATGTGCTGATGTCAAAAATAATTTTTTAAAAATAAAAAAATGTTATTTTAATGTATTTCGGCACGAAACATTTTTTGAAAAACTATGAAAAGCTACAACAACAGCTCTCCCAAACACCTTCTTACATAATTTTTGTCTCACCCAACTGGTGCATGGCAGATGAAGTTTTTAATAGCTCAAGTAAGTTGGTTCTTTAACATGGTATCAGATCTTGATGGACCAGCAGTCATAAATTTTAATTTCATCACTTCATTTTATTTGATAAAAATCAAGCACTTCAGACTTAAAAGATTTTCACTTGAAAAAATATATTAGAAAATAATATAAATTATATTCTAAACTTCAATTAACCGTTTATTTTTTTTAGTGAGTTGATTTATTAACACTATCGTAGATGGTTTCCTATGTAGCAGCTGTTAATGACTGTGATGTGAGCCTCGTAAACTACTACATTAAAAACAGACAGCCTTACCTCTCCAAGACATCTGGGTGTCGATTGAGGTAAAATATACGAACTGTGAAGAAACCTGAGTGTAAGGAAAGGTTTTAGAAGAGTTGTTGCTGTATTTTTTCAAAACCACGTCAAACACCTCGTAATCTGCTGCTCCACTTAGCCCTCTAAAAGAAGGTATAGTCACCTGAATTATGATCATAAAATCCATACCCTGGCAGGGTCTACAGGTATCAAAATAGATGCTGCAAGCTAAAAAAAAAGCCCTGGTGCTATAATTGTTCAATGTGAAGGTCCGTCGTGCCCACATAATTAATCTGTCATTGAAAGCACGTATTCATAATTTCATACAGGTTCGAGCATTGCGCACGATAGAATAACATAATTTCAGGTTCATGCTAATCATGCGCCTCTGTTTCCTCTATCATTTTGTGGGTTCTGGAATTTACCTGGAAAGCTACCATAAAGGGCTGGCAAAAACTCATTTTACCCACGGGATGATGATTTTAACGGTTCAATTGACCCCTGAATTATCGAGACCGTGAAAGAATAAGACAAGCACTATCAATTTAATTAGTCTTCTCAAACAATTGTTTATTGAGTCAATTAAAGTTTATTGACAATTCGATTTAATTTGACATAAAAATAAATAAATAAATAAATAAATAAGTCATTCGGTGGTGTTGTTTCAACAGTTCTATCTGATATAGAAAAAAAAAAAATCTTACAGCAATATTTCTTCTCTATGCTTGAATTGTTAAGAAAATAAATTAATTAAATGATGCATTGTGTTTTTTTTTATTTTCTAATTATCTTTATCTGTAAAATAACAGACGTTAATAGAGATGATACTAATAATAATAATATGAAGATAATAGACCAAATTTGTAATTAGTCCTGATGGGCCCACCATCTAATTGATGACCTCAAGGCCGCAAAAGGCCCTTATATAAACCTCCATGCTCTCCCGCTCCTAATCCCTCTCCTCACACGCTCTTACAAGCTTCTCTGAGAACATTTCACAAACACTTGTCAGACTTGTAAAACATTTGAAACTTTTCTTATATCAAGCACCATGACTAGACAGCAACAGCGATATCGTGGCGTCCGTCAAAGGCATTGGGGTTCTTGGGTTTCAGAAATCCGCCACCCTCTCCTGTAATTCCACTTTCTCGAGACGTTTCTTGCTCATTCTTTCACTATCCAAAGAAAGGATTCTTTATCTGTCCAAAAGAAAACTTAAAGAAACGTTTTTCTTACAGGAACACACACGAATCCCAGATCTTTTATGCTGTTTTTCTGCACTAATGAAAGTTTTGAGCGAGTTTCTAGCTGTTTTAATTCTTGTGCTAAAATGAAACGTTTCGTGTTTCTTTTGGAGTGCAGGAAGACTAGAATATGGTTAGGTACATTCGAAACGGCCGAGGACGCGGCGCGGGCATACGACGAGGCAGCAAGGTTAATGTGCGGGCCAAAAGCACGCACAAATTTCCCTTACAATCCCAACGAACCGCAATCCTCATCATCAAAGCTTCTCTCAGCTACCTTGGTAGCCAAGCTACATAAATGTCAAATGACTTCTCTACAAGCAACCAAGAAAAATGTGACAAAACAGTCACATGATGTACAATGTACCACTTTTGTCTCTAGCCATGACATTGCCGGAAACACTGTCGAAAACGGCTCGAAATGGCAGGCGGGGGACTGGGTTGATGGGGAAAGTCAAGTGGGGAACGCCGATCATCAAGAACATTTTAAGTCACTTGAAGATCACCAAATTGAGCAAATGATAGAGGAGTTGCTAGATAGAGGGTCCATGGAGTTCTGCTATGTTGGTTCAACATGAAAATTCCAGTGGAAAAAACATCAAAATGTAGCAGAAGTTTCTACTTTCTAACGCTACTTAATCGATTACCTCCATAATTGTTTTCACAATCTAATCACACACACACTGCTGCATGTCAAATGTATAATTTAATCAGCTCTTAATTTGGATTAGATAAAGCAGTGTGAAAGAGATTAGCTGATTAAATAAAGAATGCAATCCAAGGCGCATTCACCCTGTCTATGATCTAAGGCATATGCTAATGCCATCTGTGCACACTACAAAATAAAGAAAGAAAGATGCGTATATGATGACATAATTTGGCATCTTATGAAAGATATCGATTCCCTCTCTTTCTCCCTTTTATAAGGGCTTTCGTCTGATCAGGTAAAGAATCCAAATCTCAAGGGCCCCGAAAGTGAGAAATTAGAAGTTTCAAAACACTTTTACTTTATTATTACTGCAAACATCGGGATCTGGAAGTGCATTTTGCTTTCATGCAGGACCCCATCTACAGAAAAAAGATGAAGGGACTCGAGCTCCGATAGCATCTGAAAACATTTAGGATGGCCCAAGTATATACACACACATGTATATATATATATATGTATGTATGTATGTATGTTAAATCCATGATGCAGTACTAGCTAGGGAGGCTAAGAGATTTCAGACGCCATTTTCAGTACTTTCTATGCTAGCTATTCAGTTTTGTGTCCAAGGAATTCATGTGTGAACATATGCTGCAAGAAAAGATTGGAGCCCGTTGCTTTTTGCAAGATGATAAGAGACTTGACTGCTTTGCTATCCTTCCACCCTTAGATCCTTTGATTTCTACAAAAGCATCGCTTTTTGACCCTTACAAGCATTCTCACTTGATATATATATATATATATATATATATATAATAACAAGAACAGATCAGAGAGAGATCCCTCTTGATTTGATATAATGAAGCTAAATAAGTAGGCTCTAACTAAATCTAGCCAGCAGCATGCATGCTACTAACAGTGGCATGAAATTAATGGATTAACAATTAGAAACCCTAAAAATCAATTGCATTCTTTCTGTTGAATATATATCTTAGCATAGTTTGAAAGCCTCGAGTAAATTAAACTTTTATTTTTGAATATATGTCTATTCAGGGACTACATGTTTTTTGTCTGTGATTTTTGACTGCTCCTGAAGTAATTTTATTAAATTTGACCCGCTAGAATTAATCTATGTGAAAATTAAGAATTTCATTAAAACTCATTTGGATTTATTTATTTTTAAACAATATTTATTTATTTTTAAAATTTTAAATCATATTGTTTTAAATTAATTATATCAACTAAGATTAATTTATCAAAATCTTGACTTGAAATAAATAAATAAATAACTAAAGGAGAAGGGGAAGTTATTGTACACCTTCTCACATAACATTACTAGAATAACATTTTGTTTTATTTCTTTGTTATTTTAATTTAATTGAATCCTTCAACGTGTTAAGTTTATTGAAGATTAAACTTTTACAATAATTTTATAATTTGTTTTAATAAGGTTATCTCATGCAAATGATCTAAATCGCGAGTTTGACAAAATAAAACTGAAAAGACTGAAGACTAAAATTGTTATAAAAATAAAATATTAGGAGATGAAATTGAAAAAACAATTTCAATCAAGAAAAATTTACGAAAAAGATAAATAATAATAAACAGAATAAGTACCAAATTTGATTTGAAAATCAAATGTAGTGGTGAAATTGAAAAACAAATAAATCAAATTTGATACAATCAAAAGATACGAAAAAATACAATAAAATCAATAAAAGGCTGAGATATTTAATTATTATTAATATTTTTAATTAGTATTTTGATTAGAGACAGGAAAGAACTTCCATAGCTGAAGGATACCTCCTGGAAATGATGGTGGGATCCATTGGCGCTCATCAAACCCCATGCTTCATGATTAATCATCATCTGTCAGGGAATTGATTTTGCCCCCCGCAAACATTCACGACTAAGCTCCCAATAGCATGCTTATGCACTCCTAATTCCTCCATGATGTTCGATTCATAATGCAGATCTCCTTCGAATATCTATCACCAGTCTTCACATCTGTAAACGAATTAATCGCAATCTGTTCATCTCTTTTTTGCTGCCGATGATGGAATTAACCACGCAGAGTACAGGGAGATGGATCTTTCTATCCTTGAAAAATGCTAAACAAGAGCTGTCGAGGACAGCGATCATAGTCCATGGAATCGCATGTCCAGATCATGGGAGAGGCATTGATCATGTGGAATTTTAGCCCAGTGAAAATCCCAACCCATAAACATTTCAATCCCATGTTGAACTTCGGATCTTCTTTTATCATTGGAATTAGATACTTGGAATTGAGTGGGCAATAAATAGATCCGCCAACTGTTTCTTAATTTAAGGTTGGTGGCCAGGAACCTCCTACAAAAGCCAAAGCGCTCTCCGAATCCCCATTTTCTAGCACTTGATGAATCAAAAGGCGTCTGGAAGTAGAATGGAGCGACCACAGCAAGCATGGATTCTTGATTTGTTCCTTCTCAATTAGCTTTTTAAGTGTATAAGCCCTTATTAGAACCGACTGATCATCTGAACTTTCATGGATTCAGGTTTATCCCGTTGCATTCCCCCCTCCACTTCTTCACAGGGGGGCATGCGGCGGGCAGTGCTTGTTTCAACAGTGCGAGTCGCCGCGTCAAGCATGCATGCTATTTTTTATATAAATATATTGGAGTCTCATTTAACTTAAATTTTTAGATGAAATGATTTCTTGACATGGTATCAGAACCTTGTTGACTTGACAGTTACGAGTTCGAATCTCCTTACCCTCATTCTATTTAATAAAAATCAAACACAAGGTAGTGTGAGTATATATGCAAGTTTCAAACCCAAATAATTTTCACTTGAGAGGATATGTTAAAGAATAATATAAATTATATTTTTATAATTAACATAACAGCTTAAGTTTTTAAATAAAATAATTAATTGAAAGTTTTTAGCCTACCCTTTATCGTATACCACGGTTAACAGGCAAAAGGACAACCATTTCTTGTTCTCTTATAATCACGTTCTAGTCTAATTATGTTTAATAACTTTGCATATAATATATTTGGTATGAATTTATATATATATATATATAATGGGCAGATCACATACTTCTACAAAGCAGTGCTACCATTTTCAATGCAAGCTAAAAGTTATTTAGAATCCTTGATAGGAAGATTGATTCTTCCTTACTGGATCTTTAATTCATAAGTTTTTATATTTTGCTCCCTGATCCGCTCAGATCACCTCTCCAGGAACGAGAGGTGGAAATTCAAGAAAAAAAAGAAAATGAACATTGCTTTAATGGGAAACTTGCAAATAATATAATGACACATGCACCATATAAAATTTCATCAAATAATTCCTTTTTATTTGTTTTATATGTGCATATGATTTTGAGAAATCAATATAATCCCATAACATTTAACAAGAATTTGGAATCCTAAAAAATAGATAAATGTATATATAAGCCTGCATGTCAAGCCCATTGCAATGTGTGCACTGTTTGGGCTTGTAAGAACAAGTGGAAAGTGGTTGGAAGACCAACATCCCTGGCTCATCAAGTAATGGGCCAGTGCCTCTTGATGGGCTTTGCTGGTGTCTTCCCTGGTAATTGGATTAAATTCTACTGTTTCAATGTGATTAATGTTGTTTACATGGATCTTGATGCTTCCATTCGATGCTTCCCTCGTTATCGAAGCATCTAAGTTTATTTTCTTTTTTAAAAAAAAAATAGATCCATCCTCTTACAAATTAGATCCATTATGAGCAACCATTACATGGATTTATTCATCATTTTGGAATTAGCTTGTGAGACACGGAACGATTTTGTAAAACAATATATCAAAAGAGGTGGAATTTTTCACCTTGCCTCTTCTCCATGAAGAAGAAAAGAATGCTAGTTTTTTTCATTTTATGCATAAACAACATGTCAACGAATTTAATTGATGATCAAATATTCAGAGCACAAGTATGAGACGATTGTGAAGAGGCTGCAAGCTAGGAAGCATGTTTGCGGGATGACCGGAGATGGTGTAAACGACGCGCCTGCTCTGAAGAAGGCAGACATCGGAATTGCAGTGGCCGATGCTACTGATGCAGCCCGTGGTGCATCTGACATTGTCCTGACAGAGCCAGGACTGAGCGTCATAGTGAGTGCCGTGTTAACAAGCAGAGCCATTTTCCAGAGAATGAAGAATTACACCATCTATGCAGTGTCCATAACCATCCGCATCGTGCTGGGTTTTCTGCTCCTTGCTCTAATTTGGAAATTTGATTTTTCTCCTTTCATGGTTTTGATCATTGCTATACTTAATGATGGGACAATCATGACTATTTCCAAAGACTTAGTGAAACCAACTCCACTCCCTGATTCCTGGAAGCTTAAGGAGATCTTCGCTACTGGTGTCATTCTAGGCACCTACTTGCGACAATCATCTCTGTGTATGCCAGTTGGGGATTTGCGAGAATCCATGGAATTGGATGGGGATGGGCAGGTGTTATCTGGCTTTACAGCATCATCCTCTACATCCCTCTTGATTTCCTCAAATTCATAATCGACTACGCCTCAAGTGGAAAAGCCTGGAATAATCTCCTCCAAAATAAGGTCAGTTTGATCATTTATTTTTTACTATGAATGTTTAGACATTTCAAGTTTCAACTCGAAACCTTCTCCCCCGTGTTTAATATGTACCGATGTTACATTGATTATTCCATCGTCTCTTTTGTTCCAGGCCGAGGGAGCTTCACACCCTCAAGGGTCATGTGGTGAAACTCAAGGGACTTGACATTGAGACCGTTCAACAACACTACACTGTTTGAATGAGAAACAGTGAGTTTATAGTAGATTTTTCTTCTTCTCTAGGTTATAGGTATTAGGGTATTAATCTATTTCATTTTTCTTTTGACAATTTTGATTATTGGTTTGTAAGATATGCAAGATTTGGGAATAATTAACTGTGTTGTGGGAAAAGCGTGTGGAAATCGAATTATTTTCACAAATTTGGAGTGAAAGGATATGAGATAAGCATGATAGAATTCTAATGAAGTGGCAGGTGCAGCTTTATTTTTTTTAGCACTGATTTCTAAAAGTATTTTAAAAAAAATGAAAAATATTTGTTTTTTTTGGTTGTTTTTAAATTGATGTCAAAATAATTGATCTATCAGAGCCTGGTTTCGATCCAGGGACCTGTGGGTTATGGGCCCACCACGCTTCCGCTGCGCCACTCTGATTGTTGATACATTTTTCACATTGATAATATTTAGTATAATGTTTCTAGGAGTGGACGAATTAGACAGGACAATTGACCGTAGGAAAAGTTCCGGTCAATTCACGATAAGGCTTACCGGACAAAGTATGAACTTGCTATGGTAGTTATCTCAATCGAGCAAATCTTCTAAAAAAAATGTTGCTGAAGATATATAGAAATATATCATTAAGAGTTTGGATTGTTTGGTAGACCGGGCAGGGAGAGGGCAGGGCATTGGATCGCATAACCATGAACCGTGAATTCTCCACTATTATTGACATGGGTTCATTTGATATGATATAATTAAATTGATGGGTTTAAAAACAACTTAAATAATTATTAAAAATATAATATAATTAAAAAAATCAACAAAATATATTTTTTAATATTGAAATAACAACATTTTAGATCAATCTAAATTTAAATTTATTAAATCTGAAATCATAAAACCATGATACAAGCTGTTTCTTTTAAGATTATTTTTTATTTGAAAATATATTAAAACAATAAATTTTAACACCATTATATCAAAAAAAAAAATGTATACCATAGAAAACTCGGCACGACGAATGGTCAACTAAAGCTACAACTTCCCACATTGCAGCACCGTTAAAGGTGAGGAAAGGCTATGTCTTGCAGAAAATGACTTGAAATGGGAGGTAGGGCAGATTTGGCTACAGCTTGTATATATCCTGATTCGCAATGCATTGCTGCTCAACTCAGCTGAGCTCTGAAGAACTATGATCTCGGTGTTCATCCGCATAGCAGAAGGATAGAACAATATCTGATGATCGATTGAGTTGACTGGATGAAACAAGCTCATCTGAGAGAAAATAGAATCTCACCACCTCTACATTAGTTTCATGTCCTTTAGCTACTACCACCCTCCATTTTATCTGATTCGAGGACATCTTACTAAAACCTCAGGAAATCGTGCTGCTGAAAGATCGAAAAATTGAAGCAGTTTACGGAGAAATCATCTAAAAATCAACTCAATTAACAACTGTAACGATGAAAAAAAAAATGTAATTATTTTCATACATCTAAATATACAAAAGATATGGTCGACGTACTCATCATCAGCGAGAAGGCAGGGCAAGAGGGACAGGTTCTGTAACTCTCAGTGACCCTCCGAGCTCAAGCGGTACAAGAGGGATGAGAGAATGCAGGACATCTGTTATCAATGGCCTGTAACTTGGTTCTTGTTGCACGCATAGCACTGCCACTGCAGCTACCTACTCAAGCATAATATGTGATTAAATTTTGTACACTAAAAGCAAGAACAAAAAATTTACGAGCACAGAAATATTTAGTTTCTTATTCAATATACCTGGTGTAAGTGTTTTAAATTCATAGTGTCTCTGATAACAGGATCCACGATGTTTGGAAGCTTCGATCTGTCCGCAAGCCGAGGCATGGCCTACATGAAAAAAATGATCATACAATTACATTCCAAACCTCAAGGAATCCTGATTGATATTACCTAGACTCCTCGCGGCATGACTGCTAAAATGAAGGTTGAAGGAAAATTACCCATGAGACTATGAACTGACAATGATCCGGAGATATCTTTTCCACTGGTTTTCTTCCTATCAGGAGTTCCAGAAGGAGAACTCCAAAAGCATAGACATCACTTTTATCACTAAGCTTGCCTGGAAAAGGAAAAATGGAAGTGATCATACTTCTCTTCCCAAGAGATTGGCTGAATTAACAACCAGGATTCATTCTGTATCAAAGAAAGACTAAATGCAGGAAATGTTGTTTAATAACCTTCTATGTAGCACAAAAGAATGAAACAGATACTCGCTGGTAGAATTTTATAGTTCTTGAAAATGAAATAGAAAAGATTTCCATGGATCTTCTGTTACCAAAATTCATCATCAAAACGCACACATCAGAATTAGATTTAGAGGCTATTGTAAAACCCGCCTCATTCAACATCTGATGTTCATCCCACTGAATATTTCAGCCTTGTCAACAAATTAAGCCTTAGGGATGAAGTTCTGAAAGACAATGCATGAATTTAAAACTGTGAAAACCTTTTATAAAATATCTTGTTTAGGCATCCACTGTAAGAATCTCTCCCCAACAGTAAGCATTTTTAGTTCTATTTCTCAGACATACAGCTGAAACAGTGATTCTTGCTGGAAAATCATCACATTTCATGTGACAGAAGTTAGAACTACAAAAAGCTCATCAAAGAATGCAAGAACATAATATTTAATTACTGGAAAAATGTTTGAAAAATAAACTAAGAAATCATAGAAGAAAGCAACAATGTAATTTGTAATTAGCAGAAGTATGAAAAATAAGAGATCAAACAACAATGGTCAACAGCATGTAACTTCTATGGAAGTAATTTGACATACCATCCAAAAGGTACTCTGGTGCCACATAACCTAAAGTTCCTGAAAGCTTTATGTACTTGTTTTGGATACCAGAAGTTACAGCAAGGCCAAAGTCTGAAAGCTGAATTAAGTAAACGCTCATCAAAAGAAACATCCTAGTTAGAATCATGGACCGATACCAAGAACATGCACCTATGAGGAGTGCAGAACTCATGAGTTTGTCATACATGCATGGCTTTTACCTTTGCGCTGAAGTCGGAATCCAGAAGAACATTAGATGACTTCAGATCTCTATGGACAACAGGAGGATTGCAATGCTCATGAAGATACTCTAGTCCCCTGGTCAATATCAGTTTTGGTGAGAGCAAGTAGTTAGCATAAGAAGAGGATAAAGAAAGAGAGTAAAGCGAAAACCACAGAAATGGGAGTTTGAGTTACCTTGCAACGTCAACAGCAATTTTCATTCGCAGATTCCAAGTTAATGCTGATCCGTGTGTTGGCCCTACATGTTCATCAATAGCATAAATAGTATAAGAAAAAAGGTACAAGTTGGTATCTTCTAAATACTTATTTTTTAATTTTAAATGTGAGAAAGATATGTAGTTTACCATGTAATTGACTTTCCAAGGACCAATTTTGCATCATTTCATACACAAGAAACCTTGTTTCACCATGAATGCAATAACCCAGAAGAGAAATGATGTTTTGATGATGGATTTTCATTAACCAGTTCAGCTCGTTCTGCATTTTCAAACATAATTTAAATGGAAAGGAAAACAATTAAAGAGGCCATAATGATTCAAAACAATTGATAATCAAATCAATTTCATGTAAGACATTACCTCAAATTCTCTTTCAATGTCCTGTTCTTCACCTTCAAACCTCTTCACTGCTGCAAGGAGTTTTTCACTGAAACAAGCTTTATACAAACATCCACGACCACCTTCACCCAGAAAATAATCTTCCTGGAAATTGTTTGTTGCAGCTTGCAACAAATGATATTCCATAGCTGCAACTGGACCCTTCTTCTCAGCCATCCTCAAGGAATTTAATTTATCCAACATCGGAACATCTAAATATTAAATTTAAACAAAAAAGCGGAAATACCGAGTGAGCATAAAAAGCACAATTGTGTGTAACATGCCTCAAAGGAAAATTGCAACAGAAAAAACAAATTTAGTTCAAGGAAAAGAACATACCATTGCTTTTACTTTTGGCACTGCATGCCCTTGATTTTCTCAGTCTGCAGATCCAGCAACATGAGAGAAACAACACTATTCCAACAAGGAGAGTGGAAGCAACAATCAGTGCTATTAGGATTCTCTTATTCAAATCTCGGTGGTGCGCTTCTTCAACCACAGGAACCAGAGGCATCCCTGGATAAACAGCAAGGAGGGACTGATATAACAAGTTTTGGAGAGAAGTATGCAAATCAATTATGAAAAAAGAAAAATCACATTTGAACAACAGAATCCAAAGAAAAATCACATATGTTACATCAATTTTTTCTATGTGCTTCTTATTTTCAAAATAAAAATTTATCAAGAACGAGTTCGGTGCGGTAGTATTAATTTCATTTCAAGGTTCATATCCAATTTCAGGGTCCCCCCCTACATTTCACAAGAGACCAAAGAACGCGCGAACGCGCGCAAATTAACAATGTAGAACAAATCTACAGCAAAATCACGTTATTGCACTAAGGGTTTGAAATTTGAGCGTTTAATGTGAAACAAAACAATCACCTCTAGCCCATTAACAGCTTGAAGTACAAAGACATACATACAAAGGCAATGAGTGCTCAAGAACCAAGATGAGGATAAAAACACAAGCTTCAAGAAAAGAAAATGAGCGTCGTTAACATACTTGGAGATTGAGCTTCCATTTTTGAAGAGAAGATAGAAATGGGACTGTCTTTTTTAGCAAGAGGAGAGCCAGAAGTGGTGAAAAGAGTTGGCTCAGGTATGGCGTCAAGCAAGCAAGACAGAGATGTACTTAACAGCGCCCACATGGGCAATCACATACAAAAAACATCCATTTCTTGTTCTCTAAACAGACAAGAGGTGGAGAGATATAGATTTTGTATTTTTGTTGTCATAGGGCGTCAAAGTTTTTTATTTCCCCTTAAATTTTCCAACTTATAGGTAATATACTATTTGTTCGCAGAAGATGACAAACTGTAGACTGTTTCAGGGAAAAGGACTCATGCTAGGGGCAGTCTCTAATCTCTATAGCACTCGCCTTTCTAGCACTCGCTCTCTCATGGAGCCACGTGTGTATTGAAGATATTATTTCCGTCAAAAACAATTTCACAGCTGATTTTTTTTAATTTATATATTGATGTATGTTTGTTAGGGTAGTTCAGTTGTTTTTATAAGGTATTTTTAGTTTTTTTTTAAATATTAAATTGATGTTTTTTTATATATAAAAACATTAATTTTATAATTTTAATTTATATATTTTATAAAAACATTAATAAATTGGATTCGCTCTTTGTCTAGTTCAAAGAGAAAAGGGAATATCTATCGTTAAATCATTATTGAGGTTTATTATTCCCTTTTTACATGTGAAGTTTCTCTATTTTTGTCATTTACAGCGTGAGGATTACAGGGACTCCAATCTTATTCTTTAGTTTGTAAACATTATCTTATTAGTTTTTAATATTATAATTTTTTAAAAATATATAAAATTATAATGCATATTAATTAATTAAATATTTTTAAAACTGTGGTTAAGATAAATACATAGTTTAAATTATAATACACTAGGAAAAAAAAAACATACGCAGCAATGAGTTTGAATCACAATGTTGATTTTCAATAATGCACATTACCTGTCGATTTTATGGTTGTAAAGTGTTTTTATATAAAAAAATAATTTAATTTATTGCAGTGTTTTTAAATTGTTTTAAAAACAATTTAAAATAAGTTTTGAAATTGAGTGATTATTGAGGTGATTTTATAAGGGTAGTTCAGATGGGGGACGTGGATCCCTCGTCTCTATGACTATACCTATCGGATCATTGCTGGATCTCATACTGCTGAAATTAGTTTTAAAATTAAGTGATTATTAAGGTGATTTAATAGCTATATATAATAATTTATTTATTAATATATAAATTTATATGTCTTTTAAATTCTCAATCTAAATTATCAAACGATCTGTGTCAGCAAAATATCTTCTTTAAATCATCACATGATCTTTAACCAGTCCGAGATCCTTCAACTCATTCATGGGGGGGTGTAAGAGCATTTATGAAAGCAAGCTGGATGAAAACCAAGGCCGGTCCGTTTCTTTCTTCCGTTCACCTCAAAAGCAACGTGTTAATAATTGAAGAGGGTCCCTTCTAGTTTTTGCATGCAAGAAAACTGTGATCACTTTCATCTTCCTGGTTCTCTCTCCTTTTTTCCCTTCAATTTTCTGTGAGAGAGAGAGAGAGAGAGAGAGCTGGCCATGATCTGTGCCTGTGTGGCTCCCATTAAGGCGGCCTCTACTCGCTGCCGCTTCCCAAAAACCACCAGCGTCAGCTGAGCAAAATAAAATCTTAGGAAGCTAACGGCGAGATCGTGATCTTGAAGAAGATAAGATATATAGATAACCTAGTAAATTCATTATTGACGTCAATCACACAGCTCACATGTGAGTTTTGTTTCTATCAGCAACGTTGAAACTCGAAAAACCGAAGCACATCTATGATTTCTACGCTACTGAATGAATGAGGGTTTGGCAAATTGATTGTGATACGAGTACAAGTAGATGTAGAATTCGGAGTTAGTACGTGTAATATTTGTAAAAGTTTAGGATAATTGGACAGACTATAAAAAAAGATTAATTACAACAGAGCTTTAAATGTTGTACAAATGCAGAGGTAAACTAATTCACCATAACACAGGCCTCGATCCTTCTAACCATTAAAAAATTTATGGGACATACATATCTCGTCTGTTTTCACTGAGCTGGGGACAGCAGCGATGGCGACGGCACACTGTGTGGCCTAAGCTTCCAGCATCTCTTTCAATGCCCCACTTCCAAATTCCAATCCCAATCCTTCACTAAAGATCCCACCACCAGCTTTGCCAGCCCTTTCATTCGCCGATCCCACTCAACCACCTCATACTATTCGGAGACTGGAGAGTACGTGCGTGCAAAACACCAGAGTTCTGAACTGAAGGAGATCGAGTTGCATGAACACAAAATCTGGCTGCCATAGTTTTTAGCAAATTATCAATTGAAAATAACTGTTGGTAATAAATATTATTAGCAACTTCCCAGCAGAAAGCAGTTGTTAGTAATTAATTCTACAGCTTAGCAGCAGATCGATCAAGATTATCAATGAGAGATAGGCAGCTGGTGATGATATTTCAATTGAACCACTGCATGCATGTACTTTCTTATCTTTCATTTATCTTCTTCGCTCATAAACAGCAGGCCCCGACTAGCTCCCCTTGCCATCAATGTTCGCCCTGTACCGCCCGACTGCCTGGCACGAGCGGGCTTAAAGAAACTTCCTTGAGTTAAAGACAGTACTCCTTTTTGCGTGCATGTGTTTTTTTCTTCCTTTTTTTTTCAAATTCGAGGTATATTTTTTTGTGCTTTTCATTGCTGTTGTTGTTGTCGATTTTTAATGTTTTTTCCAAGACTGTGAATACTATTTTGGTTAGTGATTCGTTTTTTTTCATTAAAACGAAATGTTTTGATTTTCAAGCGTTTCGACACGCTGTTTTGGTGTTTTATATATATATATATATTAATTTAAAAAAAATTTAGTTCAAATCCAAAAATAAAATCGTTTAGAATTATGCAACTTAATCTAAGAAAAGACAAAAGCCACAATAAAATGATTTTTCTTAACAAAATTATGAACATATATGATATTACGAGAATGTCATCATCAATCTCGCAAGGTCATTACGTTCTCTGATTTCTCTGCAATTTTAACATAATATATATAAATATGTAAAGAGACTTCTCGTAAAATTTCATCTTAATCTAACGGTCAGATTAAGAGATATGATTGATATTGTAAAATTATTCATTATTTAAAGAAAAACACTATTTGGCCGAAAACGGAACGGGCGGAACGAAACCGGAATGTTTCGGCCGGTATTTGGTCGAAAAATCCAGAACAGACCGGAATTTAAACCGAGGTAAAAACGATATTATTTTGTCTTTTTTTTAACGGGTACGAAATATTTTGGCCGAAACAGAACGAAACGGACAACCATGGTTTATTCAGAGGAAAACCATGTGATATGATGCATGTATCTTGACTAATTTTTATTAACGTGGATGTTTGAACCAGCTTGTATGTATCTCGACTAATTTTATGAATCCTAAAATTAAAGATCATATAAATCCTTAATAATCATCATATTAACAACCACATGAATCGAAATTAATACCACATGAAACAAACTCTTTAATCTCATGTCTTTACCACTATGTAAATGTGTTTTTCATTGTTGTTTCTGTTGTGGATTTTAATGTTTATTTGGAGTGAAAGATTTTGGGACTCGGCGGAAAACAACGTGCTATGCTGCGATTGGTTGGATCAGTTGGAATAAAAAAAAAAAAGAATCCATCCAAAATCTACGTGTGTTTGCTATATATTGTACGGGCGGGGTATGACCAATGCATATGTTCTAATTATTTAGGCCTTTCTATTATGGATTGAAATTCGAAAGACTGTATAATTGGGCCATGAGCCTAGCATGCATGATTTGCTTTCATTGAAAAGTGGAGCTTAAAATACAAAAAAGTTTTTTTTTTTTATGGTTTGTTTAAAAGGGATGTTGCTTATGTTTTTATGATGATTTCTAAGAGTATTTTTTATATTGAAAAATTATATTATATGTTTAATGTTTTTCAATAGTTATAATGATATCGAAATGAAAAATATATTTGTTTTAACATATTTTAAAATACATAAATATTTTTAACTACAGTGTTAGGACACTTTTTTTTAAAAATAAAATATTATTTTTTATTTTTTAATTAATTTGATTGTATAATTTGGGTAGGAAACTGATCTCACTCTTATTTGAGAGAGAGAGAGAGAGAGAGAGAACTATACCTTATAAAAAAACAACTAACATAAATATTTTAGTGTTTCACTGTAATGATGAATAGTGAAATATTTTGATCTTTTACAATTTGTTTTTTGAGTCTTTTTTAATTCTGTTCTTCAATGTTGGATTTGATGATTATTGAACTTCATAATTTATTTTATATGGAGTTATTCTAATCTCATAGCTCGGGTTTAATAGGTTAACTCAGATTGAATCGGTTTATTTTTATGTTTTTTATTTTATTTTCTCCTCGTAAATGTTTTTTTTTTAATTCAAATCAGTAATCACTAGAGGGTCCATTTGTCAATCAGGCTAGGTCTGGTAAGGGAATTAAGAGATTTTTTTAATTTTATTTTTTAAATTAGATTGATTGAAATTTTGTATTTTTTCTATTGTTTTTTACTGGGTTATCACAGTCTCATAACTTAGATCATGAGTTTTTTAGGTTGTCTTGAGATTTTGGGGTCGTTTTTTAATTATTTTTTTTGTAATTTCATCATTTAATATTCAGTTGGTTGAGAATTTAATTATATATTTTTTGTTTATTTTCTTTATATGAAGTTATGTTGGTCTCATGATCAAGGTTTAACAAGTTAACCAAGATTAACTTGTGATATTCTTTTAAATGAGTTTTTTTTTAATTCAATCCTTCAATATTTGCTTGATCAATAATTATGCTTTATAATTTTTTTCATTTGTTTTTGTAGGGTTGCCATTGTTTTACAACCCATGTCGCATGCAAGCTTGATTTTCTTAGAGATTTTTTTTATTTTTTTTAATTTCATCATTTTTATATCAGGTTGATTGAGAATTAAACTTTATAATTTATTATATTTTGCTTTCTATGAGGTTATCACATGTTCATGACTTGGATCACAGGTTTGTTTGATTAACTAAGTTAATTTAGATGATTTTTTTATGTTTATTGAATTGATTTTTGTCTTTAATTTCATCATTAAACATTGAATTGATTGAGAAGTAAACCTCATAATTTTTTTTCTATGTTATTATTCTGATCTCATGACTAATGTTTGTCAGGTTAACTCAATTTATTTTCTTAATTGAGTTTTGTTTTTAACTTTATTATTGGATTGATCAAGAATTCAACTTAATGATTTTTTTATTAATTTATTTTCTACAAGATTATTAGAGTTTCATGACCTGAATTGTATATTTAGCAGACTAATTTTCTTATTTGATCCGGTAAATATAAGTCAATCCTGATAGATTTAACATGCTGCTGTTTTATTTTTATACTCATTATCAAGTTGTCTTTAAATTGCAAAATAAGCCATATCAATTCAATCTTAATATAATTCAACTTTTTTTAAATAAATAAATAAATATCAACAACATCTAAATATATTTATATTCCAAAAAAAAAAAAGACTACTCGCAGCATACAACATACAATTATTTATTTATAAGCTACATTAAAAAAAGCATATGGTCTGGCATTTGCATTTAAGGGTCCTTCAATTAACATGGCACATATAACCAGGCATCCCTTGCACCGAATAGCATCCCATTCCACCCACCTCTCAATTATCCACTGTCCAAAACCTGGACTCTGCGAGGCCTCCATTTCTACTGGAACTCGAGAAAACGAGCTCTCATCTCTAGATATCTACTGCATATTAATGGGTTCGGTGGCATTTAATCGAGCATCAACAGGCTGATGTTTCGTTCTCGGCCTCCTGACACAAACAACACGTGTCAAGACTGGTGGCATTATCATCAACAGGGCATGGCAATATGCTGGTAATGATCAAAACTAGGTTAAGATTGATAGATGGCTCGAGGCAGACTGGTAACCCATTTTCAGACAGACAGAGAGGAATGAGAATAGCAAGGAGGATGAAAGTAAATGAAGTGATTGTGGTTCTTTTAGCACTTCTTTTGCTAACCGAGCCACTCTCCGAAGCCATACCTCGCTTCAAACACCAGGAAATTACCCAAGGCAAAGATAAAGAAGAGAAGAGAAGCAGCAGTGGCAGTGGCAGTGGCAGCAGAGGTGGTGGTAGACGGAGCAGAAGATCAAGGGGATCATCCAACTGTGACCCATTATTTCAGTACCTATTTGGAACCTGTGGCCAATGGCCTTTCCCAACTCCGCCCTCGCCAGACAATCCATTTCAGCCCTCACCAAGACCCTCCCCTCCTAGGAGGAGAGCTCCACCGTTGCCTCCTCTAGTGCCTTCTCCTTCTCCTCCACTTCCGCTTGTCCCGTCTCCACCACCAGCAGTGCAGCCTCCTTTAGTCCCATCCCCACCACCTTCTTCATCGCCGCCAGCGTCACCATCCCCTCCTCTACCACCACTGGTTCCTTCTCCACCGCCACCAATACCATCTCCTCCTCCAGCACCATTAGTATCCCCACCACCTCCGCTAGTCCCTTCACCACCACCACCAATACCATCTTCTCCTCCACCACCTCCGCTAGTCCCTTCACCACCACCACTGGTTCCTCCTCCACCACCACCAACAATACCATCTCCTCCTCCACCACCACCAGTATTCCCACCACCTCCGCTAGTCCCTTCACCACCACCACCTGAAGCGACACCATCACCAATAAATCCATGGCTATTACCTCCGCCTGAATTCACACCTCCGCCACCACTAGTCCCTATATTTGATCCACCAACAGAACCAGACGTACCACCGAATGACGAGTTTACACTAGCACCACCATTGGTTCCAATAATTGACCCACCAACAGAACCAGTTATGCCATCACCAGATGATCGATGAGTTTACACCATCGCCACCATTAATCCCAATATGTTCCCCACTGAGTACCGATCAACCAAATTTGCCACCAGATAAATTTGCACCACCACCACCATTGCCCTTATTTAATCCAACTCCTCTAGCTCCCATATTTTCTCCACCAGTACCTGACGATCAGCCTCCACAATTTCCTTTACTGCCACCAAAAGAACCATTTACATTCACTCCACCTATAGAATCAGCCACCCCAAATGCACCTGACCTTTATTTCCCACCGCCTTCAATGCCTGAAATACCAGAGAATCCATAGGAGCCACTGCCATTTCCTAATTACGTGCCGCCAGCACCAGATGCTGCATAAAATCTCCATCCACTTCAGCTTCTACAACCACCAATTGCTCTTCCATTGAAGCACTGAATGCTTTTTTCTTTTTTTTTTAATCTTTGAACTAGAATTAATCTGTAAAAAAGAAGAAGAAGAAAATAGTTCACTTTGAATCGAGAAAAATGGTCGTTGTTTTGTATGTTCACTTTCAATCAATTAAGATACAAATACTCTTCATCGACCAAATAAAATGAAATAGCAACAAAGCCCTCGTACTAATCCTAATGTTTATATCATCAATTTAGCAAATTGTTTCTTTTAAAAAGATCGGGTCTAAATTTATCTTGTGTTTATATCAAACTACAAACCCTAATTTAAAAGACTTTGATTTAAATTATTGGAGATGACATAAGGGATTTTTTTCATAAAAAAAATATTAACATAGTAAATTAAAAATACTGACAGAATAACATAGTTCTATAAAAAATAATAATTCAATAACATAGTTTCAACTTGTTCCATTTTCTAATCATGAATATCGTAGTTCTGAAACACAATAATTTAATTTATTATGATCTAAATTGTTATATATTATGAAATTGGTTTTTAATATTAATTATGGTTTTAAAACATGATATTTATTTAATATTATATTTTTTAATTTCTAGCGCTCGCAAGAGCGAAGGTGGTATCTTCATGAATGGCTGCAATACGTCTTCTGATTCGTTAACAGATGAGATTGCTGATTGCCTTTTCTACAAAAGTGAGCATACTTGTTGGTCCGATGAATTTTCAGTGTACAAGTACGTGCGTCTATAATATTATGATGTAAAAATATTTTTTATTTGAAAATATATTTAAAATAATTTTCTTTGATTTTTTATATTAATATATTAAAATTATTGAAAGACATTAAAAAATATTAATTCAATAATATTTCAAATAAAACATATTTTTAAAAAATACATAAAAAATATTTTCAAATGCAAAAATAATTAGTGAATAAGTAAATTATGCATAAATAAAAAAGTTATAAGAAAAATAAACATTCGAGATAGTAGCAATGATTGTTTTTTAAAGTAATTTTCTTTCAAATATATTATAATATATATATTTTTTTATAAATTTATTTTTAATATTAATAAATCCAAATTTCGTACTAAATTTGAAAAAAAAACCTCTGCGGGCCAAACACTCTATAGACAAATAACCTTTTTTCTCAACTAGGAAAAAAAGAAAAGAAAAGCATGGATAATACTTTATTTATAAAATATTTTGAGTGTTAAATAATTATAATGGTAAACTTATAAAAAAAATTTATTGAATTTTTAAATTTCTGGCTCATTATGTTATTGTGTAAAGTAAAGTAATTATATAAAAAATATAATTTAAAATAAAAGTTTTAAACATAAAAAGAAAGTTTATTGTGTTTAAAATAAAAAATGTTTTTCTTTTTAATAATTAAAAGAGAGCGAGAGAGAGAAATAGCAGAGGGGGCTGAAGGACCTTTTCAAATTTTGAAAAAAAAAAGGCTAATCATTTATAGTTATTTGGTATTGTAATATCAATTGATTTTTAACATATTTTGTATTTAAAAGTATATTAATTTTATTAAATTAGCATATCAAAAAATAAATAAAAATATACTCATTTGTTTTTAAAAGCATAAAAACAAATAGAATTTTAAAAGCGCAATTACAAAGAAAACGGGGGGGAGCTTGCTGATTCTCTTCTCCAGCAACCATCCTTTCAAATCACTCGCTCTCGTTTTCTCTTCTTCTCTCATCCCAATTTCGAACTCTCAAATCCACACAAGAAACATGACAGATCGATCCACTGAATTACCACCGGAATGCTGGGAGTTGATTTTCAATTTCCTTGACCACGACCGTCACTTCGAACCCCTCTCTTTAGTCTCCACTCAATTCCTCTCTATGACCAATCACCTCCGTCGTTCCTTGATAATCTCCTCCCGAACATCCCCTTTCCTTTCAAATATTTTCCAAAGATTCCCAAATCTGAAAGGAATTGAAATCCGTGAATCCGATGAAGACCTCGATTACCTTCTCCATCAAATCTCCAATTCAGGGCTGGACCTTGAATCCCTCACTCTCTCTAGCCAAGAGCAATTTTCCTTGATGAGTTTGAGAGAATTGGGGTTGAGAATGAAAAATATGAGGAAATTTAATTGCTCGGAAACGAATTGTCTACAAGATACTCGTCTTTTTGAAATTGGGAATTCGTTTCCATTGCTTGAAGATCTTAATATTAGCTTTCCGCAATATAATTCGCGTTTTGATCCAATTGGGTCTTTAGATTTGCAGCGTTTTTCAGGGATTGTAACTGATGAAGGGATCATTCACTTGTCAATGAAGCTCAGGAGTTTGCTTAAGATTGATCTTTCTGGTAACCATTTCATTACTGATAAATCACTTCAGTTTTTATCGGAGAATTGTTTGTTGTTAAGGGAAATATTGATTCGTGAGTGTGATTTTATAACCCAGAATGGGATTGGCTCGGTTATGCGTAGATGCAATAATTTGAATTATATTTCGGTGGATGGAATTGGAATCCCTTCTATTGAACTGTATTTCCAGGAATCATTTGCGTTTGCGAAAAAATTGTGTGAAATTAATCTCTCACATTCGTTTATCTCCGATGAATTGCTTTCTTCGATTGCAAACGCCTGTCTTCCACTAAAGAAACTGACTATCTGTCATTGCTATGATTTCACTTTTGTTGGAGTTTCTTATTTGCTGTATAAGTATCAGTTTCTTGAATACTTGGATCTTGAAGGAGCAAATTTTTTGACCGATGAGTCCATGATTGATTTGTGTGAGTTTCTTCGGAAGCTGACCTTTATAAACCTTAGTTTATGTTCTAAGCTGACGAGTTCGACCTTCTTTATGCTTGTAAGTAACTGTTCCTCGTTGAAAGATATCAAAATGGAGAGAACAAATCTAGGGGTGGAAGAGTTTCTAGTGGATTTTGGAATCAACCCCTGTGTCATGTCTCTAAACTTGGCCAGGAATGAGAGTTTGAGTGATGAATGCATAAAAAAGATTGCATTTTGTTGCCCCCATTTGCAAGAGCTCAAGATCAGCCATTGTCCTACTATTACAGAAGAAGGGATTATAGAAGTTTTAAGGAGTTGTGGTGAAATAAGACATTTGGAGATGAATCGTTGTTCAGGGATAAAGTGTCTGGATATAGACTTTGAACTTCCTAAGTTGGAGGTTGTGCAAGCAGAAGGACCAGTACTGGATGATGAAGCATTGATGATGATTGCAACGAGATGCCGTGGATTGATGCATTTGAACCTGGAAGGTTGCCTGAATGTGACGACAAAAGGGGTAAATGGAGTAGTGCAATGCTGTATGCGATTGAGGGAGATAAATTTGAAGTGGTGTGATAATGTGAAAGTTGATATCATACCAAGAATGGTTTTTTCAAGGCCATCCCTGAGGAAAATTATCCCACCGTGTAGATTTATTCCTACTGATAAGCAGAACAAGCTTTTTCTGCGTCATGGATGTTTAGTTTGCAGAGGCTAGTTTTCTGAAGCTCATGGCTTGGCTCTCTTCAAGTTGATTGAATATTATAGTTTTCATTTTAATTACTACTGTGAAAAATCTGCTCGCGAGATTGTATATGTTTTCAAGAATCACGTTGCTAAGTACCATTTTCTTATTTTTCCATTTTTCTACAAAGCCTTGGTCGATGCATGATAGAACTGATAGTAGTAGTGCAGACTTGCAATAAAACAATTCACACGCCAAGTGTTTATTGGTTGTAAACTAAGTACTCTACTTGAACTAGCCTTGCATATGTGTTAGTGTAAAACCTTGAGCGGGGTTTTGCCTACAATTCTTCTAACTGTGATAAATGTTTTTTTTCTTTCTAATCATGGATCTCTCTGATTCTTGGGCAAGTTGATTGCATAACCAGGGGTTGCTGTTTAGTTTTATGCTATTGTTTTCTGTTAGGTTTAGAGATTGTTACTGATTTTCCTTGGAATCATCACCCTGTGTAATGGATCTATTAAACAAACAGCCCATGCAGCTCTCTTTTCTGTAAGGACTGATCCATCTTCTATGCGTTTCTAAATGTTAGCTGCTCTTATGTTCTTTCATCGGGGTATAAACTTTGCAATTTAAATCATCACAGAACATCATTTGCTTGTTAGTATATTATAATTATATATATGCAATGTTTTAGCATAGGTTTCGTAGAAAATTCTTTTTTCTTTTTTCGTTTTTTTGAAATGATGATACAATGACTGAAATATAAGTGTTCATATTAGTCATTTAAGATAATAAACGAGTATTAAGATATGACAACCTAAATTTCAGTCTCTAGATAATGATTTCAAAACTATTTTTTTTTTGAAAAAGGTACATGAATAGAGGGAGATGGTATTAGAGTGGCACAACTGACTTTTGTTTTTAGAAATATAGTAAGATAATATATTTTTTAATTTTAAAAATTTATTTTTATATATATAACATTAAAAACAATCTAAAAAAAACATAAAAAAATATAAAAAACTCATTTAAAACTAAAAAAATAAACATAAAAACATTGCTGAACAACGATACAAAAAACACTATGATGTAGGAAACCTTTTATTCCCTCACTTCAAACGTCGATTTAGGGAACTTGAAGAAGTGGTAAAAATAAATAAATAAATAAAAAACAACTCCAAAATCTTTTATAAAAAACGATTATTAATAACATAGTGGAATTTATTTTTCTTTTCAAGTTTCTTTACCAAACTGCCGTAGTGTTGTCGGTCATATTTTTTATCAAGCGGTTGGTCCATGTAATTATTGATTGGATTTGAATGGACTGCTGCTGAGTTCTATGGGCATATGTTCTGTCCGCTCTTTACCTTTATACTTCGGAATTGTTTTTTATTTGGTTTCAAAAACATTTTTTTTTAAATATTTTAATTTTTATTTTAAATTATTCTTTTTGGTTTTTTAATTATTTTTATATTCTGATATCAAAAATAAAAAAATAATATTTTAATGTTTTCCAAATAAAAAATATTTTAAAAAACAAACAAACAAGGTAAAGTTATATCAACATGGGCGATAGAAAACGTGTCTTTGAATAGGCTATTGTAGGGTTATATCAACAATAAGATATTAAAATTGGAGAAGGAACAAGCAAGGTAAAGTTATACTTCATTATAAAAACAATAAATTCCTTGGTATTCTTTTTTTATGGTTTGTTGTACAGCGCTGCTTGATAAATATAAAAAATCATTTTTGATATTATCATATTAAAATAATTTAAAATAAAAATAATATTTTTTTTTAAATATTTTTGAAACACTGTAACAAAAACATATTTCAACGTAATCACAAACAGAATAGGAGCGAAATCTATGAAAAATATTGATCTGCACCAAGGTCAAAGAGGACTCCCACCTTTTCTTTTCTTTTCTTTTCTTTTTATATGAATATAAACAAACAAAAACAGAATGATTGCAATAAATAAATAAATAAATAAATAAATAAATAAATAATAATGATGGAGACAGATAACAACGTAACAATTATATTTTATTTTTTTTAAATACCATAAGTGTACTTTTGTCTTGTAATTTTTCACACCTCTTGTACGGATATAGTTTTTAAAAGTACATCGAAAAAAATGTCAAATCTGAATAGCATCATGAATGATCCCGCATGCTACCGTTAGTTGATTGATCTTTATATTTTCCCACAACCCCATTATTCTTTATATATATATATATATAAATCTCAGCTAGCTCATTAACCTGTAATTTGAATTAAATGTTAAAAAAATCAAGTGAAAATGAACATGATTCAACTTATAATTCAATTAAATCTTGATTTGATTTTATATAAAGCAACTATTTTATTTTAAAAAATATATATTATTTTAATTGGCATAAATTAACTCGAGCTAATATATATATAATATGTAATCCTACCAATACGTGAGCTGGATTTAAATATAATAGCTATATAAATTGAAAAAAAGTCACATGGAGTGATATCACACAATTTTAGTGGTTGATGTGAAGACATTCACGTGGGTAATTTTAAAAGTTATAATGAAATGGCATCATGAATGATCTCACATTTCTAAATAGCATCATGAATGATCTCACACGAATGGCACATCTCCGTGGTTACATTCTGTGGAAACCCTAGCAGACAAAACCTTTTCATGTCAGCATAAAAATACTAAAATGTGCGGAGAAATTAAGGTAGAAGAACTATAAAACTTGTAGACAAAGCAACTGCAGACGTTCTTCCAGGCAATTTCCCATGCTTCAACATCCATATTCAACTCGTAATTCAGTTCCGTTGGATGAAGATGATACAATTTTGAAAAAACTTTCTCCCCTAAATTTCCGTTGAATAAAAAAAGTCAACATAAAAAATATCTATTGTTGATGTTTTTTTTAACTATAATACTTTTATTTATTTATTTATTTATTTATTATGAACTTAAATTCGATGCACCCATTTAATGAAATTTACCAAGGATTAAAAGCATTAAAAAAATATTAAGAAACATTGTTACCATTACTGCTATACTTTCATGAAATATAAAAATTGTTTTTTTTTGTTTTTAAAATTATTTTTTATGTAACAATATAATATACCATTTTTTTATTTTATAATATAATAAAAAAAAAAGTAAACGATATTAATAAATAGCATCAATCCAACTCGGAATGCTTTTCCAAAACCAACGGTAACCTCACATAAAAAAACAAATTTTAATTTTCAATAAATATTCATGATGAAAACTGAAAAAAAAAATGCTACCCGGAAAAGAAAAATATTCTAACCACAGATTGGAAATAAAATACACTGTGGTCAACTTGTTGAAATAAGAGGAATCAAATCTTCTCCCTTCCCACGTTCCCCCCTGTATATATTAACAGAGATGTGCACAAAGTTGACTTCAAAATAAAAGCCGCTATCCTATTCTTACGTATTGACATTTTGTCCTAGATTTTGCATGGCTCCACTTCAGGTTACTTTGTTTCCCTTGGAGCTCAAGGAAACACAACCTGGGTTATGATTGTTTGCCAAGATTTCTTGTTCAAAAAAGCCGCCGGTACTGGACGAACAGTCAAGTTTTACTACTATATATATCCTGGCATTTCGTACTAATTTTTTCATGGTCGCTCCACTACAGTTGCCCTTGAAGCTGAAGAAAACACAATCTGGGTTGATTCATTGATTCAAGTTCCAAAACCAAGAAAAAATAGGAAACAAAATCTTGGATTTGTTTTGTTTTTAGCTGTTGTTTAAAAACACTGATCCATTATCAATGGAGAGTGCTGATATTTCTAGAGGCAGTGATAGTTTTAGAGGTAGTTCTAGAAGAGATTTGTCAGTATGGAGAAACAGCACTGTGGAAGTGTTTTCAAGATCTTCAAGAGAAGAAGATGATGAAGAGGCTCTAAAATGGGCTGCGCTTGAGAAACTACCTACCTATGATCGTTTAAGGAAAGGTATTTTAACGAGCGCGTCGAGAGGTATAATCAGTGAGGTAGACATCGAAAACCTTGGAGTCCAGGAGAGAAAACAGTTGCTTGAGAGGTTGGTCAAAGTTGCAGACGAGGATAATGAGAAGTTCTTGTGGAAACTCAAGAACCGTATTGAAAGGTTAAAAAACTATCCTTTTTTCTCTCCTTTACTATGTATGTTTACTCTCATTCATAGCATAACTCGACAAGGGATCGATTGATTTTTGTTTTAAAAAAGATATTTTGCTTTTCCTTTCTTGTTTGCTGTTTGGTAGATGGAGTTCTTGATTCGTGTAATAATTGGTGTTTCAGGGTTGGAATTGAGTTTCCAACAATTGAAATTCGGTACGAGAATCTAAATATTGAAGCAGAAGCTTACGTAGGAAGTAGTGCTTTGCCTTCATTCGCTAAGTTCTGTCTAAATATACTAGAGGTAACTACATTTCCATCCAAGAACACAGCACCAGTTATTGTTTCTGAATTATGAATCATAAGATAGAACTCTTTTTCTATGTTCATGCATTTCTTATTAACCAATCACTTTTCCATCAATTTTGAAGGGTTTTTTCATTGCTCTTCATGTCCTTCCAAGTAGAAAGAAGCCACTCACCATCCTTAAGGATGTTAGTGGGATCATCAAGCCATCAAGGTAAAGATGATCAAGATGTAAAATTCTGTTTTCTTAAAAATTATTTCAATAAATAATCATGATTCCCATTCCTAATTTCTGTGCCATCTGCATGTTTTAGACTGACTCTGCTTTTGGGCCCTCCAAATTCTGGGAAGACCACCCTGTTGTTGGCATTGGCTGGAAAGCTTGATCCTAGTCTGAAGGTGGGGATATATTCTTGTAAATTTGTACATTCCTTGAGGATTTAGCTCTGGGTTTTCAGTTTTGATCTGAGAAGCTGAGTTCTTCTGTGCAGTTTTCTGGTCATGTGACTTACAATGGTCATGAGATGAACGAGTTTGTACCGCAAAGAACAGCTTCCTATGTCAGTCAACATGATCTCCATATAGGAGAAATGACTGTGAGGGAGACTTTGGAATTCTCTGCCAGATGCCAAGGGGCTGGACACCTACATGGTTAGAATAGAGGGATAAATTTTCGTTGCAAATTCCATCAGAATCATAATTCACTCTGGTGATCTATTCATAAACCAAACACTGCTAAATAAAATTCCTGGCAATTCACAGATTTGCTGGTGGAGCTGTCGAGAAGAGAGAAAGAAGCCAACATTAAGCCTGATCAAGATGTTGATGTCTTCATGAAGGTGACGAATGATATTACTATTTTGCCCATCAGACCTCTCTTAGAATAGTTGACCTCGCTAAAATAAGCTACGATGATTTGGAAAGTAACTGTCGTTTTCTGATGTTTCTGGTATTACAGGCAGTAGCAGCAAAGGGTCAAGAGGCCAATGTCATCACCGATTACGTCTTGAAGGTATTATTTATCAATTATACTACACAAATGTCATGTTTTCATCAGAAACCGTGAACAAATATCTGAGCCTTTTATGCTCTCTCTGTCTGAAAATTACAGATATTAGGATTGGAAGTCTGCGCAGATACTTTGGTAGGGGATGAAATGACAAGGGGTATATCTGGAGGCCAAAGGAAGCGAGTTACAACCGGTAAACATTTCCAAAAGTCCATTCTCATATCAAGAACAATCATTCCATTTCATTCTCCATTTGATGTAAGAAAATCTTCAATGATCTGTCGTAGGGGAAATGCTGGTCGGGCCATCAAGGGCGTTGCTTATGGATGAGATTTCTACAGGCCTCGACAGCTCAACAACTTACCAAATTGTGAACTCATTAAAGCAAACTATTCAAATTCTCAATTGCACTGCTGCAATCTCACTTCTCCAGCCAGCACCAGAGACTTATGATCTCTTTGATGACATCATTCTCCTGTCAGATGGCCAGATTGTGTACCAGGGTCCTCGTGAAAATGTGCTTGGATTTTTCGAACATGTGGGCTTCAAGTGTCCTGACAGAAAAGGCGTGGCAGACTTTCTGCAAGAAGTAAGCATAAACAGGGCTTTTTTTTACATGGAACCTCTACGACAATAGGATCTCCTATTCTCGATAAAAAAAAAGCCTTATGTAAGTGTCACGATCTTAAGGAATAATGAATAAATTCATTGCAGGTGACATCAATAAAAGATCAAGAGCAGTACTGGGCAAGAAGAGATCAGCCTTACAGGTTTGTCACGGTCAACGAATTTGCTGAGGCATTTCAGTCATTCAATGGAGGACGAAAGATCGCAGATGAGCTTTCAGTCCCATTTGACAAGACTAAGAACCATCCAGCTGCATTGGTGAACACAAAATATGGAGCTGGAAAGATGGATCTGCTTAGAGCTAACTTCTCGAGAGAATACTTGCTCATGAAGAGGAACTCATTTGTCTACATCTTCAAAATATGCCAAGTAATTATCGACAGTTGCTACGATTTCCAAGTTTCTTTTTACTCTCAAATTTTGCATCCAATGTGACACTTTTTACTGATCTTCTTCTACCAGCTGATAATAGTGGCATTGATTTCCATGACACTCTTTTTTCGGACCGAGATGCACCGTGATACAGTTGCCGATGGAGGAATTTATACCGGCGCTTTGTTCTTCACTGTGATCATGATCATGTTTAATGGTATGTCAGAGCTATCTATGACCATCGCCAAGCTTCCTGTGTTTTACAAGCAAAGGGAACTCCTGTTCTTTCCTCCATGGGCATATTCAATTCCTCCATGGATCCTGAAAATCCCCATCACGTTTGTTGAAGTTGCTGCATGGGTGTTCTTAACCTATTATGTAATTGGATTCGATCCAAATGTTGAAAGGCAAGCAAAAATTCTTTTTTTTGTTTTTTTTTTTTTGTAAACTTTGCACAAGAATCCATTCTGATCCAGCTTTTATAACAAGGTGGTGTTTATTTTCTTTCAAAAAACATTTCAGGTTCTTAAGGCAGTACTTTCTGCTTTTGCTAATTAACCAGATGGCATCCGCCCTATTTCGATTTATTGCTGCAACTGGAAGGAACGTGATTGTTGCTAACACTTTTGGGTCTTTTGCGCTACTTGCACTTTTTGCATTGGGTGGCGTCATCTTGTCACGAGGTATGATGATTATACTATTCTACTTAAAGATTATATTTTGCAACTCAAACTGGAGAAATTATTTATCAAGTTTTTTGGTTTAACGCCGCAGAGCAAATAAAAAAGTGGTGGCTATGGGGTTACTGGCTTTCACCATTGATGTACGGGCAGAATGCGATAGTAGTGAATGAGTTCCTTGGACATAGTTGGAGTCATGTAAAGTTTCTTGAACTCGCCATTCATATATTTGCACCTTTGGCTCTCAATATTAAAAACTGATACCTGAAATTGTTTTTGAAATCACAGATTCTTGAAAACTCCACAGAACCACTAGGAATCCAAATTTTGAAGAGTCGCGAATTTTTCACAGATGCAAATTGGTATTGGATAGGAGTAGGGGCAATAGTAGGATTCATGCTACTGTTCAATATCTGCTTCGTTTTGGCCCTCACTTTCCTCGATAGTAAGTGTCATTACCTGCTCAACTTCTTGCTTCTTGAAATCTGGAGCTTATGTTTATATATTGCAAATTTATGGCGGCAGCATTTGAGAAGCCTCAAGCTTTTATATTCGAAGAATCAAAAAGGGAAGGTTCTGTAGGCAAAACAGGAGGAGCTGTTCAGTTATCAAACCATGGAAGTGGCCACAAAAGCAATACAGGTAAAAGAACTCAATTGATGAAGCGCGTTTGTGGTCCCTTCGTTTCCTAGCCTATCAGAAACTAACTCCCAATACATTTGCAATCTACAAGCAGAGAATGGAGATGAAATTAATAGAAATGGTTCGGCGTCCATTGGTGAGGCCAGCGATAACAGGAAGAAAGGAATGGTTCTTCCATTTGAACCACATTCCATCACATTTGATGATGTTATTTACTCCGTTGACATGCCACAGGTATCAAAATTTAGCAAAAAGAAGATCATATCTTGCTTTGATGTGATATTTACAGAGCATGAACAAACTGATCATCTTGTATTGAAAATTTCAGGAAATGAAAGTTCAAGGAGTGGTTGAGGATAGATTGGTGCTTTTGAAGGGTGTGAATGGTGCTTTCAGGCCTGGCGTCCTTACAGCTTTGATGGGTGTTAGTGGTGCCGGAAAAACGACTTTGATGGATGTGCTGGCAGGTAGGAAAACCGGTGGATATATTGAGGGAGACATTAAAATCTCTGGGTACCCGAAGAAGCAAGAAACTTTTGCTAGAATTGCAGGATACTGTGAACAAAATGACATTCACTCGCCACATGTTACTGTCTACGAATCCTTACTCTACTCAGCCTGGCTTCGTTTACCTCCTGAAGTTGATTCTGAAACCAGAAAGGTAGCTTCCCGTTTTCTTAAAAATACTTCAGACATCTGTGAATTTTTCCCCTTCCAGTGCTTGTCATCCAATCAAGTTCAATCAACTTGATTAGCATTACCAAGTTAAACTATCACTTCGATTTTATGAATTATCCTTGGATCAAGATCAACGATCCTATTCTTTCTACATAAGAACGGTGCTGCTGAAGTTGATCTAACATAATGTCTGTGCTAGAAAGCTTCCGTTCAACTCCTCTGCTTCCAGAGGTTTCATGTAATGGTTTTTTTGTCAGCTACACGTGATTGACTTCTCCATTTCCAAAATTTGTTTCAGATGTTCATTGAGGAAGTCATGGAGCTTGTGGAGTTGGATTCGCTGCGCAATGCATTAGTTGGGTTGCCTGGTGTGAATGGCTTGTCCACTGAGCAGCGCAAGCGGCTAACCATTGCAGTAGAGCTAGTTGCAAACCCTTCCATCATATTCATGGATGAGCCGACTTCAGGGTTAGATGCCAGAGCTGCTGCAATCGTGATGAGAGCAGTAAGAAACACTGTGGACACAGGAAGAACAGTTGTGTGCACCATCCACCAGCCCAGTATAGATATATTTGAAGCTTTCGATGAGGTAAACGAAAAAAATGCTAAAAACTATCTGGGCTAGAACTTTGTAATGAGTGTATCCCCATAATAAGCTAATTTGTTACCACGGCATTGCAGCTATTCCTGATGAAGCGAGGAGGAGAAGAGATATATGTGGGGCCATTGGGTCACCACTCTTCCCATATGATTAAATACTTTGAGGTATGTTAATTCGATTTGATCAATAATCAAACGACACAAACAGTTGTGAGCTTCTTCTAACCTCTGCTCAAACTAACTATTTATTGACCTTTCTATCTGTGAAGGCAATTGAAGGAGTGAGCAAAATAAAAGATGGTTATAATCCAGCAACATGGATGTTGGAAGTCACTGCTTCATCTCAAGAGATGGCTATGGAGATTGATTTTGCTAATATTTACAAGAATTCAGATCTGTTCAGGTCAGATAAAGCTTTTCTTTTACGTGGTAAAACTGAAAAACATTCTAAAGCCATCCCAAATTAGTTTCGGCATGAAATAGTAAAGCATTTGATTAAAAATTTGGAGTTGAATTTGACGAAAGTTTGCCGCTGATGCGTGGCATAACTCAGGAGAAACAAAGCTCTCATTGCGGAATTGAGCACACCTGTTCTTGGCTCGAAGGACATTTATTTCCCTACACGGTATTCGACATCATTTTTCACACAATGCATGGCTTGCTTGTGGAAGCAGCATTGGTCATACTGGAGGAATCCACCTTACACCGCCGTGAGATTTCTTTTCACGACCTTTATAGCCCTGATGTTCGGAACAATGTTCTGGGACATTGGCTCCAAAGTGTAAGTCACGATGTGGAACTCAAAAACAATTTTAACAGTTCGGGTTTTGATGGCCCGCAACACTCTACCTACGTACTCATCTAAGTTATCTTACGAAATGTAGGAAAACCACCCAAGAACTTTCCAATGCAATTGGTTCGATGTACGCGGCAGTTCTCTTCCTTGGTTTTCAAAATGGAACAGCTGTACAGCCAGTGGTGTCCGTTGAAAGAACTGTCTTCTACAGAGAAAAGGCTGCTGGAATGTATTCAGCTTTGCCCTATGCCTTTGCACAGGTAAGAGCTCGTAAAGATAGCATCTAACAACTCTACTCATCAAGTAGAATTGTATGGACGTTTCGTTGACCAAACTTCATCTTATGTTGCAGGCCCTGATCGAGCTTCCATATGTTTTTGTTCAAGCTGCAGTCTACGGGGTTATAGTTTATGCAATGATTGGATTTGAATGGAGTGCTGCTAAGTTCCTTTGGTATCTATTCTTCATGTACTTCACATTATTATACTTCACCTTTTATGGAATGATGGCTGTAGCTGTTACTCCAAATCACCACATAGCTGCCATAGTTTCCACAGCATTTTATTCAATCTGGAACCTCTTCTCCGGGTTTTTAATTCCCAGAACTGTAAGTGTTTGCCATCTTAATTACTTCAAACATCGAGTTTCCTTCGCTGACAAGCTATCTTGTGGGCTAATATGTTCGTCATTTTCTCTGCTTGGTCAATCTATAACAGCGGATACCTATATGGTGGAGATGGTACTACTGGGTATGCCCCGTGTCATGGTCCTTGTATGGATTGGTTGTATCACAGTATGGAGATCTACAGGAACCCATTACCGCAACTCAAACGGTGGAAGAATATGTCAAGGATTACTTGGGTTTTGACCACGATTTTCTTGGAGTAGTTGCGGCCGTGGTTCTTGGGTGGACAGTCCTCTTTGCCTTCATATTCGCCTTTTCTATAAAAGCCTTCAACTTCCAGAGGCGATAGAAAATTTCTTTACATGATTCGATTTTATTTTGTTTATTTTTACCCTTTTTATGTAAGGAATTGTAGCTCCACAAGCTACACATTTAATCTCTAAGTTTTTCATGAGTCTATTTGTTACTTGGTCTTTCTCGCTCTGTCATTCCCATACAAGGGATAATGGCTAGTACATACCCAGTGCATAACATCGGGAAAGTGCAAGAAAGGGTGGGGGGAGCTCGAAAAACACTCGCATGTCACATTCAGCGAACTTTATTGGTTATATTCTTGCATATTTGCTATTGTATTTTAAGCTTTGTTTGTTTTCAAGCATAAACTAATGTGGAAGTGTTAAGAACACCGTCCATGCTAAAAAATAAGTGACGTGAATGACACTAAATCAACATTTAGGCTAGCTCTTGAGCCCAACTGGAATAAATCTGTGTTTGATTTCTGGATCCCTGCACCTTTTACTTTACTCCTCGTGACTTAATAATTCTTGCATGCTCTCTAGCTTTATTTTTACTTGTCACTGTCAAATTTATTTACATAAACACTCCACATTTCAAAAATCCCCCCCCCCCCCCCCCCCCAACAGTACTAAAATCTGTTCAAGCTGACAGCCGGCCAAACAACCAACATTCTATTTTAAACACAAACTAGTATTATTCAGCAAATCATGCCCTTTAAGAGATTTGCATAATTCCCTTCTTTAAGTTCCATTAATTCCGTAAATGCGGTGTCCAGGCATTTTCTACTTTCACTGCCATTGGACTTGAATATTTCAATAATCATAACTTCAATGCAGCTTGTATGAGCATTGCTTGTTTCAGAACAAAAAATTATGAAAAAGGCGCAGAACAATTTCTTCTACAGAGTTCATAATTTTTTTTTTGGTAAAGTCAACTTACAGGTTGCCCTAGTTTAGGTCGCGGCATTATAGTCTAGTCAAGGTCTTGTGATCTGGATTGTCTCGGAGACCAAGTTTAGAAAGAACAAGGCAGTAAGAATCCCAGTCAGTCCTCCGGAGATACTTCAACAACTTCTTCCTCTTTTGAACCATCCCTATAAGACCCTTCCGAGAATGCTTATCCTACAATGGGAAAGAATATCAGAATAGCAGAAAAGATGGCTATCCTCTAAACACTAGAATGGGACAACAATTCTTCTAACATAAAAATCACCATGTAGAATGGTCTCAAAGTTGCAGTTAGTAGCATCACATCATTTAGTGAAGGCCATTTGGTAAACAACCATCTAGATGCACATCTCGAGAGATGGAAATTGGATAGCAGCCAAGGCAACATAAGGTTCTGAGTAATGACCCCACAAAATCCAGCAAAACTTTAGTGTCCGGGATTGTGGTGCAGGGTACTTTTCAAAATAGCTTTTCTCTTGAAAATACATCAAAATGATTTTTTTTCAAATATTTGTTTTTTACTTTTGAGACCAGCACCTCAAAAAGCACTAAAATAGCATAAATTTGATGCCTCAAAACCATCATAAAGCACTAAAAAAACATAAATTTGATGCCTTTTCAAGCCAAAAACACTTTTGAAAAGCACTTGAAAGCAAAAGCACTGATAACTTTCTACTTTGCAAAATCAAAAGCAAAAAATGAAGATGGGCACTATGTTTTTGCATCTCAGACATCTGCGTACTTGAACAAAGAAGTAAATATGTTTCTAAGGATGTTGATATAGGCAGTTTGTGTACTTTCTCTTAGCTATAATTAGGATAAACACAGTCACAACTAACATTTATCCCTTAACCCTAGTAAAATGGCATGTAAATGTGAATTCAAGCAGAAAGCATCAACACTCCAAAATAATAAAATGTAAGAAATAGAGGATTGTTTCAGCTCCAATTTCACCTTCTTGTTCAGAACCGAAGAGAGATGCTTGATCTTAGTTGTCAGTAGTGCCACTGCAAACCATTAAGAAAAAGGATAAAAACATATCTGAACAAAGAAAACAATGTGCATGCAAACTTGGTATGTACTAGAAGTTTCAATCAAGCTCAATTTTTCCCTTCTGTTGAAAATGATTCATGGAGGGAGGAAAATTCACCAATTTGGGTGAAAAACAAACAAAGAAGTTACACACAAAGAAAACTTGTTTGGAAAAAAATCTCAAATCAGTGCATTTATCAAAGTTTAGATGCTTAAATACAAGAGAAAGTGGTTGAAATAAGCGAGGTGATGAAAGTGAGATCAGGAATCAAGCTTCCAGAACTATGGAACTGGAAACAGCAAATAAATAACTCAATTTTCATATAATTGATGCAATTCACACTGCCATGCGAACTTTTCCACATTAGTTCTGTTAAGAGAATGATAAATAGTCAATGCTAGAAAATGGAAATCCATGTTCATTCACGTGTCCCCTGATTGTTCTAGGTAACAGCAACTCCATGTCTCTTATCCTTTGTCAGTTCAATAAATCTGCTTGATAATCTATTTGGCAGTCCAACCAGTGAATCCTTTAAAGTATCTGACACATCTGACAGCTAAATAATAAATTACAAAGTCTAAATAAATCTGCCTTGAAGCCCAAACCTTGAAGTATCTGATACATCTGGCTGCTAAATCATACTAAACAAACTCTAAGACGACATCCGTATTAACAAAAAACTGCCTTGTATTGCAATCATTCCAAAAAAAAGCAAAAGAAAAAAAGAAAAGCAACAAGATATACACTCACATTTCTTCTTAGGGTATACAAAGACCATGTCCTATTCGAGCATCCAATTCCATCGCAGCAAACCATCCAAAATTACCATGACCCAAGAGAATGAATCTAATAGTCCATAAACTAACTCCAAGAAAGTATCAAGCCCACAAAGGGTGAATAACAGGCTTGAATACTTCTTTACATAGCACTGCTAACCAAGATTATAGTTTGCTTTGAGGTCATTGGTTGAGAAATTCCATCACAATCAGCATCCCAAGCCAAAAGAGAGACTTGAAGTTGCTTGTGTGCATGGTTTTTTTTTTTCATTTTCATAAATTTAAGGGAATGCCAAGATCATAACATTTTTCCAGCCATGTTCAGGGTGCAGTACAAGGTTAACTTCTGAGTCAAAACACTAAAAATGGCATTCACAAGATGAGAAGACGAATAATAGTCCCAGAAGTAGGATACAATTAATACTTTTTTTTTCTTTTTCACAGCAATTTGCTTCAGTTAGCATAAGTATTGCACAACCAGAACACATCTTCAATGACACTTTTGTGAAATTAGCAAAGTACACAGATCCCAAAAATCAAACCACTAAAAATGGAATTCAAAAGAAGAAAAGACGAATAATAGTCCCAGAAGTTGGACACAATTGCATTTTTTCCCCTTTTTTCACAGCAATTTGCTTCAGTTCACTTAAACAGCCAGAACACATCCTCAATGGCATGCTTGTGAAATTAGCATAGTATACAGATGCCAAAGCATACAGCAATTTGCTTCAGGTTTATATTAATCACAATAAAACCAAAATGGAAAGGCCTTTACCTTGAACACGTGCGGATCCACAGTCTGACTCTGACATTTTAAATTCATCTCTAACTCTTGCAAGCTCAATTTTCATTTTCTCAGAAGAAGACATGTTATCTGGATGGAAATACTGCATAAACCATATATGAAGCCATCAGAGCAGTAAGACACTGACTATGGTAATAGTGATCAAGAAGAGAACTACTTCATGGATAATAAACACATCACTAAATCCCTTCAATTGTTTTCATCAGAAAACACAACCTTTCAAAAGGTTTCAGAAAAATTGTCAACTAAACTTCTAAAGTGGGAGACATGGAAAAAAAAACAAAGCCACTCTGGAATGTGATGCAAATATGATCCTATATAAAGACCCGGACCAAGTGTCCATGACTCTTAAAAGATGTATTCTTTTGTACATGTAAGAATTAAAACTAGAAGGGTAAGCACATTATATTGCAGAAACATTGTATCCTTGTTTGTATCATGGTTAATGTCAGCTAAAACTTTAAGGCAGTGGACATCATAATTAAAGTTGGGCAATACAAATTGTGAAGTCTGCTCAATGGTGCAGAAACAAGGAATCTTGTGAAGGTTCACATTTCCAAACGAAAAGCAAAATTAATATCAAATATATACTTGCCTTCTCAACCAAGTGCTTTTTTGGAGGCTGCAGCATTACATTTGAAGCACGTAACTGGCCCATGAGATTCAATCTCTGAACTGAAACAATAAATTTGACCCGTAAATAGTAAGATAAAATATCATCTCTCAATGTATAAAAACCATAGAGATGAGATTAGCATTTAGTATCATTTCATGCAGGATAAGAGCATGACAATGACAACATTTGCAGAAACATTTAGAAAAAAGAAGCAATTTTGCATCCATTTTCTCTCAGGGGATAAATCTAAAGGTTAAACAGAGCAATGTTTTTACAATCCTAAATTACCACGAATTCAATGCATTCTTCATCTTGTTTACAGAGACTAGCCCCCAAAAAGGAGTATAGAAACATATGCCAAAACTTGAGCGACATCACTTATGCACAAAGTGAAATAGCACTTCTCCTGATCAAGCTAAACAAAAATATTTATCTAACTAAGATCCACTGAAAAACAATATAAGTAGCTATCACCAAAACTCCAACAAAAAAAACTTTAAAAAAAATATCAAGAATCAACACAAAAAAAATACTCACCCGAATTCTTTATAGCCTTCTCATCATTGGACGCTTTCAACTTCACTAAACTCTCCCTCAAATCCCTATAGGAAAACCCACTAATCCTTGACTCTGTCTCCTTCTCCTCCATTTCCCTCAACTTCCTCAACCTCTCATTCAATTCCTTCAACGTAAACCACCCCTTTTCACCCCTTTTCACCGTTGGCCGCAAACTCCTCAACTTATCTCCCAACTCTCCATGACTATACATTTTCACAAACTCCGTACTCATTTCACCTTTTGCTCTCCCTTCCCCCTCCATTTCCCTCCCAAATACCGCACTCGGCAACCCCTCAGTCCCACCAATTATAGTCGACTTATTCATTGATTCATTTTCGTTTCCTGGCTTTAGCTTAAAACTCGAAAATGGCAATGCCCCAACGCGGCCTCTCCCAACCGCGGTATTGTTATTTTCACTACCACCCTTCATCTGCCTCAGACTTTCTCTAATTGCGTCAAATGTTAGCCCCCCTGAAATGGGTTGGTTAGCACTGATACCACCTGATTGATTGGTTCCATTACCACCAGTCGATCTGGCAAGAACATTTCTTTTATAAAGTTCTTGAAATGAGATATGTTGCTTAGAAGATGGATCCTGTGAGGAAGCAGCGTTAGGATCTCTAGGTGGTGAGTCAGAGGACCGAAGCCTGAATTCAGAGAGATTCTTTCTGATTTCATCATAAGAAGCAACATTGTTTGTGGGTTTTGAGAATGATTGGTTTGTTGAGTAAGTGGGTTTACTTGAAGGTGGAGAATTTGGCCTGTTTTCAGGGTTTTGTTGTTTGAGACTGGCTTTCACGTCATTGAAATAGCTAGAGAGAGAAGACTGTTGCTGTTGCTGTTGCTGTTGCTCTTGCTGTTGCTGGGGTTCGGAAACAGTGGGGTCGTCTGATGGAGTTGTGGAAGAGGAAGAGAAGAGGTGGATTAGATAAGGGTTAGAGAGGGATCTGTGTCTGGGTCTTGAAAGAGAGAGAGCCATTAGAAGTGGACAAGGACAGTGAGGAAGATGACTGGGGTTTTCTGAGAGTGTAGAAGCGAAGGAGAAAAGTGCATAGGGTTTATTCAGGGATATGTGCTTTGTTGGCTTAGACCGGGTTTAATGAGAGTTGGACCGGGTTTCAGGATGGGGCATTGCGAAATTGTTTGTCAACGGATTCACTTGTTAATGTATATATATGATATCTTATTGTAGGATGCTAATGCAACCTCAAAAAAATTGAAGGACTCCTATGTTTTTAAGAATATTAATAATGGATTGCAAGATGAGATTTGAACTTAATTCCTCATCTCCATCACTTTATAAGATTACTATTGAAAAAATAATAATTGGCATGATAAAATCACTTAGTATATTGCACTATTCATCATGGTTGTGTAATTAACTTTTTAACTTTCTAATAAAAAAAAAACAAATTACCGTTATTTTTATCTTTTTTATTTGATTAATTTATCATTTCGTTGATGGGAGATGAATTCATCTTTAAAATACACAATAAAATATTACTTTAGAATCTAAAAAAAAGAGTTAGTTAAGGGTGATTTGGTCTTTAAACTTTTAAAATGCATTGTGAAATGACTTTTATATCCTTGGAGGCTAAAAAAATTAAATAGATTTTAAGGTCAATTCAGTTTTTTTCTTTTTTAGTGAACATTATACAAGTCTGCACTCAAAAGCTAATAGCAAGTGATTGTGTGGGGGGCACTTTCATATTTCAGAGTTGGTTTTCTTGCAATTTAAATGGAGGGTAAAGGATAATTTGGTCTTTTATTAATTGGGAAAAAAATTGCATGTGCATATAATGCACTAACAATTGTGAACCTTGTGCACCTTTTAGGTGATATATACAACATTGCCTCATGCCAACACAACGATTTCAAGGGAAACTTTAAAAATAGTGCATTGTCTTCTCTCTAACAACGATGTCACACGTGTTGGAGGAAAATGAGTGAGTTTACTCTTTTTTCTCTCTCCCCTTTGCAAAAATATAAAGGTGTACTCTTGTTTTGTTTTTTTTAATCCAAATTGATCTTTATTCTTTTAAGTGTTATATGTTTTTTTTTTCAATTTCATTCTTACTATTTTATTTCATTTAACTTTTATATCAAATTCGATCATTGTTCTTTTTATTATTGTTTATTACTTTTTACACTTTTCTAATTGAATTTTGTTTTCAATTTACTTGTTTAACATTTAATTTTATTATTTTTTATATGAGATTTTAGGTTTGCATAACACTATATAGGGCTTCCACTCCGACTTCGTGAAATGGTATGATTATGTCTTCATCCATCAAATAGGTCAATCTACTTTGACACTAATTGATGCAACTTACATATAAATTTTGAGAATACTTTAGTATTTTATAGAATCAAAATGTTCTCTTGAAAATAAATTAGACATCCCTATTTATAGTAGTTCTAGATTTAAAATCCCTATAAAAAAAAGAATTTATTACTAAAGCTTAAATAACTAATGGATCCCATCTAATATGAGGATTTATAGAAATTAAAATATTAATTAAAAAATAAAAATCCTAAACTAGGTAGAAAAAAAGGATCAATTGCATCTTCAAAACCTAGAATCTTAAATTGTTAATGAAATGATATAAAAAATATTATTAGAATAAGAATATTAAAGAAAACTCCATATGTCATGTGTGTCTAGTAGTTGTACATTTAAGACATGTGTAGCTTATATGGTATAGTGGTAACAGTTACTTTTTAAAATGTCTTTCATTTATAAAAACACCAAAATAATATTTTTTTATATTAGCAAAATCAAAACAATTTGAAAACATTAAAACAAAAAAAAAATTAAAGTAAAGAGAAAAATTCAAAGAAAAATAAAAAAGAATTTCACACACATAAAAACAAACAAGCTAGTAAATCTTATAAAAATATGCTGTTTTAAAATATAAGTTTTAAAAAAATGTATCAACATTCCTCTCACAGTTTAGAAACATGAATTCTTTTAAAATTAGCAGCTTTAAAACCATGAGAATTCCCATGGGGAGGGATTTCATGCAAGATGACTGTTAAATAGCTATCAGAACAGAGTAAGGAAAGTCATACACAGCTCACTCCACCTTGGCTGGTGAAAAGAAAATGGCATGGGATCCAAAAACAACTTTAAAAATGTCTTCGTGTGTAGCTAGTTAATTATGATAATTTCTAAGAATATTAAAATAATTATTTTATTTTTAAAATTTTATTTTTTAACATCAACATATCAAATTATAAATATATATATATATATAATTAATTTGAAAAAATAAATAAAATAATTTTTATTTAAAAAAAAACACTTATAAAACATAAACAAAAATAGTTTTTTTTCAACTTATTCAAGCTACACTGAAACAACATATCACCCCACGACAATACCAATGATGTTTTATTCAACAGATTATTTCTGAATGATATCCCTCCGATGACAGCAGGTGCTACCAGCCCAACATGCCCAGAAGGGAAGCAATTATCTGCATCAAAACAGTTACAAAAATATTTATATTTCAAGGCCAACTACTGAAAAACAGCCCCCGATATTTAAATAGCATCGCAATCTATGTTTTACAACTGAAATTTCATGATAGTAATTCAAGTATATGCAGTGCCCTTGATGTAAATAACTTGTAGTTTTTTGTTTGGTGTAATGCTAATATCTTGTGTTTTTTCGTTGGTGTAATAGATTCATGTGCCCATTCATATGGAAGATGTAAGATGTGATAATGAAGAGGCTATTTATGCTGCAAAAGAAACTTCTCCGTAGAACACATTGCTTTCTAGCTTCAAGCAAAGTACAGTTGGAAAATGATATATTTGGAATGTGCTGTCTTTGAATTCAAAGCTTATTGCCATGCATGCGACTTGTGGGGTGCGGAATTTTTGAGTTGAATCTTCAAGAAAGTCCAAAACCCGAACCCTTTTGTATAAAATTTGATTGTTTGGGCATCTGCATTCAATGACAGGTGAGGAACAGTTCAGAATTCTCGAATGTTCAAAAGCAGATCTGCATACAGCACAGCCATTAGGAAATTTGAAAGGGTTACAGAAATGCGCTACTGGTGGTACCTTGTCAATTTTCTCCAGTCAAAGCTGACGATCTAGGAGACATTAGGATCGTCTTTTTGATCTGGTGCAACATCGACTGACAAAACCGAAGCAGAAACATCTGACAAATCATTAGAACTATCCTCTCCTTCTTGCAGAGCATCATCTGACAAGACTGGAGCAGGAAAATCATTTCCATCATCGTCTGAATCATCAGAATGATCAAGATTCAGCATTTGTATAAATTCACCAAAGCACTGTGGCTGCACAATCTCAAAATTGTGCTCTGGTTTATGCTGCTGATTAAATCGGCCTGACACTTCAGAGGGATTGTTGTGGCATGATTCACACACGTCAAACCCTATTTCCTCTGAACAGTCTTTGCATTTGTACCTCTTCCCAATTATTGGGATCATCTGTTATGAAAGTTCAAAGCTTTTAATTCACTAATAGAGCACTACCATAATGAAAATGAGATGCTAGACCAGTTTGCAATACTATGTATATTGTAAAAAGAAACTGAACTACCTATCAGTACTTGATGTACTTACTATGAACATTTACCATCTTTCGTTGTATAAAGCAACAAAAACCCAGTTTAGGATGACAGTAGCATTTACATTGTTGGCTAAATAAAAATTATATGTTCCTCTAATAAGAATGACATGTCTAACAAGAGATTTTGGAGAAGGGAATTCATTTCTGTTAAGCAATCGATGAGAATAAGCACAAGAATAGACACAGTGAGTGCAGGTAAGAGATTTTCTGAGGATAGATGATACAGTAACAAGTAAGAAAATGTCATCCTAATTCCGAGCATCCATTCAATAGAAGTGGCAAGCCTTCTAAAGGAAATTATGCATCTGAGATTGAAACTTGTTAATAAAAATTATGAGCTACTTTTGCAATTATCAGACAAGATAGACAAAGGGAACTGAAGATTAAAAACATTACCCCACAAGAATCACAACCAACTTCAATGTGAACCTCGGGTCCATTGCCAAAAATCCATGATGAATAAACCGTAGCAGATACTGATGATGACTGTGTACCTAATTGTTGAGTGTGTGCTGAACTTGAACCTGAAGTCAAGGTACATTCAATGCAAAAGGCACACAGTTATAAATAAAAATTGCAATATAATAATACTTTAAATGTGAACAAATTCAAGGAGGATCACCAACCAACAGATGCTAATGCAAACAAGTTGTGAGACCCTCAATGCGCAAGGTACCAAATCAAAATTTGCATGTGTTTGCATAAATTTTTTGAGATCTAAATGGATGGGTTAGAATCCCATTGGCATTCTAGAAAATGTGAAAATGGCAGGGTCAGATTTGAAGTAAAGTCAATGTTACATGGATTGGCTTCAATTACTCCTTTCCTTTCCTGATTGACTGACTTGTGAAAAAGAATCAGTTTAGAAAGGGTAATCGTGCAACTATTTTAGGTGTCATATACTACTTTTCCTTTAGATTGCTGTGAACAAATTCACATCATGTGTTTAAATGTGTGCAAGTTGGCTATTGGAGTATTTTCATCCCTTTTCAATTACAAAACATTCATGCTCTTAGCTTTCCATGCTAGAGCAAGCAAGAAAACTACATGTATGAAAACATGATGTGCAGGCACCCACGTGCACCCACGCACACAATGCCGAAGTAAACATGTGGACATTGAGAGAAAAATATGAGTGACATATCAAGGAATGGAATGGAGTCATTTGTCAGAATATCTACGCAAAACCAATTTGGCAGAAAAACAAATGGAAAAAAAAGGTTGAGATAATTTGAACGTACACTTATATCATATTACACATGCCAATGTTGGTTCAAAAGCCAACTACCTATTCTTTCGATGAACATCACCTTGCTTATAGTCCTTAGATATAAATATAGACATAAATTTTATGAAAAGCTCAATCACAGATCAGTTCATTTCTCTGCAAGAAGGTTGTCTTTGCTTTAAGAATTATAGAGCAAAAAATAAGCAACAAAACTGACATTCTGATAGATTGAGAATGATTGGTTTGGTTTTACTTATGTTATGTAGTTCATCATCTGGTCCCATTTCAAAGATAAAAAAATAAAACAAATTGATCATACCAACTAATAAACATCATTCAAAAAGTTATAAACAAAACATAAGTATTTCTTCTTCTTCTTCTTTGCATTCTAGAAATAAATTTTGATGATTAATGTGCTATCTGCAAAATAATTCGCTTAGTGAAGTTGACCAGCAAAATAATACACTCAACAAAACTTCATTGTTTGTTTTGTGTTGACAAGTGAAGATTTTGAGGAGATTAAGGTTATCTTTAGGCATTCTTAGAATGATTTTGTGGACCTCAATTCAATATCCTTAGATGCATTTGCTTTTAAAATTCTCTCATTTATTTATCATTTCAGTCTAGAGAACCTATCAACACTACAATTTTGTTAAGAAGACATTTAAGGTTTTTCCCTTATTTGACCCATAATTTTTTCCTTCTTTAGTCTATCAAAAAGTAAATTTGCTCCAAGTTTTACCCCAAAAAAGAATGGTGTAACTTAATAGAAAATTTATATTTCAAGAAAATTACTTTAATAACCCATTTTCAGATTTGGAAATGAAGCCCAGACACTAACGAGAGAAAATGATAAGATATAAGTTAAAGGTTCTGCATACTGACAATCAGATTGTTTGGCAAAAACTTGCCGTCTCTCTGCATATATTTCAGAAAAATGCTCCTCCAAAAAATTCTTTAGGACTAAACAAATACTCGGGATCCCATTTGGATGCAAACTTCGACAGATTTGACACCTAGGAATCCCTTGCATGGAACTGGTGATACAAGATTCACAATACACTGCACAAAGAAGAAATTAGATTGAGTAATTGATAGTAATAATTTATTTCTTTTGGTTTAAATGAGTAAATGCAGCTTAATAGAGAATACCATGGCCACAATTAAGAACTACTGGTCGAAACAGCAATTTATTGCATTCAGCACACAGCAAGTCAACAACAGAGGCCTGCGTCTTAATTCCATGCCCAGACTCTGTCCTAATCAAGTTGCAATTTTCAATGGCTGCATTTGTAGTTCCTTCAGATCTACTTGATAGTGATGATGGCACAATTTTCATATTATCCTCTCTATGTGCAATTGCTTTTCCAAAATTCCCTAAAGAGGATGGTTCCTTTTCCTCAGAAAAACAACCATCAGAACACAACTTATTTTGAGGATGAATGGGGAAATGCAGAGAATTGCTTGGGAAATCCATCTCTTCACCAGAATGCGATCCAAATGGATGATGAACAAACTGCGGTGAAAAGTGACCAATTTTCTTTTCTTCTTCTGCACAACCGAATAAGAAAATATAGCATCAGTCTGTTTCGAATGACATTATCAGCCAGAATGTTAATATATGTAAAACCACTAAAGAGGTTCCGTATAATGGTGTTGTTGTTAAGGGTTGCACTTGAGTGTGATCAATGGAAGGTCCAAGGTGTTAGAGAATAATATAAATTATATTTTGGAGTCTCACTTACAAGCTTAAGCTTTTAGGTGAGATGGTTCCTTAACATGGTATTAGAGCCTTGGTGACCCAATGGTCACGAGTTCAAATCTCACCACTCCTATTCTATTTGATAAAAACCAAGCACAAGGTGATGTGGGTCTGTAAAAGTTTCAAGCCCAAAAGGCTTTCACTTGAGGGTGTGTGTTAGAGAATAATATAAATCATATTCTGGAGCCTCACTTACAAGCTTAAATTTTTAGGTGAGATGGTTTCTTACACAAGGTACCTAATAAAATTTGGGGAGGTGGAGCAGGTAATTCAAACATAAAATTTACCAAAACGATTTTCAACAATTACAAGACCATTTTAAGAGTTTTTTCAAGTAAGGAAAACAGTTTTATCTACTGTTCTTAAAACTAATCAGCAGCTATTTTTCTTTCCCTTCAATAACATAAGCAGAATTAGTCCACATGTACAGCGAAAACAAACAATTTGGTTTCACTCTTGTAACTCTATCTCAGCTGAATTTGGGCCAGAATTGCGAAGCAAGTACAGGATTTAGTATCATAGCAAAAGAGTGTATGCTGTAAGAGTTGTTCTCCTCTGGAACACCGACTACCTTTTTTATTCACTTGCTAGGATGTTCTAACATTCTTGATTGGCTAGATGTAAATAGCCCAAGACCAAAAAATAGTGAAACTAATAAATCAAAATTAGAAATTCAAGCAGTAAGAAGAAAGAAAAAGAAAAGGATATGAAAGATATTTACCTCCCACTTCTCTTTCCCTTCTCTTATAGGCTATAGGGTACATCTTCATAAGCAGGAAATGCAGCAATTGACACACACTTGGGAAATGATTAAACAGGTGCCGACAAATTGGACAGTGCGACTCTTGCAACATATTCATGCTATGAAAGACACACCAGAAGCATGAAAGGTGTCCACAAGCTACAAAAAAAATGGAGGGATTTATAAAAATAAGAACACACACTGAGTATAAACTTCAATGTTATGCCTCCTTACCTAATACAACTGGCTTGTAAAGTAGGTCCCTGTAACATAAAGAAAACTCCCTTTAAACATGTCATGCACTAGAGAAAATTAGATTGGAAGATTTGCTTAATTAATAACCATGGGATCCTCAAGTCTGCAAAGACGCACTTTTGATCATTCACATGAGCCTCAAATGTTTGCATGCAAACATAGGAAATAAACATGGTTACCAAAAGATCCAAGGATGGATAGTCTGTGTGCCTCTAGAACATTAGATAAGTTATTCAGTTGCTTCTTCAACCACAGATGCTGAAATTCTATCAGCATCATAAACAAGCATTAATTAATAAAAAAATATAAGCATGAAGCTGTTAGAATTCTACTTTTTCCCCCCTGCAAATAAGAGCCAATCAAGAATATCGAAACAGTTGGAAATAAATATTTCACATCCTCAAGCAAGCTTTCTAATTTTTCTAGACAAGAAGTTTCTACAAATGATTGGAGGAAGCTGGAAGCTTCCTGAAATTTCCCCATTTCAATCTATATTCCTCAAAATGTAATATTTGAATCATGGTCCGAATTGAAATACTCGAGTGCGTATTTTCAATACACAGCATCAGCAGCACACAGTGTAACACGCACAAAGTTGCTTAATTTTTCAAAAAAAATGATCTTGACAACCTAGTTTCTTTAAATGATGATGAGTCGGAACAAGCAGACACAAATTTAATGCCAGACATGTTACTGCTGAATTTGTTTTCAGGTCATCTAAGATGCATGAGTAGTGCTATAAACAATTATGCTTGTTAATTCTTTCGAGTTCCACATTTATATTGCCTAATTTGCACAGTTCTCACGGTCTGTGCCACGAATACAATGATACCAAACAACAAACTTGTTACTAAAGAAAATAAAAAAGCTAAATCCAATTTAAAAACAAAGGAACTCCATCTTCATTGGACCCTTATCATAAATTTAATTGCTAAAGCTCCATTAAATCTTAATTGTAAGCATGCATTAGCAGCCCAACACAGTTAATGAACAATCGAGGGGCAAAGGCGAAGCACATAATCGAAACAAACACATAAAATCTTGCAATATGACCTCTTTTTTTCTTTTTCTAGTCAACCAAATTCTTCTACTAAACTCTGAAAAATTGGTTTATTTTTAGCACAAAACAGTAAATTATAACTTTTGTTTATTACCACCCAACATCAAGAGCCCCGTTTTCTCCTTTGATATGAACAAAACAATTTTCCCAAACTAGTAAAACAGCAATAAAAGGAACCTTTAAGCATTACAAAACAGCAATAGTAACTGTCAACACGGAAAATCATTGCTCCATCAATAATATATATGTATATAATGAAGAAAGAAAGAAAGAAATTTAAGCTAAAAAGATGGTGGCAATCAAATACTTACAGGCAAACAGAGCACTGGAACTCGTCAAGGAAATCCTCTTCTTCTCGGACATTATCTTCTTCAATTTGCTGAAGATGTTTCGGCGATGGAGTTTTCTTGTTATTATCGCATCGGCGTTGCATTTTCGATTCTTCTGTTGATGGGATTTTGTTGTTATCTTTATTTTCCATTTTTCTCAATTTGAAGAGACAGAGAGGCAGACAGGGAGAGAGAGGCAGACAGCAAAAGAAGACACGAGTACAGGGCGGTGTCTTTCCTTATCAAGCCAGTTAGTTATTCCGGTTATCTTTTCATTTTTTCATTAGGAATGGTATATTTTAGTTTTATAGCATTTTTTTTATATTGTTTTGTGGTTGTGTATATATATATATATATAATTCAACATATATAATTTTTTAATTTAAATATAAAGCTAAATTTAAATTATATAATTTAAATTTCAAACACAAATAAAAAAATAAAAATTAATTGATATGATTTTATCGACTCAATGAGTTTATAAATAATATGAATAACTTGTAAAAATATAATTTGTCTTAAAAAAAACTCAAAATGATATTTTTTTTAAAAAAATAATATATTAGATTGGCCTAAATTTGTTCTTTCAAATCTAAGACTAGACTATAATAATCTCAAATAAAAAATTAAAATAAATTATAAAACTCAATTATCAATAAATTTATTGTTGAATGGTAAATATAAAAAACCTAAAAAACACAAAAAAGAAAAATTGTAACAAAATTATAAATTTGAAAATAAATATAAAAATATTATTGTTATTCTCGCAGGTTCATTCTAACTTTTGACGCTCTAAACTTTTAACCTGAGATATGACATTATATTAAATCAGGTGACTTCTCATAAAATTCTAGTATGATCTAATAGGTGGATCGAGATGTATAATTGATACTAGAAGACTAGATAGTATCTTTTCTTTTAAGAAAAAGCGAAAAAAACATCATTTAGCTTGAGCAAAATGACCATAATGGAACAAAAATATTTCAGCCGTAATTTATGCAGAATCTATAGAATATACTGAGATTCCGAGCAAAATGAAATATGTTTTAGTTAAAATAATTATTTTCAATATTGGCAAATCAAAACTATGTAAAATCACTAAAAATATATTTCAAAGCAATTTTTGTTTTCAAATTTTAATAAAATGCAAATTCAATCTCAATTATAAACAAAAACTTAAAAAATGCCGTTATAGCAATAATCAGCATGCCAAGACCACTGAAAGCAAAGATACTTCCACCTACTCATTCTAAGTAATTTGTGTTCAGATTATGACAAATGCAACATTCAAACATGGAAACCTCGAATCCCCTCGTTACATATAGATAATATTAAATTGATAGAAGAAAATAAATCAAGTTGATGTATCCCTGTATTTTTTTTTCTTCCCTGGAAGACCCTGTCAGTGAATGGAAGGACCAGTAGACTTGATGTTGGGGGATTTGAAGCGCCAAACGGCCGACACTTATTTCCATATCTTCACACACTTGTCATGACTTGCAGAAGCAACCATCGCCGTAGCTTGTGATTGAGCCAAAGCTGATATCAGACACTCATGAGCTGACACCGTCATACACTTGTTCTCAGCCAAGTTCCAAAGCTCCAATGACTGAGAATTAGAACAATGGTTACAGCCAGGGAAGAGAGAATAGAAACAAGCATGAGTAACAAATATCACGAATTGTAAGTGCAAGAGTTCTCCATCAATGGATATTATGAGCCCCTGAGGTTAGAAAGAAAAGATACTTTGTTTCGCAAAATACAAGCTCGAAAGATTCCGATGAGCAAACAAAAGGTGGGTTAGAACTGAAACAAAAATCCTTTTATCCTTGGAGCGTTTCCTATAAATATAACAAGGTTGACCTGTTTGAAATAAAATGGAACTTGAAGTACTCGTTCGCAAAGCAGGTTCAATTACAGGGAACAGCTCATTTCCATGGCATATAAAAACATAATCTGAACTTGAGCACTAAATACCATCACCCTAGCAAGCAAATGTACCTGGTAGCCTCCGATGACCAGGAGAGTGGAATAGCCTGGATGGAAAACACAACAATGAAACTTGTTCCCACTTGAACTAAGTTCATGAATGCACTCTCCTGTGGCCAATGACCATACTCTAACAGATCCTTGACTGACAGATGCCAAGTAATCTCCGTTCACATCCCAGCAAACAGAGTGTACCTCTGTGGAGTGCCCCTATAATTGATTTATTTTAAAGGCGATCAAATAACAAACATGAAAGTGCAGAGTTTCATTGGTTTTCTCAACTTCTAAGTTTAAGACCAATACCTGTAATGAGAGTGTCTGTCTGTCAGCCTCAATATCAAAGATGGACACAACATTCTCTGCAGCTGCAGCCAGCAGTTGTCCGATTCTTGGCTGAAATCGAACTTGTGCTGTCCCTCCCTGATCCAACAAATGACCAAGATTTAGAATAGACAAGAATTAAAATCCATCAGAAATTCAGGAACAAAAGCACTATGTATATATATATATATATATATAGAAAGGAGATTCATGGCTAACCTTGGATATGCGGGTGCTAGAATGCTGTTTGATGTTCCAGAAGCGAATCTCATTGTTATCATCACAAGAGCAGAAAAGATCGTTCTTCTTCGGGTGAAAGTCAAGGGACATCACATGTGAGGTATGCCCCGTATATGTTTTCATGGAATATCTTGGCTGCGATGATAAACCACATTACAATCCTAGTATGACATGATAAAGCAACTGAAGCCAATTGCTTTTATGTCTTTCAAATACACAGAGGATCTGATGCCATTTCTGCAAGTTTAGAATACAATGTGGCATGAAAAAGGCTATAATTTAAAAGACAAGGGATGCCAGAACATCAAACTTTCTCAAAAGATCACATGTAGGATCTAAACTTGCATCAAGGGACAACAGACATGTTTTACCAACCGTATCTGAAAAACTATAATACAAGAGAAGCTGCCGTGTACAGGCTGAGAAGAAGCAAAACATTTCAACAAACATCCTTACCAGAACCTCAAAGTAACCTATGATGAATCTAGGGAATAAAATAGCACTTACAAAGATTGCTATCTAAATTGAAAACTGCTTTCAATTGAATGAATATATGAGAATGGTGAGATTCATGTTGTTGTAAAGATCATTGTAAAGACACGCATCTCAAATAAAAAGAGTGATGATTTACCAATATTTTAAAAACTAGCACCCCCAAAAGCAAGAAATTAAATAAACATATGCTTTTTGAAACGTGGTTATACCATGGCCAAAAGTTATTGAAAGGAAAAGGAAGCAATTAACTTATGGAACTGACAGGTAGTTGATCCAAAAGAATGAATGATTAATATGAGAAGCATTGGAGGAAGAAAACTCACTGCTGCAGCATCCCAGAGACGCAAATTTGAATCAAATGAAGATGTTGCCAGCTGAGTTGAATTTGGCCTGAAACGAACATCAGTGATAATGCGGGTATGCTCGTCTTGTGAGCACTCTGTTTGCAGAGTTTCCATGTTCCAAAGAACAACCTACTGACATGAAAACATATAAATCCACATCAATTCTTATCAACAAGACAACTTCTTTCATGGTTGATAGTTGCTTTTGCTGATTAAAAAAACACAGAACTTATAACAGATATCTAATCAAAGGATTTTATTCTGGCATAGTCCTACATTTATTTGTCCATCTTTCCTTTGAAGGTGACTGAAATGTTTTATCTGCTTTGATTTTTAAAGCATAGTACACATGAAACTTTACAACTTCTCTTAATGAGAATATTTATAAAAAAAAAGGGTAGTTTTGGAAGTTACAGGAGCTATCATTTATGTTTCATGAAGTTGCAGTAACGGGATGGAGTAATAGCAAAACACCCAAGTGTCCTGATGTAGCATCCACATTTTGGTTTCCAAGTTTCTGCATTTTGTTAGTTATTTGAGACATTTCCATTCACATTTTTATCTTAGAATATTTCAACTAAACTGTAAGCACTTCTTTCCACAGTATGCAATTGTACAATTACTTTTTATGTATAGCAATCATCTTTAGTAAATCGAGAAAAATGAGGGACTCTGGTCTTCATTTTTCAGAGATCATATCCCTTCTACAATCATCTGCCTTCTTCACTGTATGCTCAAAATGCTTCTACTTTCTCCAACAAACATGAACTATAAACCATGTTTTGTAATGAATGAAGCTTTGGCTAACATAGTGATTCTACTGGTGAAGTTGCTAATCTATGAACATACCATGTTGACATGTTGAAACATTTAATAGTAAATTGATGCAATTAAACTACCTACAGTGGTTGGCGTCAATAGTTATACTTGAGAAGGTTAGTTGTGTTGAGTTCCTATTCAACAAGTAACAAGGTCTTAGTCAACATGAGATAAGCTACATTAATCATGGCCGCTTCCTTGTATCAGCCTATCAGGTCTATATAGGCCTTTGCCTCTTCATCTGCAGTTCAAACAGAACCATACAGAGATAGCATAGCAGGAAACAATGAGACAACAAAACAAAGATTAGAATTATAACAAACTAGCCTAGCATGTGCAGCAGCAAGAACAATGAAAAACAACAATGGCAGGTTCGTGCTAAGTACTAACCCAATGGATAAGCCCAAGTACTGCATAACTGTAACAGTGCTAATCTATCTAGGTCCATTATCCATCAATTAATTGTTGAATAGAAAGCTGAAGCACGTAGAGCAAACAAGATGATGCCATATACATAAAAAAAAAAAAAAAAAAAAAAAGATGATCGCTTAAGTACAGGTATGCTGTCTAAATTACAGCATTTTTTTATGCGTACCCTCGCATAACATTGATTTAGTGATTAGTTTCCCAATGCATATCACATCAATTTCATGCTCTCTTTAGTTGAACCTTGGAATGAAAGCAATGATTTCTAAACCAACTTGAATCATCTATTTAACAAGGTGCAGGCAACTAATAGGGTGGCAATCAAAAAACAGGATTTAAAATGGGTATTATAAGCTCTTTACATCTCTCCATGTTGGTGGAGGTATGCATTAACTAATCAGCAATTTAGAGTTCAAAACTATGCAAGCAAAGCAGAAGTAAAGGGTTCAATAATCAAAATCTCCCAAACATGTAGACCAAAAATGAAATTAATTCTTGCACACTACAATACAATGGATTATACCTTCTTGTCATGCCCAGCACTGGCCAACAGTTTCCCATCTGTGGAGAAGTGACAGCAAACAACTTTCCCATTACTTTTGCGTATCGAACTAACTTCGCTGAAGCTGAAACCTGAGATGTTAAGGAACAGGCATTGCTGCAGTCAATTTCAACAAAGTAATAGCGGAAGAAATTGTAAACATTGCTCACCTTTTGAAGCTTCAGCAGCATGTTCAGAAGAATTCCTTTTTAAAGTGCCAAACAAATCTCTTCCATCTCCATCATCAGGTGATAGAAAAGATTCCACGTTATCATCTAAGGAGCCAACATCTGCAAAATGCTCAATGTCTTCCTGCAGAGAGAGATAAAATCAAAGACAGGCAATGGATAGGACCAACTTTGGGCAGTGCCGTGACGAATACATTAACATACCACCACAAGCTCGGAACTCAATAAAAGATTTGTATACTTCAACAAGCAGTTATATTGGGCATAAAATATAAAATAATTGCATTTTGTAAATAAATCCATCAAATACCTTATGTTTATGAATACCAAGCAAAGACAAGACATGTTATTCTGTCCTAAAGGCTAAAGCTTAAGTTGAATTCCATAAACCAGTATGGGGTAGTTGTGGGTTCCAAATAGCAGATTCCCGATGTTCCATTCAAATCCCTAGGTTATTCATGTCAAAGCTACTGAGTATGTTAAGCATGCATACCAGTGGGTTTGTGGATGATGCAAGAGCTCCAGTTGCATCACCACCATACATCAAGCCTTTTGACATGCTATTGACATGCTGCAAATTGCCTGCTGTGGCAATTCCATCACCAGGAGTATGAGTTGATGGAGTAGACGGCTGAGAATTAGAAGGGCCTACTGTATTTCCTGTACCAGTACTATTAGCAGGTCCAGAAGATGAAGGGCCTTTCCTCTTTCGGTTATTCTATTACACCATAAACAAGCATTGGTCAGTGATTTACCAATAATATCATGCATTGCATATTTAGAAAAGGAATTCATCATGCCACTAGTTAATAAAAAACTCATGGGTAAGTGCAGGAGAGTGGATAGCATGTGGTTTCAAGTAACTTCACCATTTGTTTCAGGTTAAACCAGGTGTATATCATGATGTGTATTTAAGGAAACACAACCTGCTGTCCTTGCTGTGTTTGCAAAGGATCTTGTTGTTGAGAGGATGATTGTTGCATCTGTGGCAAATTCATCTGTTAAAGACAAACCCACCACAAAGAGAATTAAAAACTCATGACCCAATTATAATAGTTCAGAACATCAAATTTTGAATTATTTTCAGGAGGAAAATCCTACCTTAGATGAAGTTGATTGCATCGGAGAACCAATAGATCCATCCTTTACATTATGTTGGCCATCTTTGCTATTCAAAGGACCTCTAGGCAATCCCCTAAACTTCCATGGATCCATATCTCCATACATTGGCGAAGCAGAAAGGTTGCTTTGTGCCTGGACATGTGCCAAGAGCTGCTGCTGCTGTTGCTGTGGCAAAAGCTGAAACTGACTTGCAGCATTTAAAAGAGGCCTTTGAACTTGTGCACCTAAACTTGGCCGAGTTTGTTCAATTCCCTGTATATTCTATAATGGCCTAGGTTGTAAATAGCAAGCTATATATTTAATTATATCACCAGAAAAAATGAGCTCCAGTATAGAACTTACAGTTAAGGGCCATCCCTTCAATGGAAGACCATTGACTCCAGGATTCAATCCTGAACACATATATTAGAAATAATTAATATATATATATATATATAAAAACATTGACAGGAGACACTCAACCTTCTAAACCTTTATAACACCCTTCTTGGGGTTTGAAACTGGTGGAGAAAGATTCTTTTGGAATAAGCTAGTACATTAATATCTCAATTAATAGTTAAAAAGCAATTGAAGCAAGTTATGCAACACGAATAAACTGAGAAAAGAAAGAGCAAGCACTCTGTAGGACTCTGCAGTTTTACCTTTCCCATTTTGACATACTATATGCTATAATTAGATCACCACATCTAGAGTAGAAGCATATAGTACTTGCATGCTTATATTTCTTACCGTAACTTTTTAAGCAATTAACTGTACTCTGCATTGAGATTTTGTCAAAAGGCCAAGAAATCTCATAGGAAACAACAAGGAAAGTAATTTAAGGGCAGTGGAAGTTCTCATTCCTTCTTTTAGGTAAGTAATTATTAGCTCTAAGACTTTATTCTTAAAGTAAGTGCCTAATCTTCCCAGACAGGGATTAAGTGAAAATCAATTTGTAGATGCGCATGTTTATATGCCCTCATGAGTTTCAGTTCTGAGATACAGTGAAAATCAATTTGCAGATGCACATGTTTATATGCCCCCATATTGAGTTCCATTTCTGGGATACAGTGGAAATCAATTTGTGGATGCACATATTTATATTGAGTTCCAGTTCAGCAATACAGAATCCAGTGCATTTACCTGAATTTCCAAATCCAGGTTTTGACTGCATGATTCCCTGCCCATAAATGGTTGAAGGGTCCATAGGCAAAGATCTCTGGGCAGCACCCGGGTTCACTTCTGGTTTGACATCCTGCAAATTGAAATTGAATCAAGAACTCGATGGAAATGAAAAACAAATAGACAGAATTTGTAGTCGCATAGAATGACGTAATTGCTGTTTCAGTAGTTTAAAGCGGTCTGCTGAGTTTGTGCCTGGATTTGTTGTAGTGCTGCAGTAACATTCCCAGGATTTCCTTGGATCAACTGGCTATGTTAGCACAAAAGAATCAGCACCCAAATAAGTTGTAAGAACATTTTATAATAACATCTATAATTAAACTTACCCTGGATGATTTGAAGTTGTTTTGAGAAGGGCCATCCTAGCATCAAGAAGTGGCTGGGATGTTTCAGATTCCATTTGGTTGGAATGCTTCATTCGTTCCTCATACATTTTTGCAGCCAACACACTCGCATTTGATTGCCTGAGCATTCCTTCAGAACCAACAGCATTTACTGGACCACCCATGGTTGGATTATTAGTACCCCCTCGTTGTAACTGAGCATGATGCATTAGTTGGAAGTGCTGCATTTGCAGCTGTTGCTGTTCTTTTGCTTTGCTTTGCTGTGCCTATATATCAATACCACGAGTCCAGCTATTGAATATAAAACAAGATCCATATTCAACAGTCAGGTTTATAACACATTAAAATCTAAAACTCGCCTCTAGATACGCTGCAGCAGTCTCAGAATGTTTCTCATTAGTCCTTGCTATAAAAATATCCCAGAAGACAGACCACCATTCAAATAGAAACCCCCCAGGAGCATCAATTGCTGCATGTTCAAATTAGAAATTATACTTACATTTTAAACATTTCAGTTTCTATTACACCATGTTTAAGCAGCCAATTCAGAGCCAAGCATAAGAAGTAGACTACTTTAAGTTTCAATGACTTCAGAAACACCCGCACGATTATTCAGAGACAAACTACTTTCCCCGTCAAGTTACGCTCCTCAAAAAGCAGAGTCAAAGTAAGAATTCGCACATTACCTACTGGATCGGGAGCAACTTTCCCTTCAGTCATGAATGATTTTGCGGTGGCATGCAATTTCTTCTTCACCAAATAATCATATATGTACACATCAAGCCTACCAAACATGCCAATTAAAAGAAAAAATCATAACATAATAAAAAACCTAGTCATTAACTTAATTAAAAAAAATATTAACAGAACAAAAAATAAAAGAAATTAGAAATACAAGATCACGTACATTTTATCTGCTTCCCAGTTACTCTGTGCCATGATTTCAGCTAAAAAATCACCAAATAAAACTGCTAATAACCTAAATTAAATAAATAAATTCTCAATAAGTAAAAATAACCGATCATATTCAAATCACAGTTCATTGAATTTTGAAATTTACATGAAAATCAGTGACTAGAAGGAAGCTAACACTAAATAAATTAATTAAAAAAAAACTGAACTTAATTTGAAGAATTAGACGGATCAAAAAAGTATGCACGACTAATCACGGACTCGGTGTGATACGGAGTCCATGACAATGCCTGAAATTAAAATACCGAGTTCATTGATCAAGCATTGTCACTGAATTGAATTGTGAGAAAGAATAAATAAACCTATCAACAAGAAACACCTGAAATTCTGATAATTATGCCTTTTATTACCTCGAATTCTATAATTTATGCGATGAATGAAAGAGAAGTCTTGGGGATTTGTGATTTTAAGACGCCAGAAGGAGGTTTTAAGGGAGTGAAAGTGGCAAGAGTCGACTCGAGAGAGGAGTTTGAACTGGATCCGAAGCTCAGGTTTGGAGGGATCAGGCCTGAGGTTGGGAGTCCAAAACCGAGGCGGGGTTATTGGTTCGTTGTACGTCACTTGTTGAAACCTAGATATGGCCGAGTTGAATTAGTGACTTGGACGTAATTAAAAAAAGCCAATGGACTTTTACCACGTCGGATATACCACAAGTACAGACAGAGAAATGTTTTTAGTTTTTATTAATCTAGTTTGAAAATAAATAATGTGGTAGATTAAATTTATCTAGCAATTTAAAAAAAAAAAAAACGTATAGCTACATTGATGACACTAACACTTGTTTCACGTTGCGTTTTAAAGCTATTTTTGAAAAAAAAATTATTTTTATTTTAAATTAAATATTTTTTTGTGTTTTTAGACTATTTTCATGTGCTGATATTAAAAATAATTTAAAAAAAAATATTTTTTATATATTTTTGAACGAAAAACACTTTTAAAAGCAACCTAAACCATATTTCCAAACATGCACTAAATAAACCATGGTTTTTACTTTTCAAATTCTAAAATCTTCAAGAATCATAGATACAAATTCAAGTGTATAAATTTTGAATGTTGTATTGGAATAATTTTATTTATAATTATCATGTTTATTCTCTTTTAATTTTTAAGATTTGGTGTAATGTCAATTATGTCTTTAGGGGAGTTAAATTCAAGTCAAGACATGCTTATCTTTTAAGAATTTAGGACAACTGTGGTTTTACTCGTTTAACCCGAACTTGCAAAAGGTGTCTAAAGGAGGCGGGGTTTCTTCTAATCCAAAAAAAAATGTTAGTCATCATATTTATATTTTATTGTTTTTTAGCTAATCTAATAAATCACGATAATAAAAAGTTCATTCAATCTTGAAGCTAGAAAAACAATAATGCTATTCTTACTCCAAAGTTTATTTTTCCACTTGATTTATTTTATTTTATTGGATAGAATAAAATATGCCTAGTTGTGCTTTTTCATAGATGGTGATAATTATTAAGGTATTGTTAAATTTTTTTATGTTACTCGTTAAAAAAATATTATCTAAAAAAACTAAAATGGAAATTAAAATTTTACTATTTCTATATACTTATTATTGATTTCTTTTGATTATTTTAATTTTTAGTGTTTGGAAAAAAATATTTCAACAACATTTTGGCTATGCAGAAAAAAAGATGATGCATAATTTTATTGAGAACTAGGGAAAGTAGGATAATATAGTACAAGGTGGTCAAAATTGCTTTTCTGACATGACATATAAATTTAATATAAACTTGGATCGTAAAATCGTAGAAAAAAAATCAAATACCCTAAATGACTTAATCTACACTAGATTTTTAGAAACCATGATTTAAACTAATATCAATCTAATTTGATGATTTTATACAGCAGGTATATGGCTCTAGAAACTGAACTCTTATTTTCATGTTTCTGTTAAAATTTAATAGGAAAACAACCTAGTACAACAACTGAAAATAAGGAAACATAAGTCAGCCATGTTCCCAATAAATCCAACCATTAAACAAGCAATTCTGGTTGCTCCAAGTAAAACTGCAAATATTAGTAACAAGCAATTATATTTTCTACGTCCAACAAACTCATATTTTCTATATTTGAATAAATCTAAACTACTCGTTAGTAAAACCCATCTTAGAATACCCTGAAATCATCAAATTCCACGAAACAAAATCTCTTCCACCCATTTCATCAAAGTACCTTCCGCGCAGATCACGTTTCAACACGTCTGACATGCACAAAGAATGACTCACGTACTCATCACCATCCAAACAAACCTTAACACAATAAACACCATACACTGACCAATCTTCCCATTAAATAAAACTCAAACTATCCTGCACTCTATGAATCAAAAAGGGCATGCAAACTTATTTAATTATGGGTATAAGAACTTCATCTTGTAATTAAACTCAATACAAAAAGCATTCATTTTCATGTAGTGGTTAACTCACCAATCATAATATTGGGTTTAGTGACTTGTTTAAAAACAACAGATGCACAAGTAAAGCCTGGGGTGAATGATTTTGAAGAGAAGGAAATTGGGTTTTAAAAGAAAAACTTACAATTGCACTTGCACACACTAGAATACTAGATCCAGTAAACTAAGCTAAATTAACATAGAAGAAAACTAAAACAAGAAAAGTGCAAGATTTAAGAAGAAAAATCAACTTTGTTTGAAGAAGTTTGTGCAACAGATCCAAACAATGTTGAGAGATGCATTTCGATTGCCTGTTTGTGAGGGATGCTAAGAAAGGGAAAGAGGGGTGCTGGGATGCATCGTGGTTCACGGTTCACCTTGGTTGATACTACGCTATACAAAGAAACTAAAAAAGTTAATTAATCTAAGTTATTTAACAGGTAATAGTTAACTTGTAAAATCAGTACGAGTTTAGTGATTTTACGAGTTTGTTCGAGTTTAGCGAGTCAACTTGTGATTTCAATATATTTTTCAAACTCAGTAAGATCAATGAACTTGTACTTATAAGAGTTTGAAAAAAAAAACAATATATTTTTGTCACACGTGTAATCAATATATTTATATATCAAATTTTTTATAAAAAATCTCATGAACTTGATTGTTGGTTTTCAAAAAGACGAGACCCTGTTTTGAGAAAAGAAATAATAAACATGTTTTTCTTTTGTAAACCCTTACATTTCAGTATTTATAGGAGTAACTCTGTAAAATGCTATTTTGAAAAGCTAAATTGATAAAATACCTTTTTGAATGATATAAATATTTTTTTTTGTTTATGTGTATTCAAATGGTAAAAGCCATTTAGAAAAGTCAAATATATTTTAATATATTTTGTATATTATTTTAAATATAGTATAATTATTTTGTATATAATATAATTATGTAATTAATTATACAATTGCATAATTTTTTAATTTTGACTTCATTTTTTAATTAGATGAAAAAAATAAAAGAAAAGACATGGTCAAACATTTCACGCCATTAACAAAAACCTAATTCACCTTGTCAAAACACAATTATAAATCCCTGTGGACACATACCGAAAAAACTATTCATTGCTACAATTAAAAAAACATTTTTGCTTTTATAGAAGAAAAATGTAAAGCTTATTCTTTCCACGTGTTAAGAACATTAAAATGACCCATTTGCTGTCCAGATAAAAAAAACAATTCAAGCTTTTAGTGTATTTAATTTTTTTTTATCTTTTTAAATATATTAAAATTACATAATTGTCCTTGAATTCAATGATAAATAAATCATCCCTACAAATACATTTTAACATTTTATTACTTCCATAAAGTTTTTTTTTGTGATTTTCACGGAGAGCAAAATAGTTATTTTTGGATTGATTAATTAATATTTTAATTAAAAGAAATTGTTGGTGTATCATCACCACGTTAATGCAAAGATGTTTGTAACCTTCTCGGCGCGGCGTGGGGCGCCCTCAATGGTTAAAATTGGTTTTTCATCGTGTTATTGGAAATATCACTATATCCACTTTCTTTTCTTCTTGTACAACATGTGTAGGTGAAGGTGAGACGATATATCGCTGAAAATATTTTTTTCTTATTTCCCCTTTTCTTTTATCCTCCAAAAAAATTTATATTTTTAATGTTTTTAAATTATTTTGACATATTAAAATTAAAAATAATATAAAAAATAAAATATTATACATATATTAAAATAAAAAACACTTTAAAACTCATAAAACAACACAAACATTTTTTTACAATGCCGATCTTCTCGCGTTGCACCCATTGAGCATTGACTTCAAACAAATTGACGTCAAATGAGCATCATAAATGGGCCAAGACGACCCAAAACAGACTGTTATTTGCTGGTATTGTGTTTTAATAAAAAAAATTAAAATGAATTTTTTTTTATTTTAAATTATTATTTTTTAGTATTTTTAGATTATTTTCTGATATTAATAATAATTTTTAATAATAAAAAAATTATTTTGATATAATTTTAAACAAAAAAATATTCAAAAATAACATCATCCGCGTTACAAAACATTCATTCTAGTTACATGAACGAGAAATCCCACGTTGGCAAATGAAGAGCTGCTATAGATTTACACGTCTGCTAAAAATCAAATTAAGCAGCCGCGCAGTGAGCACAAATCGAACAATTCTTTCGCGGTTTCGCCTTCTACTAAAGAATACCGTGTGTTTGCCGCAAATCGCGGCGTACGCTAATTTGTGAAGGGGTTCTCAAACGGCGAGCCCTACAGTTCAAGTTAAAGCTTTGTTAAGATAGTGACCTCGCAGTATAAGCTAAAGCTCTGTTAAGTTCATTGATTTGTTCAGCAGTCGTGCATGTCTGGGAGTCCGGGCCATCTTCTAGCTGTGCTTCCTGTCTAATTGTGTGCTGGTAACATAATATACGATTTGTTAAAATATTAGGGTTAAATAAAATAAGTAAAAATTATACATGCATGGAGCCAAACCCTGCTTACAAAGGGGTGGTTGGGAGTATGTTTGTAAAAGTTTTTGATTTTTTTTTAAATTAAATTTTTTTGATGTTTTTAGATTATTTTTATGTGCGGATGTCAAAAATAATTTTTTTAAAATAAAAAATATCATTTTGATGCATTTATGAATGAAAAATATTTTCAAAAACAACTACAACTAAACTGTAAAACAGGTCAAAAGCTTTACAAAATTGGCACGAACCACAGGAAGTCCGGGTCACGAGAATACTACTAGTACTGGAACATATTCTTTCCTTTCAAATGAAGGGCAAAACAAGAGCACCAAGTAATTCTAAGTAGAGTAGAAAGGAATGATTTCTTTTGCAGATTAATCTTTTGACGAGTTGACCTGTCTGGACTTCTACATTATATAATAGGATTCGATCGTTATCGTTCGTGTTGTTATATTAACCCACTTATCTATCGATACATTAATTATATATGTTGAATATTAAAATTGAGAAAAAAATAATATAAAAAAAGACATAATAAAATAATTTTTCTAAATAAAATTATAAACTTGTATAATATTACGAGAATATTATCTTCAATATCGTAAAGTTATTATATTTTTTGATTGCTCTGAAATTTTTATATAATATATATAAATATATCAAGACACCCGTAAAATTTGTTAAGTAGGTGAATGAGGGATCATAACTGATGGCCCAGTCGAGAATGCAAGTCTCAGATTCTCAGAGCAGCAAAACGTAGCCAAAGAGTTCTTACACCAAACGAGGAGCTGCTATCTAAAGCAGCCCGCTAGAAACCGCTAGCTCATTCAGCCGACGGTGAGCACAGAGCGAGTTGTAATTTCGCCGTTCACCTGAGAATACCGTGGGCACACCAGCAACGGCGGCGTACTATAAAGAGTCCAAGCTTCTTTCCCAGGACAAGTCTTGGTGGCGCCTGTGATTTGTTCCCCGCTAACGTTTCTTGAACTATTAAGAAGCTGTTTGGTACAGTTTTTGAAATTGCGTTTCCAAAAAATTCAATTTTTTATTTTATTTTAAATGAATTTGTTTTAATGTTTTTAGATCATTTTGATGTGCTGATATCAAAAATGATTTTAAAAAAATAAAAAAATATCATTTTGATATATTTCGACACGAAAAGCACTTTGAAAAGCTAAAGCAACAGCTGTCTCAAACAGTCCCTAAACACCAAGAATGTAACCACAAAGAATTTCTTGCTTTATTCTTTCGATGCGTAGCGTGTCACTATCGAGTCAATAAATTCTTTTACTCGGTTGTGAAGAGTTTTTTTCCCACATCCAAACTAATAAAATCCGGGAATATTTCTCAACAAACAGAACAAATGCAAAGGCATATCTTGCGTTGAATGGTTGATTATATTTGACAGGGACAATACAAACCGTAGGAAATCAGAGGCCAACATTGCTTTATGTTTGTTTCCACCGAAAAGGGCCACATATCTTTGATGAATACTTTTTTTCCACTTTTAAATTACAAATGTGGTGTGAATTCCAATTTCAGCTTCATTTTCAATTCATTTCTTGCCAAGTTACTCACAACTTCTATTCTTGATTTACTAATTTAACAAAATGAATTGGGATTTGATCTAATCACGAAATCCGAAATTGTGTATTATCTTGTGTTTTCTCCGATTCCGAATATGCATATCTTAGATAATTAAGTAAAAAAATATAATTTTACTTTAATACTTTTCGTTTAGAAATGTACTAAAATTTTAAATTTTATTTTATTTTTTAAAAATTATTTTTAACATCAACACATGAAAATAATCTAAATAATAAAAAATATTTAAAATAAAAAATAAAGATATTTTCTTAAAATTTTGTTTGAAACACAATAAACATGAAATAAATTGTTGTGTAAACTTTGTTTACCTATAATTCAAAATCTGGGGATATCAATATGTATCCACACAGCAAAAAATTATCTATAGGAAATCTTCAATTATAGAGGTTCCTTGCTATCTATGATTATCAAATCATAGCAAACGACTTTTTATGGTGTGATGTGTCTTGTTTTTTTTGTAAAGACAAATGCAAAAACCGAGGGCTCTTATAATGGCGACAAAGGAAAAAACAACGAGGACAGTGCTGATCAATGTTTCGATGACAAGTCTGACGCCATTCATGTCTGCCCTTGTGCACAGATTTCAACACTCTCACAATTTGCATTATTTACAGACAAGCTTGAGCTTATTCTTGTTCTGAGGATGTCTTGCCTTTTAAGACAGCAGTATAAGCCCATGCACTCTAACAATTTCACACACACAGAAAAACATAAACTTATAAAGTATTGCTCGCTAGCTGCTAAATATAGACAATATTCTAGCATTTCTGTAGGACAACGTAGACAATGAAGATGATTATGGTAACTGCTTAATGCCTCGCTAATCAAATTTGAGGGAGATCATTATTATGAACATGAAAACAATAATGGCCACAACCAATCATGGTTCCTCCTGCTTACTTGTTAATTGGACTCGGGATTTGGGCCACTGGGCACTTCATGGAAAGCTGCTTTGAACTGGTGATTTGAAGCAGAACCAGGAGTGGCAGAAACCGTCGTGGTGGTGCCGCTGCTTGTCGTAGCAGCAGCAGCAGCCGCAGTGGTTCTAGAAGGTGGCTTGTACTTTGATTCTTGTGGATGGATTTCTGTGGTAGAACGTTTTGCTCTTGTAGATGGCGAGGAAGCTGTGAAGTTCTTGGATAAATCTGTGGGACGAGCGAGAAGAGGAACAATCAAGAGAAGACCAAGAAAAAGCACCATAGCCTGCAATTTTGCTGTGTTTTCAAACACTGATAAGTTTCTTGCTGTTGCCATGAAATTAAAATCAGTAATTATGAAGCACCCCCCAGTAATCCAGAAGGGATCAATATCCATGAACCACTAAAAATACCAAGACAAGAAATGGAAAAGATGGGTGGCAGATGGCAAGGAAGTTGTACAATTTTGAGAACACTTTATTGTCTGGTGCTTTAAAGCTAGGAGCCTAGGAGCTTATACATAATAAACTTACCGATTAAAATGTGAATATGTACTGCAATAATCCGCTTCGATGATACCATTTTTACCCCTCGTACCATCAACAAATCAATTTCAAGGAAATCTTGATTAATATGAAGAAATTTATTGACAAATTTGTCGAGCATTTATGGAATTCAAAGGATTAATGTACTGGCAAGCTGACAGCAAATGTTTACATTACCTCTTGATGTTGAGTTGAACCTTTGAACTACTTTAATTGGATGCTAAAATTGTGTTCCGAAGAACTTCTACCTAGAGGACATCATGGTCATATTACGAAACCACTTACCATAATGAATTATTCAGACTTTTGGGTAGTCTTGGTCATGTACGAAAAAATAATCTGAAAAGATAAAGATAGCAGAATAAGAGGAGGGTGCCCTTTTTGTGGCTTGGCTGCTTGCTCTAGAAATCTTTTCATTCGCTTTGACTTGAAGAGCCCAGCTAGGCCCCTTGAAATTTACAGATCTTGGGTTGCTGTTATGTCTACTTTCTTTTATTTATCAAACCTTTTTCTTTTCTTCTTCTTTTTACTATCGAGAACCTGTAAAAAAAGGTTAACACATGGAGAAAGCAAAGCATCATATCCTCAATCACAGCTTCCTCTGCCTATGAAAATCGAGGACTTGTCTCCGCTATCTGATGCCCAGGGTCCCCATGCCACTTCCTTTATTTGTAACCTCTTCAACACAAAGATCTCACAGTTTACGTTAAGGTTATTTTTGTAAATCTAGTTAAACAGAGATATTCTTTCCCTTTTGTCCTATTAGCTAGGGTTCAACTCCAAGAACTTACAGCCCAGCAGCAGCCAATAGCTAGCTATGTAGGGGGAATCTATTGACAATCATTATATAAAAATTATATGTTTTCGAGTTCCCTCTTTTACTTAATGCAAACTATATAGGTTTTTAATTTCTTTTTTTAAATAATATATTCATTTGGGATTGAAAATACTAACCTCACAATCCTGATTTTTAATTTATTTGTCATGGTTATGAAATAAAAAAGATAATTTCCTATAATTGGAGCACATGCATGTATCAAGATAGTAATCACTCACCATTAGGTTTTACATTAATTATTTTTTTTCATGGGATCAAATATTAAAACACATTCGCAAAAGCGCACACATCATTCAAAAGCATAGAATGTGATTGCGGCTTCGAAGTTTGCAGGTAATTTCTCCTTAATGGTGACGGCCGCAACGGTGACCAAAAGGAAAAGACAGCGATTCTTAGCTTTATGTTTTGTCCAGTCTCCTCCATGGTGACGTGCTAGGGCTATCTTCTTTTGAAATTGGAGAAAAGAGAGAAAAACGCATGCATGGTTAAAGCAATTTCCACGTAAAAGCTTTCACACGCAGGTGCTCTAGTCCAGCCTCTATTAATTTAAAATAAAAAATAAAAATATGATATATTTTGTGCTTTTATGCTAATTGCCTTAATTAATATAACTTAATTACCATGCCGCTTCGAATAAAAATGCTAGTAGTTAATCACACATGATTAGCCAAATGCTTAACAATAAAAAAAGTAATTAAGAAGAAAGCAAACCCTGTCCACTAGGCAAAAAAGATTGAATGCATGATCCACGATCTATGTTGTTGAAACATGACATATACGTAGAAATCATATATAAGATTTTATTTTCATGAATGAATAATATATTATCATTATTTTAAATATTTTCGGAGCCAAGGGTTTACTGTTCTAATGCATGCATAAACAGTAGTTGCTGGATGTCTATTGCTGCCGATTCTTAACAATATAAACTAAACCAGATTTAATAATTATAATGTAGGTTTTTTTGGTTAAATCTAGGTTTTTCTACCTTCAAGCACTAATTCCATTAAGGGTCTGTTTGGGAGGACGGTTGCGGTTGCTTTTTAAAGTGTTTTTCATTTAGAAATACATCAAAATGATATTTTTTATTTTTTAAAAATCATTTTTAACATCAACACATCAAAATGATTTAAAAACACAAAAAAAAATCATTTAAAATAAAATAAAAAATCAGCTTGTAAAGCGGAAACAAATACTCTTATTGAAGTTTTAAAGTAACTATAATTAAGCCTCTAACTATATTGTAATGTTTTTAAAGGGCCCATTAGCAATAACGTGTGCTGACTATTGTTTTCCTAACGAAATTTTACCGGCCCAAACTCCCTTTTACAGCTGGCAAAGGCCCATTTTAAAACAGCCCACATTGAGACGACGTCGCATGTTTTCTCTCTCTCCAAAGGATTAATGAAATTTCGGAACGTTCTCCTCTCCTCTCCCGATCGATCATACCACAGATCTCTCTCCCTCTGTCTGGACAATGGATTTCCAAATACGCAGTGTTTTGCCTCTGGTCATCATCTCCTCTCTTCTCTGCACACTAGCTAAGGTACATATCTCTCAATCCATGCTTGATTTGATCTTGGCCAATTTGCTTTCGTCTGGTTAATTTCTCCCTCCCCCCCTTCCAGGCTGAGACTAGCGGTTCGGTTATTTTCATCGATAGCCAGGCTCGTCAATATCTGCGCACTCCGTCACCAAACGATGCCTTCCAGGTTTCTTCCATTTCAATACTTCAATTCTTCTGGTACTTCAATTTAAGCTGCCCGATGCAGAATTTTTTGTGTAGTTCATTTGTATCGATTTCTATCGATTAATAAATGTCTTAGGGAGGGTTCATATCAAATATCTGAGATGATTTAAATTGGCATTAGAAATTAGTCAACCGAACTAGAAAAATCGGATCACATATACTTCATTTCAATTTACACGAGTTATGATACCTGAAAATGAGTTGATCCATCTTATTTTACACTCTTTTTTTGATGTTTTGCTTAGATGATGTCGAACAATTGTTATTCTTATTCCAGTGCACTGTGTAATTGTCTGGCTCCCTGTCAATTGACTACATGTCTGATTTTACAGTCAAACTCCATGACGCTTCTAGAAGTTGGTGCTGCTGTGTCGGTCTTGCTTGGTTTTACGCCATCGGATGCACTTTCAGCTGCTAATTCTTTGAAGGTTGTTTGGAATAATATACTTTGCAGACGTAAATTTTATAGTTTATAGTATTGTTTGTGGGAATTTTTTTATTTTGATTAATGTTGTCACTGTTTCTTTTACAGTTGAATGAGGTTCTATTGCCCAATCCGTTTAACAGGCCTCGTGTTGTTTTCATGCTGGAAGTCACTGGAGGTTAGGATATCTGAAATTGGTGTTGATTTGTTTTCTTTTGTTGACCTAGTACTTGAGCGAATGATCTTTGCATGCAGAGCTTCTGTCTGTGGCTGATCAAGCAAGTGTAATGTTCAATGCTGCCTACAAGAGCAAGATTGCTCCTGTTTCAAATAAAGCTGATATTCAACTTCCAGGTACCGATGCACTATATACATGAATAATAGGGAGACTTGTTTTTTAATGTGACTATTTGTTGTTTTTTGAATCAATGGATTGTGAATTTTGATGATTTTTTGTTCATTTTCTGTAATCTGTTTAGGCGAAGAGGTTGCAGTGGTTTCTCTAGATGAAGAATTTGTGGATTTCACTGATGAGGATATAAGTGATTTTGTAAGTCTTAACCTGTATTTACCCACTGTTATTTTCTTTTCTTGTGTTATTGGTCTTTTTCATAGTCATTGATCATTTTGCTTAAATGTGTGACATTGGCATTATGTGTTTGTTCAGGCATCTTGGTTGGGCGGATCATATGCTGTTGATCCCTTGGAAGCACTGAATGGAGACTTAACAATCCCATTGGCTAGTGGTGCCACTATAAGTCTTCATATGTCTAAGGTCTTTTATTTGTTATAAATATTGTATTTTAGATCAACCCGTTCATTTTATATTTTTCAAATTTTTATTGGAAGATTATTTTGATTGTTTGCAGAAAGCAAACAGGGAATTTATAGCAAGTCTTCTTGCTCTGTTCCGCAATTGTACAAAAGCTGTTGAGATGCATGGAGGTTTGTCACCGAGTAATCAACCACCTGCAGAGTTATTGAAGGGCAGTTTTGATGGCCTTAAGGTGATGATATTCATTTATAGTGAATGGAATGAGCTCGATTGCATCCTTTTGAATGATTGCAAATTGGAACTTCTCACCAATTCATTTCTTTATTCAGTGAAATGATAGTGCTTATCATGATGGAAAAGTTATTCAATTGATTGATTCTATAATGATTTATCCTTTTTCGGTTTTTATATGATTTTTTGGCTTTTCCACCTCCTCTTCCAGGGTAAGAAAGCAATGTTTTTGTTGTTCTTTAATGCCCCAGTCTAACTACAAAGAAGTTAGCTCATGACTTATTTTATTTATCACATTGCAGGTTTTGCAAGAGCACTATGGACCTGAGGGTGATGCACAGAAAGGGCTAGAGCTATTAATTACCATGTTGTCCAAGATATTTGATTCATTGCAAGCAGCTTACAAAGGTTGGCTGTTTGGGTTTTTGGGAATCACCAAAAAAATCATAAACTGAAATGTTTTAGTTTGCATGCAAATGATAGGTGAAAAGAGTGGCATTCTAATTTATCTGATCAGTGCATGCAATCATTTTCCCCACTGTAGATTTCTTATTTTGTTTAAATGAACATCACAGGGTTTTTAAATCAAAGAAAATATAGAATTTAAGCTAACTTTGGGGGGTCTCTTATTAGTATTTTCAACCTGTATTTGTGATTACCATGTGCTTCTTCTTTTTGCCTTTCAGTAATTGCTGTTCCCTAGCTTATTGCTGAGCCTGAAAATTTTATGGCTGTGTAACAAAATTGAATGGTAATTGGGCAGGTCAAATTGTTGGAGTAATCCTTTTTAATACAGCACCTGCACCAGAATCAGAAACAATGCTGAATGTCATGTTGACTTCCCGGCCAGATGGCCGTTGGTTGGAAGAAACAAAAGTTCCAACTCCTATAACCTTTGCAGCAGTGGCATTGGTTAGAATAACCCTTGCTTGGATAACTGGAATTATTCTTATCATTGCTACTCTTTTGGGGGTAAGATTTTTTAATAACAAAAACTTGCACCTTTACCCCCCATCTAATTTATTTAGGAACACTGAAAGTTTAGATTGTGCTAATTATCGTCTCTGATCGTTCCCTGTTCCCCGCCCCTTTTTTCTTTATCTATTTTCTAACATTTTTGTAAGTAGAAAAAATCTCGATCACTAACTAGTAAAATGATGAGTTGCATTGCATGTGACTTCTAGGTTTGGAGAAGGAAAAGGAGGGGAGTGGATTGGATAATTATCCCGTCCACGAACCTTTTTATAGAATGATTTACACAAATGGTCCATATTTGTTGTGATGTTGCCGACTTTAGGACTATATTCTGAACAAGGTGCCTGATTCACGATTCTCCCAAGTTACGTGGATAGACAGTTCATCATGTGAGATAGAACCTATTTAAGCATCTGAAGAATAGAGTTACCCGTGCCAATTTAAAAGTCTGCTGATCTTTTTTTGGGTTTTTCAATTGCATTACTCAGATGCACCCGCTAAACGTTTTATGAATTTTTCAAATCAATCACAGGTAGAATCCCTATCCCAATAGTTCACAGGCATATCTGTCTAAACAAGGCTTTCAGACAACTCGGTGAAAGGAGAACCTTACAAACTGTTTATTTAGTTTGCCTAGAATACACGTCTGATTTATTAACATTCTACAGAAAATTTCCAATTTTCCTTAAAAAGCATCAGTTGGCAACTCGGGATTGATGTTTCTGGTCATACCCGGGACGATTTATTATTATTATTATTATTATTATCAATATAAACAGCGTTTCTTGGTTTGTTCTTCTGGTTGCAGGTCTACTTTCTCTTCTACATGCCACTCACAAAGGACACCCTTTTGTACTCCAACGTCAAGCTTGACTAAGCTGAAAGGAATGATGTCTTGCTGCAGGATGCAATGGATCCTGTACCCAATGGCTTGTTTGTAGATGTCTTATGTTGTAAACAAAATCTATTCCTTGGTTGTTGTGCTCTATTGAGAAGGTTGCTCTACCGAATCAGTAGCTACTTGACCCAGGGTAGAGGCTCGCAAGAAAACCCGTTGGTTGAAGCGAAGTCCTTTCATATACAGTAAGTAGTAGGAGGGTACTGTAAACCGATCGAGGAGACAAGATGGGGAACAAACAATTATTATGCAATCTTTTTTTTTTGCTTGCTGAAGTCGTTTGTCATAATCTGCATGCATTTGCTGAATAAGAGGATGGCATTTTTTGTATTTTTAGATAATCATTAATATTATTTTCAGATTTTGAATAAAGGAAACTTCCCTCGTTTGATTCCTTGCGTGCTGGAGCATCAAAATACTTCTGAGCTCATTTTAGGCAGGAGGATGAGCCAGCCCTGAGTCGACTTCCATTCGCATCAAAATGTGACTTCTTCTGCTTTTCCTCGACCTTAAAGTGTCCGTAGCGCGTGCAGTATGATTGAGGATGTTTTTGAATATGTTTTTTATTTTAAAATATATTAAAATAATTTTTATTTTATTTTTAAAAAATTATTTTTTATATCAGCAGAGAAAAATAATTTAAAAATATTAAAAAAAATTTAATATTTTTTTAAAAAAATATTTTTAAAATATAATACCAATGAAGATCTAACCTTCTCTTCACAGACAAATCTCGAAATCTCTCCCCGCTCCAATTCCCTAAACGAAAAACAGGACTACCTGTTACTACTTCCACGCTCTCTTTCAAAATTCTTGTGGCACAATGGTGGCTTTGCGAAGATAAAAGGTAGTCGCTCCTCGCCGAAATACATTACTTGAAAACTTCAAATTGAAGCTGAAGAAGCTCTAGACAATTTCTTCAAGGAGGAGACAGGGGATAATAAAAATAACAATAATTATTATTCGAATTTCTCTATAACATCATTCATGATGTCATCATCCACCTTGACAAACCAACAAAATCTCAATAAGATTTTTCGACAATCTTTTCCCCGAGACAGCAATACCATTCATGTGGTAGAATACATCAACCTTAATAATTTTCATTTGCTATGTTTCTCTCTTTCACCTGACAGTAAGAGTATCAGTAAACAATCATTCATTCTGACGACTAATTTCGTTTCAAGTCCAAGTCTTCAACTTTATGTTATGTTTATTGTTTGAAAAAAAAAGTTTTTTTAAATATAAATTCCGTTTTATCTTTAAAAAATCAATCACCCTGTATAATATTTATCTTTTCCAATAAATGGTAATGTTTTGTATTATTGTTTCTAAAACATTATAAAAGTATTTAATATTTCCTGGGTTTGAAAAATATTTAAGTTTTGCCTTGAACTCAAGATCAGCACAGAGGAATAAACCTTACAAGTTATAAGGTCTCCATATGATAACATTTCATAAGGTATTAATCAATTATGAAGATTCTATATTCTTGATTTCACCTTTCTACAAATAGTTTTGGAAGTCCATATTGAAATCTTTCTTTCCAGAAAAAAAGTGTTGACAATCTTTAATCTTTTCTAACAAAGAATTTTGAAAGGAACGTATCCTTGTACCATCTAAAATCTTGAAGTTTAGGGCATGGTAAGTTTGAGAGTTTCGTATGATTTTTCTTGAAATTTTTGTGGGTCTTTTATAAAGTGTGGTGATATAGTAGGAGAATTTGGATCCTGAGATCATAGACAATTTTTCCAGTACCATTCTAGAATATGACTGGGTTCTCAAATGAAATATTCAACCACCATAAGAGATTTTATCAAGTTTCTTTTATGCATATCATCTTTTCGACGATTTCTTTCTTAAAAAGAAGTATTTTAAGAATTGATTGTCAACCAACAAAATATGTAATTGAAAAAATCAAAAATATTGTTTTATAAACAAATCTTTGCTAAATGGCAAGCTATGCTTTTAAACTTTGATTTTGAAATTAAATTTATCAAAGATGACTAATTTGGAGGTGGTGGTTGAAAAAAAGTATGCAGGAAGTGATGGGAAGGCTTTGGAGGAGGAGATGCAGGTTTAAATTGATCGATTTTTGACAGATTATGTACTTGACAGGCATCTTTAAGATGGAATAATGACCGTGGAGCGAGCTCCTTGAAAGGTTATAATTATATATGGAGCAACACATCGAGGGTCCAACATCAAGCATTATTAGCGAGCCACTAAAAACAGGAAGCTCTCAAACTGTTCTAGCAAAATTTATGTGCAGATCATGATATTTTTAGCACACCATCTACGGGAGGGTTGTTTGTTGTGCACAAGTACATCGTATGCCACTTCCCTGACTGGGCATCCATATTTGCGGACAGAGTATCATTTTTCCTGATTGTTTCTATAAATGGCCTCTTGTTAACCAGGCATGGTAAACAGGTGGTTAGCAGCCTGTTTCACATAAACATACATGAATTCTACTAACCAATCACCTCGACAGTTTCACATGAGACCACCACTCTCATCCAGAGTTAATGGCGGAACAGCAAAAACAAGAAATTGTCTTCATTTCATGGAAAGTAAACCATGGCATGTTTCGAGGGAATGATGATGTCATCATATATGGTAGCATCAACGTGCACCGACTCTTTTTTTTTTTTCTGGATGAATCTAAGGCATGCAACAATTGACTAGACAACTGATCCGAGCAAATTGCCTGGCCACCATTTTAACAAGCAAGAGACTTCCTTTATAAACAGCAGCAGATCTTTTCACAACATAAATGTAAATAGAAGGCCTACCTACTCAAAACACTGATTCTGAGATAGTAGTCTCCACCATAAAAGGGTATAGTTGTCAATCCCAAAATGAAAGACATTAATTGGGAAATAAATTACTTTTCTGTAATGAGATGAACTTTTATTGGTGAGAAAAAAGCAATAGACATACATTACTTACCTCTTTCTTATATCATGTAATAGTTTGTTATCCTGTGACCATTTATGAATTTACTTTTTTGCACTGATATTTTTACAAATTTGTCTTTGGTTTTCCACTTGCAGTAACACGCCTTGTTGCTGAACGCATGGTCACAAATTCCTCAGCAGCAGATGGGTGTATTCCCACCTGTGGCACAAAAAAGAAAAGGAAAAGGAAAAAAACTCATCAGTAATACATAATCCAGAATGCGTACGGCTGAACACACGCTACCAAAAACAGCAAGGATATATATATATATATATATATATATATATATATATATATATATATATATATATTGATGCACAGAGATGTCATCACTTCTACATGTGTGTGTGTGTGTGAAGCAGTCAAAAAGAAAAAAGGGTAATTAAGAGGGAGAGCTAACAATACAAGGACATGGCCACCCATAAGCAAAGAGTCTGGGTATATCGTGATGTGACTGCCAGCATGTACAATTTGACACCCACATCACTTGTATATTATTGATTAGACCACAACATAATCAATTCTATGTTCCTTGCAAGAATGTCAAGGGATGCTAGGAAAGGAAAGAATCACTAAAATCCTTATCTTTAGCCTCCCCAATGGAAAGTTAATTAATACTTACAGTACTGTCAAATTGTTGCTTGGTTGCTCCACACTTCAATGCAACAGCAATACCCTTTGAAATCACCAAACAACAATGATCAGGGCATGTATGAATAACCAAAACCAAAAAAATATAGGGACCAAAAACTGGAATAGGGAAGGGGGTGGTTTCAGCAATGAGATTATGTATAGAAAATGCAAAGCATTCTCCACACAGGCTATTCATGAAATGAATCAGAAAACACACACCTGCATAATTTCAGGTGCATCTGGCCCACACATGGAAGCTCCGAGAACTTTATCCGTCTCAGCATCAACAACGAGCTTCATTACTGTCTTCTCTTGTCGACTGGAAACAAAGATGGGATCATACATATTAATTGAAAAGCATAGGAAACACAGAGAGCACCTCACAATTAAAGTAAAAAGGGAGGGGCAGGCTTGAATACTACCCTGAATCTTGAAAAACATCCCAAACCATCTATGCTTATGGCTTTTATGGTTTGATCACATCCTTTATCTTAACTCAAACATATATCGATCCTTCATTATTTAAGCATTTCCTTTTTGTTGAAATCAGGCTCAAAGTTAGGGATTTCCTAGGATATTCTCAGTAAATATCAGTATAGGAAATCTGCCATGATATGCTACACTAATTAGGAAAGATACTGTTATTTCCTAATGTACTATTTCCTATTCAATGTCCATAGATGTATATATATAGATGTAAAGATGCACTCTAAGAAATAATATGAGATAATCAGTCTCTCTCATTCTCAAATTCTACATGGTATCAGAGCTAGGTTTTTAAACCTAAATCCATTCATACAACATGGAGGCCGAAAGGCAAAGCTCAACCTCTAAAGTCACCTCAAAGACTGGAAAACTACCAAACACAGTCAGTCCTGGAACTGAAAACTCATCCCTCCTCATCACATGTCACAAACTTAATGGCTACAATTACCTTCAATGGTCTTCATCAGTCATGATGTTCATCTGTGGAAAGGGTAGAGATGACTACCTTACTGGAGAAGCCACCATGCCAGGAAAGGAAGATCCCCAGTTTCGAAACTGGAAGACAGAAAATCACATGATAATGTCATGGCTCATCAATTCAATGACTAATGAAATAGGAGAAAACTTTCTCCTTTATGGAACAGCAAAGGAAATATGGGATGCAGCAAGGGAGACCTACTCAAATTCTGATAACACTTCAGAATTATTTGAGATTGAAGCAGCACTACATGATCTAAGACAAGGTGAGCTTACTGTCACCCAATACTTCAATACATTAACAAGGCATTGGCAGCAACTGGACATGTTTGAAGTCCACACATGGAAATGCTCCGGAGATACTGTCCTGTTCAGAAGGATTGTAGAACAAAAAAGGACATTCAAATTTCTTCTAGGGCTCAATAAAACCCTAGATGAAGTCAGAGGAAGAATAATGGGCACAAAACCTCTTCCAAGCCTTAGAGAAACTTTCTCAGAAGTAAGGCGTGAAGAAAGTAGAAAGAAGGTTATGATGGGATCTTATAACTCAGGACCATCAATGGAGGGATCTGCCCTTGTCTCTAGAACCTCCAGTTGGGACAGTAGAAAGAAGGGGAGACCATGGTGTGATCACTGTCACAAGCCAGGACATACAAAAGAGACTTGCTGGAAAATTCATGGTAAACCTAGTGATTGGAAGTCATCTCGACTATCCAATGACAAAGAGAGTAGAGCCTATGTTGCTGCAATCTCTGATGACAATCGACAGAGACTCAACAACACACCAGCAGATCCCTTCACCAAAGAACAACTGGAGATCCTACAGAAATTGTTCAGCCAGAACTCAACCACTACTGGATCTGGCATGGCAGCACAGAAAGGGACTGAATCCACAGGTAAACAAGATAACTCAGAACCTTGGGTCATAGACTCTGGAGCATCAAACCACATGACAGGTGATAAAACTGTACTCCATGAATATAGCGAGAGCAAGGAAGATTGTGCAGTAAAAGTTGCTGATGGAACTCTAGCAAAAATTGAGGGGACAGGCTGGAGCAAACTATCAAAAGACATGATCCTCAAATCTGTTCTTTATGTCCCTAATCTGGACTGCAACTTACTTTCTATCAGCAAACTAACTCGTGATCTTAAGTGTGTGGCTAAATTTTTTCCTAACTTTTGTGTGTTTCAGGATTTGGCTTCGGGGAAGAGGATTGGCAGTGCTAGGATGTATTCTGGGCTCTATCTCCTCAAGAACAACCTTCCATTCAATTGCAAAGCTCAGAATGCGGTACTTATCAGCCCTAAGGGTCAGTCAGTTTTCAATACCCATAAAGACAATAATGTTATGCTATGGCACTATCGGCTTGGTCATCCAAATTTTGTATACCTTGAAAAACTACTTCCATCTCTATTTATCAATAAAAGTTCCAAGACTTTCAGTTGTGAAATTTGTCAATTCTCTAAACATACTCGTAGCAACTATCCCAGCATAACATATAAGTCTTCAAAACCGTTTGCACTGATTCATAGTGATGTTTGGGGACCCTCAAAAGTGCAAAACATCTCAGGAACTAGGTGGTTTGTCTCATTTGTTGATGATCATACTAGGATAACTTGGTTATTCCTAATGAAAGAAAAATATGAGGTTGGTATTCTGTTTAGAAACTTCAATTCCATGATTCAGACCCAATTTCAAACTAAGATTCAAGTGTTGAAAACTGATAATGCAAAAGAATACTTCAACACCATCCTAGGCAGCTACCTACTAAATCAAGGCATTATTCACATCAGCTCTTGTGTTGACACTCCACAACAGAATGGAGTGGCAGAAAGGAAAAATAGGCACCTCCTAGAAGTAGCTAGATCTCTCATGTTCTCCACTAATGTCCCAAAAATTTTTTGGGGAGAAGCTGTCCTCACTGCTACTTATCTCATCAATAGGATGCCTTCAAGAGTCCTTAAATTCCAAACACCATATCAAACACTCCTCACAGCCTTCCCACATACCAAATTCATGTCAGACCTAGATCCAAAAATCTTTGGCTGCTCAGTCTTTGTCCATGTCCACCAAACACATCGCAGCAAATTAGACCCTAGATCCATAAAATGCATCTTTATAGTATACTCCTCAAACCACAAGGGCTATAAGTGCTATTCTCCCATCACTAAAAGGGTTTATCACTCCCTAGATGTCACATTTTTTGAGCATCAAGCATATTATCCCACATCAGATATTCAGGGGGAGAATATGAGGGAATATCAGACATGGGACACAATTCATAATACTGCTGACCCTAAGCCTACAGATTCACCTTGTAATACCTCACAATCACCTCTTCTAAATGTCCATACACCCCAAACATACATTGAGGGAAATAAAGAGACAGACTTACCTTCCATCCCCATCCACTTGTCCTCAAACCACTGCCCAAATTAATCCTGAGTTTCGTGTCTATACCAGAAAGAAACACCTCAGAAAGGAGATAGAGCACTCAATACCTCCTACTCTTGACCAAGCTTCTGAACCAAGGCCACAATCTGCTCCAACACATACAGGTATGGAAACTGATGATCATGAGAGTACTGCACCTATTATTAATGATACAGATATGCCTATTGCTCTAAGGAAAGGAATCAGAACATGCACGAATCATCCCATCAGCAAATTTGTCTCCTATGACAGATTATCATCATCATATCATGCTTTTGTATCTACCCTTGACAGCATACAGATTCCTACAAGTATCCAGGAAGCACTCAAGCATCCAGAATGGTCAAAGGCAGTTAGAGCAGAAATTAATGCATTGGAAAAGAACAAAACTTGGAGAATAACAGAACTTCCACATGGGAAGAAACCAGTAGGCTGTAAATGGTTATTCACCATCAAGTACAATGCAGATGGCAGTATTGAAAGACTAAAAGCTAGGTTGGTTGCTAAAGGATTCACCCAATCCTATGGAATAGACTATCAGGAAACCTTTGCACCTGTGGCTAAACTCAACACCATCAGAATACTGATTTCACTTGCAGCAAATCAAGACTGGCAGTTACATCAACTGGACATAAAGAATGCATTTTTTAATGGTCAATTGGAAGAAGAGGTATACATGGAATTGCCACCTGGTTTAGAAACACCAGCCACCTACAGAAAGGTATGTAAGCTGGAAAAGTCACTCTATGGACTGAAGCAATCCCCTCGTGCATGGTTTGACAAATTTGCAAAAACAGTAGTCCAACATGGGTACTCACAATGTCAAGCAGATCACACACTATTTGTGAAATTCTCTACAGGAAACAGGATTGCTATACTAATAGTGTATGTTGATGACATTATCCTCACTGGAAATCATGAAGAAGAACTGGACAGATTGAAGACACTACTAGCCAAGGAATTTGAAGTAAAAGACCTTGGTCCTCTTAAATATTTTCTTGGTATGGAGGTGGCTAGATCAAAGAAAGGTATATTCATCTCCCAAAGAAAATACATTCTGGACTTATTAACTGAAACAGGTATGCTGGGATGCAAACCAGCAACTACTCCAATGGATTCTGCTAAGAAGAGAAGAGCAGAAACTGAAAGTGCCCCAGTTGACAAAGGAAGATACCAAAGACTTGTAGGGCGACTCATCTATCTCTCACTCACCAGACCAGATATTGGCTTCTCAGTGAGTGTTGCAAGTCAGTACATGAACAACCCAACTGAAGAAGACATGGATGCTGTGAACAGAATACTCAGATATCTAAAAATGACTCCAGGCAGGGGACTTTTATATGAGAAGAATGACAGTAGAAAGGTTGAAATCTACACAGATGCTGACTGGGCAGGAGATGTATCAGACAGAAGGTCAACATCTGGATATTGTTCCTATGTTTGGGGAAATTTAGTGACTTGGAGAAGCAAGAAACAATCAGTAGTCTCAAGGAGCAGTGCAGAATCAGAATTCAGAGCCCTAGCACTTGGAATCTGTGAAGGAATGTGGATACTAAGATTGCTTAGGGAGCTGAGAATAGAGACAGACAGTCCTATAAAAATGTACTGTGACAATCAAGCTGCCATAAGCATTGCAAAGAATCCAGTTCACCATGACAGGACCAAACATATTGAGATAGATAGGCATTTTATCTCAGAAAAGATGGACAAGAACATCATCCAGCTAGACTACATCCCTACGAAAACTCAGATTGCTGATATCCTCACCAAAGCACTTCCTAGACCTAACTTTGAAGAACTAAGTCACAAGCTGAGCATGCACAACATTTACACCTCTGCTCATACAACTCAGCTTGAGGGGGAGTGTTAAAATCAGGCTCAAAGTTAGGGATTTCCTAGGATATTCTCAGTAAATATCAGTATAGGAAATCTGCCATGATATGCTACACTAATTAGGAAAGATACTGTTATTTCCTAATGTACTATTTCCTATTCAATGTCCATAGATGTATATATATAGATGTAAAGATGCACTCTAAGAAATAATATGAGATAATCAGTCTCTCTCATTCTCAAATTCTACACTTTTAATGGAGGAAACTACTTTTTTCAGACCAGGGAAAGTTAGTTAAAAAAGGAACAAGGAAAACTATTTCCATGAAAATGAACATTATAAGGATGCCTTGAGCACTGAAGAAATGTCAGAAGGTGTTAACAAGTAATGTAAAAGTAAAGATGGTTCAATCAATTAGCAGAAAGACTTCTATCAGAGAGTTAAGATGTTCGAAGTCTATCTGCTTCAGAGGATTTAAGGTACAGATACGACAAACTTCCAGGACCTCTAAGAGATATACTCTACTTATTGGCCAGTTTAAGTTTACAAATGATTTCTCACTTTTAAGTTTCCAAAGGAGATGTTTTGACCCCCGCTTCTTTCATATCATTTTGCAAGTGATTTTCTAAGGTTTTCCATAATGTTAACTGTTTGTTTGAAATACTGCAGACCGATTTATCAACATAAGATCTCAAAATTCAGTACATACCCAGAGATAGTGTTCTTCATAGGATTAAAGGTAGAAGTGAAAACCAACACATCACCGTTTGCTTGGTCTAATGCCTTCTCCTCGCTGAGGCCCACTACAGAGAGAGGAGGTATGCTGTGGAATACCAAATAACACATTTTTCACTGATGAAGAGAGATGAACACAAGCACTAAAATTTCTCACATTCAGACTTCTATGTTCAAAGTGTATGACTTAGTTGTGGCAAAGCAACAAGCTAATGTTACTGTATATACAACTGAAGTACCAAACAACATTAACCAAATATTATGTACAAGTCATAGGCATTAGATTCAAACAGAGCATTGTATCAGTACAATAGGGAGAACAAATATAATATGATCATGGAAACAACATGAATAGCTTGCGGTGATCCCAGTGAAGCAACAAACTCGTATGACCATGCATCAAATGGAGTACCACATAGCATGTAACAAACATAGGTATCGAATCCCAAAACAGAACATGGTATCAGCAAGATAGGGAAGGAAAAGATAGAAATGGTCATGGAAACAACAATCATAGAATAGAGGTATCTACATAGCTAAATTGACAAAAGCAAATGTCCTTCAATAACCTGTTTACTAAATAACCTCCAACTGTATCTTAGAGACATGAAAAACTGTTGATTGATTGACTAACAGAATATCATCAATCAAAACTCATCATTACTTTAATCTCAAGCTAGTTTGGATAATCTATGTCAAACCATTCCATCCAGTCTCTTCTATTTTTGGACAAACTTTCCAAGAGCTCATTTAGCAATATCATTCATGATTTTTCACCCCCACAATTGGTATTCCAAGCTAAATATTATTTATCACAGCCAATAAAAAAATGCAAAGAAATCAAGTTAAATCATAAGGGTATTCTTGTTACAATCATATAAAAAAGATGCATTACATGCAAAATCCAAAAGGAGATACCTAAACACAGCATATGGTATGTAATTGTAGTCTGGTTTGGTAGGTTGCCCTGTGAAAACAGTTTTCTGCAGGCAATACATCAGGAAACAGATTCAATGAATTATCAAATAAATTAAAATTTCCAAAATTGGAGGGAGGATCAAAAAAAGAAAACTGTTGTGAAAACAAAGAAACAAAAGAGAAGGCGTATCGCAAGAAACACATACTGCAAAGCATGTCCCCTCCATCAAGGCCACGGGAGTAAGATTCATTCGGTTTGTGACATCACCAACTGCCCATATGCTATGTATATTGCTGCGAGAGTGCTCGTCAACCTGATCAAGAAAGTAATATCCCTATATCAGTCCAATACAGATGAAGCGGGTATAGACAAAAGATTACAATAGCGATGACATAAAAATAATTATACCCACATCAAGGATATAAGAAAATAAAACACCAAACCACAACCAGCATGTATGGAATATAGTATATACCCATCTACAAGGAAAGGAGTTAGAATAACAACTGCAATAATAATGCTGAAATTGGCACCTGCTTTTTGCGCACTAAAGTGATAACATGAAGCTCAATGATTAAACCAATTAATTAACTGAAAAGCTACTGACCTTCACAGCTCCTGTTTTATCAAGCTCAACGCCTACAGCTTCCAAATTTAATCTCTTCGTATTGGGAGCTCTACCTGTAATAAATGAATGATGAATATCCAAATGAAAGTAATATCAAAACAAAAGGAGAACATAGAAAATACAAGAATGATTTGATGAAGCAAATGCTGTTGATTAGGCAAAACAATAATAATAACTGTAAGAAAAGCCATCTTATAATTTTGATTGGGGCTCCAAAAACCAATGCCTGCATATAAATTATCAAGTCAAAAAGCACTCATGTTCAACACAACTGTATTGCATTCTGCTTGGCAATCCTAAGTCTTGTAACAACTCATGATATGCAGCTTCAGTCTCCATACATTTGCATCACAATTTCACAAAACTTCCAACATTTGATCTGGAAACACTTACTTGGAAATGTGGATAACATTATCTATACAAAGAGTAAAGTGAAAAATACTTTGAGCAAGGATAAAAAATAAGGTTGTAAATTGCAAGTTTACCCTGACTTGTAAGGATGATTAAAACAGCAATGTGTGCTTTCTATTTACAGTAAAAGCTTACATGCAGCAACCTATTAAAAAACATAAAAACTTCAAAACGCAAATAATTTAACTAGGATTATAATTACCGGTGGCAAAAAGTACAACATCTGCCAACAGCTCCTCTCCATGATCTGTGCGAACTTTAATTCCATTCTCTGTTTTAGTCAACTGTATTTACAGCTAATATAATTACAATGAGGTTCACTATAAATAACATGGAAAAATCAAAACATAAACTGGAGAGAGAGGCAGATGAAAAATAACAAGAAAAAGCAACGCATGTTGCATTGACACAAATCCTAATAAAGTACCTCTGTCAAATTTGTTCTGGGGTGCAGATTAATTCCCCTGCCTTCTAGATTTCTTGCAACCACAGCCCTCATTTCATCATCAAAACCCCTGAAGCAGATAATTATCAGATATATTGGCATGAGAAACACAACTAAAGTCCAAACCTTCAAAATGATTGAACAAAAAATGCTGGAGCTCCTTAGTGAAAATAAGTAACAGATTGTGAATTAAAATCCCCATTATAACAGCATAATTAAAAACTGCATGCAACATGCTAGAATGACAATTGCTACTTCAAATATGAAACACCAAAATTTGCTATCTTCCACGTTCCAATTCCAATGATTATTAAAAGGAAAAATATGAAGGCCACTGTGGACAATCTAAAGTTTTTTGGCCACAGAATATGCAAACCAGGAAGTAATTATCAAAAAAGCATAAAAAGGTAACCATATATAACATATTCTTTATACAGTTTACTTGCAAACATAAAATGTGTAGGCTACTATATATGAAAAAAACCAGGTCATCCAATACAGAAAAAACAACATCAAGGCCTTAACCACAACCTTAACGGAAGTTCCCTTCTGAAAAATAGATCAACAGTAGCACCCATGCCACGCCATATCGAAGCAAACTCAACAGCAATGTACCTAAACAAGAAAAGAATAATTATCCAAAATTATACACATGATTGGACATAGGCAATTAAAATAAATAGATAGCAAAGCTTCACGGAGAGTTTACCCTGCACCAAGCACCACTGCACGCTTTGGTAAATCTTCCAAACTCAATGCCTCGTCAGAAGTTATGCCTAACTCCTAAACAATCAGAAAGCAACAGATATGGCAGGTAGGCAAGATAAAAAAAAACAGAGAGAGAGAGAGAGAAAAAAACAGCTTCAACAAGAACATCAGCACCAAAGATAATTTGAACCCTGCAATAGGTTTCAATAAAATCAAACAAATTAAGTTCGACTAGGTTATAGCAGTAATTATGATCAAGAATCAATGAACAATTTAAAGATGAGCACCATGCATCTGAATGGAGAAGCTTTTGGAAGTGTGGTGGAAAACAAAATTCAAAAGAAACTACATTAAGGAACGTCCATCCAATTGCAAAAGAGAAAGATGGCTTAGGTAGTGTCATGATAGGTACACATGAATTCATTAAAAAAAGGTTGATGTTGAAACAGAAAAAAAAATGGACTAGTGAATGAAATATGAAAACCAGATTGTGAAATCCACAATCAACTATTATATGGGGACATTTTACAATGGACAAGGTGCACTCAAATCACATGCTATAATCACACATGGCAATAATTCTCACTATTTCTAGTTGAAATACAATAACATGATAGAATTGCAATAAAAAGAACAGCCCCATTACATACATAATTACATGGCATATTGAAATTATGAATTTCCAATTAACATATCAATTTCATGTTGAAATATCATCTAGACTCAACTGCAAAACATCTTACATGGCGTCTTGAAAATAAGAATTTCCAATTAACAAATCTACTTCTTGATGAAGTAAGCATTAAACTCAACTGCAACACATCTTACCAAAGAAAATAAAGAACGCATATATGTAATTTACAGGCATGCATCTGCAAGTGGGAACGATACAGAGATGTAAAGCTAGGCAAGGGTGTTTATGAAGCGTTCACTCATCAAATTTCTCCAAACTCCCAGCAGATTTCTTTTAAAAATGCCTTAAAATGTCAAGAAGTTTATCTCTATGTTCTACAGAGCAATCCTTCAATTTAATATCGAGAAAAACTATTAATCACCAACTTTTACTTGTTGACAAATCAAGATGAAAGAAAAGGCACACATATTGATTATTCTGTCTGGTAAAATTTAGTTTTTTACCAGATCTACCTGGTATGCTAATTTAGACTAAACTACAAGAAGTAATGACCATTAGAGCTTCAGTAATCAAAAGTCAGATTAAATTATCTAAGACATTTTATACCAGAAAATAGCAGCTCTTCAAAAACACAAAGCAGACCAAAAGGATATTAATTTTTAAATGACTTAATTGTTGGTTTGACAAGGAGACAAAATACCCCAACAGGGACCAATTCCTAAGCATTCAATGAGAAAAACAGGAAACTAACCTTCCCAGGAATATCAGGATACTGAGCCTTACTGCCAGTCGCAATCAGGATGTGCTTTGCTGAGTATTTCAATTTAGTGCCATCTAGTTGTGTCAGTTCAACTTCATTAGGACCAGTAACCTTTCCCTCTCCTTCATACAGTTTAACCCCAGAATTAGATAGTAACCTCTTGTAAATTGCATTTAGCCTGACTATTTCATCCGTCTGCAATTTTGACCAGAAAAATAGATGAAACAGTATACTCACGATCAGGTGCAACTAGAATTTCTGGAAGAAGAAAAAAATATTGAACGCAGGAGAAAAGGATCTAAATGCTCTAAAAAGCAGAATTCTCCTTGACAGTTACCACTGTTTTAACAAAAGAAAAGGAAGTAAAATGCGGGGTGATCAATCACTTCATCCTGGTCGCTTGTTCAGGCATACAAGGATGGAAATTAAAAGTGAAAAATTTCCAGCCTGACCACATGTCACACTCCAGAAAAAAAAGGTGGTAGTGAAAAATGGAATAGAGGATGTACTTTCCTTCAGAAAAACTCAATTGTCCTCTGAAATTAGTTGCTCAATAAATGACAGGCAGCACCAGACTGGGTGCCTCATGCACGTTAATAACAATCATCATAAATATAGAAACAAAACTGAAAAGACCACCAACCTTTTTCTGCAACAACTTTTTCCAGTTGAAGTCCACCTTTTCGTTGATTTCCCAACCATAATTCCTGGCATCCTACAAAATCAAAGCACTCCATTCATGGAACCAACTGCCATTCAATACAGCTTGCTTCACCCAAAAAGACAATAAAAGCAACCTGATAAAGGTATCTGCATATGAAAGGCAAATTTATTGCATACAAGGCAGAAGTGTCAGGCAAATCAAACGTATTCACTGCTCAAATATTTATACTTTGTATTCGTTTTCACAATGCACATGTATTCTTGCTTTAAAGACCACAAAATTAAAAAAAAATAAAAAATCATTATCAATGACCATCCAGAGCGCTTCAAATGCAAGATCTCAAATTTCAGTTTAAGGAGAACTTAGCGATTCTGAAATTGATCAATTTCAGAACTGTATAGCATTGGAAGCATATTAAAATACAGTCCAACGTCCACATGCTCTCAGATAATCATATAGAACACTTTCCATTTCGCATTAACTTTCTCCTCACTACTATATTTGAACTTGAAAAAAGGATAGGCTGTCATTTGATTAAGGTTTCAGTTAACACACTCAGTAAATTAATCCTTTCAATCTGGCATGTATCTTGTTCTCACCTCAATTTCACCTCCAAAATTTGCTCCATAAACTAAAATCTTCTTGGGAACACAACCGCGAAGAACACACCTACAGAACCAGATGAAGGCACGCCATTGATTATGAGATAGGTTTCAACATTTCAGTTAATTCAAATTCCAGAGCAATCATCTCAAACCAAAACTAAAAACAAACATGAAAGCCAGCACTCTTAAGTTTTCAATAATAACAAAAAATTTCCTTTACCATGGCACTATAGAATATTAAAAACATGTTTCTCCATATGAAACCCATCAGATGCACTTCAATGGGCCATGAAAGTATGATTTCAATAATTTTAGTTAATGTACTCAAACACTCAATCATGATCACCTGAGGTTTTTAACTTGTAACTGCCATGCCAAACAAATCTCTTATTCAGTCAGACAAATGACCCTACAGGAAACATTCCTTTAAATGTCATTCAATGTCAAAAGCAACTTTTCTTTGCTAAATTTCAGCAGTATTCCACTACCATATAAATCCCCCCACGATAGGTGATAAAACAGAAGCATATAGCACCAAATGTTGTTTAACTTCCACTCGTGTAAAAACACGGTAAAGCTTAATCAACCTAAACACAAAATTCCAACAAGCGGTTGAAGTTCATGAAACTGGACATGACTGCAAACAAATTTCTTCTAACAGCTCATCCATTGACATCGTAGCCAAAATGCTGAAAAGCTGAATCATATATTTAATGGATAGTGGAAATTACATCTGAAAAAAGTAAGTCGATAAAACAACATGCAGCAACAACAACCAAGCCTCCATCTCAAATTAATTGGGGCTGGCTATATGAATTGTTTTGTGCCAGCCCGCATGATCATTATGGCACAGCGGTAAGACAAGAATGCTGCAACAATTGCAAGCAAATGAAACTGAGATGTCTGTTTTAGGATTTTAAATGAACTTACGTTCCACCAACCCCTCCATTTACTTCTGAGCTGATAGGATGAAATGGAAGCTCACAAATTCCAACCTTAAAACACAACGTTGGATACAATTAGTAAACAGTTAGCCATCATTCTTTCACTAAAAAATAAATATATTAATATCACTGAAAGCCAAAGTTTCTCACTTCAAAAGAAAAAAGAACTTGCAAATCAGTTTGAACAAAAGTGCCCCGTCAGAATCAAAATAAAACAAGATTATGTTAATTCTATTAAGCAACAGCCTTTATTTTTTGCTCTCACAAAATCAAAACCATATCCCGATAAACAAAAAGCCCACCACGATATTTTATTTTAATCCCCACTAAAGTGATTATAAACCAATTAATACTATATTATATCCATGTCATTGAACTTCATTACATTACAAGTCTTCAACAAAAGTCACAACGAATATGATAAAAAAACTTTCTCAAACCACATCAAATATTATACCTTAGCTCCATAATTAGCAGAAAACCTCGCAGCACGAACACCGCCACTCCCAGCTCCAATAACAAACAGATCAAAATCAAAGTGAGCCTCTTCTTCAACTTGGCTAGCTTGTTTTACTTCCCCGTCAATAAGCATCTTTCTTGCCATGATTGTAAAATTGAGTTTTAACTGCGTCCACACATACACACACAAAAATGAAAACCAGATCAAAAGTAAATTTATTCAAGTTATAAAAAATGGTTATAAAAACAATCCTAAACAATACATAAAATACGCAAAGCAAGCATCTAACAAAACATCAACGCCAGACGAGGATCAATAGCAAAAAAAAAAAACACCGGTTGCAGTAGGCTCAGTTAAGCAAATCTAAAACAAAAATATTAAGAAGAAGAAGAAGAATCGACAATATCGATTTATTTACATTTTGCTTCAATTTTGCAGAGGAGATGAAAATGAAAAGGATAAATACCTTTGTAGAGAATGATTTTCGAAGGAGGAAAAATAAGTGCAGGAGTATAGAGGCCGAGGAGAGTTTTCTGTTTATATGTGATCAAGACTTCACGCCACGATAGAGAGAGGAGGAGGAGGTGGTGGTTTTTGATTTGATTTTGGCACCTCAATGCAAGTCATCCTGCCTCTATAGATGAACGGTCAAATTTTATCAAGATATTTATTTAAGTGGAATATATTTACATTAAAAAAAATTCCCTCTTCTTTTTCTCTCCTGTTTGTAAAAGAAATGTTTATATATATATGAAAGAAATTCCATTTTAGTTTTAAAAAAATGTTGCTTATACCTAAAAATATCTGATTCGTTTATGAATATATTTTGGCTATAGTTATGGATTATAAGTTGTATGATTTATCCAAAACTAAATATGTCTAATTGATTATAGTAGTTTATTTTTGTGTTTTGAAAAATTAATTTTTATCTTATTTTAAGTTGATTTAAATTAATTTTATTAAGCGTTTTCAAATTGTTTTAATATGTCGGTATCATAAATAAATTTTAAAAATTAAAAAATAAAATATTTTAATGTATTTTCAGATAAAAATCATTTTGAAAAGAAATAGCCACACGATATGGAATTAGTTTTATATCCAACTAATGAATATAGATGATATCTACATAGTTGTACATGAAATACCACGTGTAATAACATTTATTTATTATTTTTAAATAGAGAAATCAAAATAAAAAATATATTTTTCTTGTATTTTTATTTTAAAATATATAAATTTAGAGATAAATCAAATTTATTTTTTAACTAGATATATCTGTCTTCATTCACTGGGAGAGTTGACGCCTGCCAAATCCTTAATCTTTTAATGCATGCCTTGCCTAAGAAAAGAGAATTATAGCAACTTCTATAATTTAATAGGTTGCCATGTTTGACATGGAAAGTTTTCTTGCAATTATTTATGTCGGTATCATAAATAATATTATCTTACGATTCACCCTTTTATTTTTATTTTTATTTTTTATTTTATTTTTTTTTGGGGGGGGGGGCATCGTTTTTGCACGAATTTGACTTTTATCACCTTATTGTATTTAAGCAATCGAACCCAAAGTTGCGACCTGTTGAGATCTTTTGTTGAGTAAATTAATATAAATTTTAATTGTTTTTAGCAGCTTCTAGATTCGATGGGCCAAGCCAGGTTATATATTATTTTACTCTATTTCTTTTTGTATATTTAATACACTAGTTTTTAGCCATCCTCCCTTGACTTATTCTCTATAATAAAAATTCATAAAACAATTTCCTGTTGCCTTTCTCAGAATAAAAGACGAAAGAAGTTGCTAGTTTAGCAGTCTTAAGTTTCTTTTAGAAGCCCCATTGATCACCAACTCTTCGATTTTTTCAGTTTTAAATAAATAAAAATAAATCTCCAGTGTCTGCCCTATTCTCTCTGGAATTCATCAATGAAATTGACAGGAGAATGATTTGCTTTCCCTTTAAAAATTAAAATAAAATAAAATAAATGGAACAAAACATGCCAACAACACCAGTTCATCATCACCCACGATCAGCGTTTTACTAGCACGTCACCATCAAATGATCATATGGAATCATTTTTTGACTAATTGCTAAAAACGAAAATACAAAGGAGAAAAGCAAGAATGCGACCACACGAAGTCTCGCTTTCCTGGTTGTCAGAAGGGGGGTTGTGAGTTGTGACCAGCCTATTTTGGACAAATGAAGAGTTTTCCGGCAGCTATTGAAGTTGGATCATCAAACTAGAATCTGAGCTTCAAGTTGAATAAAAAAAACATTGACCAGTTAATCTAGTTAAACTAGATCCAAGACCGGCATCAACACCAAGAAACATTTTAAATTAAATTTCAAAAAATAAAAATAATTAATCCAGGATACCCCCACACCAAACCGCGAGAGGGAAAACAGGATTGAGGTTTAATTTTAAAAATATTTTCCATTCATAAATATTAAAATTATATATTTTTTATTTTTTAACATTAGCATATCAAAATAATCTAAAAATTAAAAAAAATAATAATTTAAAATTAAAAAAAAATATTTTTTTTCAAAAACAATTTTGAAAAACAAAGTCAACCACCCCCTAACAAGTCCATGTAGTACCAGCAGTTCACAAACCCCATTTATGAAAACTTACATTTCCCTTCGTGAATGAACAAAATTTAACAAGGCAAGGAATGAATAATAGACAATAAAAAAAAAAAGGGAGTCGAAGGCTTTCTTGTAAGCCCGGAACCTAGGTTTGAATTGAAATGATAACTATAGAATCATTGAATGTTTTTCCTTGCAATACCTTCAAGCATCATTCAAGTGAATTACGCCCAACAGCTAAAAGTTTCCGGTTTACGTACTCGAATTAAATCTAGTTAGCATGATGGCTTAGCATAATATCCGGTTCATATGCCGGAAAGTCGCAGTGCTTTCCTGTGTTTCTGAAAGCAAAACGTTGGAAGAGATGAAGCATCTCAAGATTTCAGAGAGTTCCACACAACAACACATGCCAAGCAGCCTGAAAGAACTCATTTCAATGCTAAGTGACCTTCTAATGAAACTAGAGCATTCCACATCTTAGCAAGTCCGACACATATGACATAAAACTTGGTAAGTAACTTGTACCTGATTACATGATATTACGTTCTTCAACAAGAAGATTTAAAATCAGCATATCATACAGATAGAAAAATGAATAAATAAATAGACAAAACAAGATGACTAAAGTTACAGCCTAACTTTTTTATTGCCTGTCTAGGAAAGAGATTTTCTCAAACTTCTCCCCCTACTTTCCTATGGAAGAGAGTTCATGAAGGGAAATGGAAGGAAGAAAATATATTGAACATTTTTCTTTACAAAGATTTAGAGACTTACACATGTATAATCAGCATGAACAATGGAAAACTGAATTTCCCAAACAATTAGCTTTAGTTGCAATCTTCTTAACTCCTGTTTCACCAATAAGGGAGAATCTTGTACCAGGAGATAGAAGGCTCCTTTCCATTATGTTGATCTTTGGGGCCTCAAGAATTGCTGTAGGGAGTGATAGTGCCCATTGCATACCCCAAATTGCAAGGGGTCTCATATAAATAAGGGACCGAAAGTGCCCATCAGTCGTCCATGCCTCCGGAGTCTGGAACCAGTATCTGTATTTTGCAGAAAGGAAGATTAACCCACAGTTATTATACATTAAAAAAAAACAATTACAGACAGTTCAATAAGGAGAAAGCAAGGAAAGCTCTTCCCAATGGCTAAAATGATGGATTATCAGAAAGCCCAAACTCAAAGTTTCTTTTAGCTGGGAAGCCAACTCCATCCATGCATGGATTCACTTGAACAGTGAACAGATTATACTTCTCAAGGTAAAAGTTCCACATTGTAGATTCAATAGTGAGCAAGAACTGTCAGCAGTAAGTCTTCCTAAGAAGAGTTCAATTTGTTTGTTTGCATATTTTTATTTTATTTTATTTTATTTTATTTTTTTGGGGGGGGGCACTGTTTTTATTTCTTGTTCAAGAAATAAATGTAAAGGCGTTGGGCATGGAAAAGGATGTGTATTATTTCCTGCACAACTGTCAGTAACTTCTATATCTGAGTCTTGTTCTGCAAACACACAAAAATAAGAAAACAATATAAATATGCACAGAAATTACCCATAGCCCTCCTCAGACCAGCCTGCAGTGAAAATGCCTTCAGCAGTAGTGAATGCCTTGTCTTCCATTCCAGAGAGAATCATGGTAGCCGCCACAGCATAGGTGACACCTGACCATATTTCACGGGACTGCATACAAGTTTCATCCACCTTTCCATTCAGATGCATTCCATTTACAGCACCCATTTTACCTCCTCGAACTTTCATTACATTGAATTCGTATATTTTGTTAAGAGCACTTCTGATTTTTACATCATCAAAAAGTGGCGGCAAACCTGAAGATGCCATATACCATTCCCCTGCCAGTTGATCTGCTTGTATAGATTTACTGTTATTACTCGAGCCACTGTCATAGTTGAAATATGAACCATTCCATAATTTTGATTCAAATGCTGATTTTGCCTTTGCAAATTTGCTTTTGCATAATTCAGCAAAATATTTGTCGCCTAGTTGAATGGCCATTGCAGCAGCAGCTTGAAGGGCGGCAAGCCATAAGCAGCCACAGTAAGCACTTACACCGTGAACTGTCCAAGCATCGTATGTTTGATCTGGGAATCCATCATTTTCAATCAGACCATCATCATCCCTATCAAATTGTTCCATGTATTCCATGGCAGTGCGTACTGCAGGCCACACATCAACTCCAAACGACATATCCCTTGTTGCAGCAAAATCTCTATAAACCTGAAGCACAAACTTAGGATTCAGATCCTTCCACTTGCTTGTGTCATGTATATTATACGCATTCATTTCATTCCACGGATCATGTGTACCAAGATCATGAGGGACAGCTCCTCTAGCCTTGCGAATTCCAACACTGCCATCAGCCAGAAACCTTACTTTTCTTCCATCCTCCGATAACACAGCTTTGGCAAAGTCACGTTGAATGTTGAGTTCAATTTTGGGAAACAATGCAAGAAGGGCAAAGGATGCATAGAAATGCACGTCGTATGTGCACCACATTATATATTCAACTCCTTCCAAGTACAAAAACCTACCAACATCATCGTTCAGAGGATCAAGAGATGTGAAAGGATCTAAAGTATGGTCCAGGTTTCCCCTTTCATGAGAGACTGCTGATTCATCTTCGCATATGCAATTCGAATGGAATGCCTTGTTGTTTTCTTTTTGTTCAAAACTAGTGGTGTTGTGATGATAAGTTGCAGTATGATTAACTGCACCTCCATTGCAGTTTAATTGGGGTTCAATTTCTTTGATCCCTGTGGTTTCTACTTCTCTTGACTGATGATGACCATTTCTCGTATCTGCACTTGGAAGGGAAGAGTCTGTACAAATTATGCTAATGTTAGTTTCCTTTATGAACCATATCTTGCAACAACAAAAAAATGAATATTTAGCAAATGATAAATGAAGCTTGAGTGATGAAAACAAAACATGCACTTATGATAAAAGCATCATCAGAAGTAGCAGTAAATATCATGGCTGGAAAGACTTGGCAGTTAGTATAGATGAGTACCAATCCAAACTGTCCCGCCAGCAACCAAAAAGTAGAGCTCATTAAACAATGTGAACTTGTACCTGCAATAGTAATTATGGTGTTAAAACAATATAACCCAAAAAAACAGGAACATGTATGCGCCCACAGAAAGTGCATTTAAGCATTTGAAAATAACATAGCCACAAAAGTTAATCTGAGTGGCATTGGCATCTTTCAAGGCTGGCATCAGGTATGATGGCACTGTTGGTGCTATTCAGGTGCAGAACATGATTAATAACACCTTTGTAAGAGCAAAAATGGTGTGATTGGAACAACATGCACAAGTGCATTCACAAATCTAAGGCCTCAAAAGATACAAAACAATGCATGTGTCGGCTTCTACCCCGCATTAAGATGGTCTTACGTGCAAGGTTTTTTTGACTGATTAAGATCACAAATCCTTGTGTACATGCACTCATCTAATGTTTTATTCTTTTGTTGCATGTATTCTAGCTTCTAGAAGGCAGCTTTAATTAATGTATTGCTCCAAGATATATGCATCCAACATTTAGTGTAATGACTCGTCCACCACATCAAGATGGTTTTTTTAAGGCCTTTTTTGCTGTTCAGATTCCAAGATAAGTAGTTGGTAACCATTCTCGTGGTCAAAGGAGTTACCATTCTGGTAGCTTTTCATCCTTGAGGATAGGATCTTGCCATTTCTCAATCTCTTCCTCCCAATGCTTGTAATCTGATCAATATTCAAAAAGTTTAGATTGTTAAAAAACTCTAGAAGCTAAAACTACATTAAAAATCACAATCTTAAAATAAGGGGTTTGTTGGCAGACTGATTAGCAAACACGATGGTTATATTAGAGGAATCTAAACAAGTGAAAACCAAACATGCATACTTGTCAGCGCATCATGCACCAAATTCTGAGCTGCTCTTTCGGAATTGCCATAAAATTTTGTATATCTCCTGCAAAAAAAGAAACATGCCCAGAAATCAGTTTTCTCTTCACAGAATAGTGTTCCTATCATAGCTGTGTAGGCAATACAAAAAAAAACATGATTCCACCGCACAAAGAGCTAGAGACATGAACTATCTATAATACACCATGAAATACCATGCAAAAGTTACAGCAAAATGAAATAACATCAAACATTACCAGAGAATGAACATTTCAATGGTATATAACCCTGCAGAGAATGTACAGGCAAAAACCAAATCAATATGCTAGATAAATAAATGTTGAGGTTAAAATGGGTTTGTTACATCATCATATGACAGTTTTTGTTCCTGGCCCAAGGACATAAAGCTCCAATTCTGATCAGCAAGTCTGACAGAAAGAATGCTGAAGTTGTCCAACCAACAGATGGAAAATAATATTCCATAACTCACGTTGATGAGTTATCATTGCACTATAATGCATTTGTAACAGTTGGGAGCCTGCAGGTGTTTAGGACTTATAATGCTATGATTTTAGTCAAAGAAAATACAAGTTAGAATTTAAAATCTCAAAAAGAAGATTCCAATCACGTAGAAAGAATATAAGACTGACATCAAAACACTGAACACATGGATACAAGATTTTATAACAGTTTCAAAGCAATATAATTAAAAGATAAAGAACATGAAAAGGGGAAAGGTTAATGCACCTATGGTAGGAGCTTCCCTTCAAAAACTTTATTTTTGGAGACGACCAAGCAAGAGCAAATGCAACAGTGCACTTTCCATGAGGTTCCACCCAGGCAGAAGCTGAAACTGCAGCACAAAGTGTCTCTCCAGGTGATGAAGGCATGCTTGGTCCGCAATCAAAGTTCTGCCGATCAAAATGTCCATCCTTGAAATGCAGGAAAACAAGTTTAGCTTCAACTATTTTCCACACACAGCATATAATGTCAGCTGTGGATATCAGATTTGAGAAACAGTACAAAGAATTTGGAAAAAAGCATTCTTCATGTGAAAGCTCACAAGTAAGATTCCAGGTAAACTATATGGACAGCAAAGTTTCAGGTATGAATATCAATTAATCAGTCATTTCTGAGATAAATGCCTTCAAAAGTAGCAAGAAATTGCTGCGATGAAAAAACAAGAAACCAGTACCTGCACCATCGTGCCCCACATTGCCTTTGCCGTGGTACAACTTCCTTCAGACAGCCCAAAGCTTGGCAGAACAGTGACACTTACATTCTGAGTTTCACATGCAGCAATTGCAAATGTAACAGGAGGGTTGCCCTTTGCAGTCCTGCAGCATTGTGATAATCATTAGAAATGCTTCAAAAATAGATACTACTAACAATCCAGAATGGAGAGCTATAATTTCCATGATACAGAAGATTGAACTAAACCTCAAAAATTCCAAATATACCAAAAGTTTCAGAAAAGAAGCACTTGTCCAAGGAACGCAATGACTTTAAGAGGCATGGAAGGGAAGATTAACAATAGATAGATAAACCCTGATTTTCCATGACAAGCCTATGTTGGGTGAGATCCAATGAATGACACATCAAAAATCTTGGCACCGGAGATGTTATTAAAAACTCCATTGATTTTTCATTGACAATCATATACAGCATTCAAATAATAGTGGCACAGAATGGATGTTGAAACTTCAAGGCTGGAACTAAACGTGAAAAAAGAGAGTCTAAAAGTGGAGAAGGGCAGAAAAAACTTAGCAGAATAAGGAGAATGAAACAAACAGAGATGCTCATGGGAAAAGAGTGGTCAAGTGATCCAATTGCAGCATTGTGCATGCTACCCAGGTTTATATGACCTAAATTAACTGCATCATCCACTTCTACTACTTTTTTGTGTGAAGGGAAGAAAGGCAGAAAATTCACTCTTCAAGACTGATTTTCAAATCCTTGACAATTTGACACCTACAAGAATCATGCTTGAGATCGTTCAACATGGTAATAAAAACCACATCAAAAGAAGGGTGGCGGAAGCTGACTTAACACAAAAGGTCTCAGAAAAGTCATGGGGTTTACATGGATCAAGCCATAAAACAACTCGATCAGCTTGTAGTTCAATGGTGATTATCAACAAATGAAAGACTTGACTGCTTTCTCTCTCTGTCTCTCTCTCTCTCTCTCTATATATATATATAGGCATCTATCTATCTACACACACACACATGTATATGCCACCATGCACTCTATCCAAGCAAATTCCAAAAATGAGGTAATTGTTTTTTTATATAGATGTATTAAGGCATATTATAACTGACATTCGTAGCCTATATTCATTAGCATGCGGATGTGGCCGCATTAGCACGATCCCATTTTTATATTGGCAATGTTCCCAGGCACTGTCATCCAATATTCATTGCCACGTAAAGTGACTGCAACAGCCAAAGTAAAGAAAAAACAAAGCCGGCATCCTGCATGATGCATTGCAGAAAACCTTGAAATTCTCGATGAATTATGTTATTCACGAAAAGTTCTGAGGGATGCACCATACAAATATCCTTTGAGATTTTTATTCTGTCTTTCCACCAGGTGATTTCCATTTTATATTTCTTTGCCTGGGATAATTACTGCACGCCCTAAACCTTTTTTTTGTGTGTGTGTTGGTATGGCCAAATATTTTGTAAGTAATATGCTAGTTCAGTTCATTTGTTTACTCAAAGGGTTAAGGAGCTTTTGTTCTGCCTTGCCTCCACATCATCTTCACTCAAATGTTCATTTTCCTATTTTAAGGAATGGGTGCGGCAAACAGTTTCCTCTGTTTTCACCCCGTATGACGCATAAAACAGCAAGAGAAATATGCAAACCAACCGTCATAAGCATTTAAGGTTTGATGACTTGCTTGTGATGTAGAAGTACGCCGGAGACTCCATCTTCCCCTCTGTCAAAGTAAAAGAATACATTCAAACTATGTTTTGGAACATGAATGAACATAAGGAATATTGAATGAAATCTGCATATACTAACATGAATGGTTCATTCACGTGATCTCCTGACAAGTGTGAAATTCCTCCAATTGAATTCTGTACCAAGTCATACATCAATAGCTTAAAATCTTATGACTTGTGATATCTTTTAATTGCCCTGAATAGTGAACGCGAAACATTGTGAAATGAAGCTTACCGCCCATGTAAATAGAAGGCTGACTTTGGCTCTTTCCTTTCCAGTGTTCACCAACTGCAACAGAAACAGATGGCAGCTTTATCAAAACCAATAAAAAATATAACCAAGCCTGGTATGCTTTAAGAATTCAATTATATCAGTTATGCAATCCATCAAGATCATACAGTTCAAGAAAGACCATGTGTATCCATATTTCCAAGACAAACAAACCAATACAAATCTACAGTCTCTTGGTTCAGGTCAGTCTCACAAAACCCATTATGTAATTCTAGGTTGAGATAACCTCGTGGAGCTTCATGATAAACTGATTATGCTCTACCCTGAGTATAATATGGAAACATTAAGTTCAATAGCTTAGCAGGACAATTAGTTGTTTTCTTTTCCCCTTGCAGAAGGTTCTTTCTCCAGTTACTAGGTAGAATTAAATTCACAACAATTGCACGTAGGTACATTTACCATATTTTGACAGAATGGTGGTAGCAATAAGATCTGCCCAGGTACATAATTAATAATTTCATTTTAACCACATCTGAATTCTAAAATAAGAAGTGAAATGAACATACAGTGTAGACAAAAACAGCAGTAGGAAGACTGCTATCCCTGTAATTATGTGGTATGAATGGTGATATCTGTCTGCAGGAGATTTTCAGCTCAGGATCTGGTTCACCTGGAAAACAAGTGTCCCGTCATTAAAATAAGAATTGAAGTCGAAGGGCTTGTTTGGGAGTGTGGTCGGGGTTGCTTTTCAAAATATTTTTCGCTTAAAAATACATTAAAATAATATTTTTTATTTTTTAATCAGCATATAAAATTATCCAAAAACATAAAAAATAATAATTTGAAGTTAAAAATAATTCAAAAACACGGTTGAGCCACAACACCAAACAGGGTCGAAAGCACAACTCTTATAAAAATAGAAAAGGATAGGATAGAATAATACCATCATATATTGTCCATGCCCTTGGAAATAAAGCGTGGTACGTGGAATGTTGGCCACTCAAGTTCCAGCCCCACGATGAAATGCCTTGATCACCAGCTTTCCTGTGAAAATATAAAAACAAAATTAGCATATGAATCTCCACTGTAAGACACCGTTTGTTTTTTCAGTGAAAAGCATTTAAAAAAAAATGTTTTTGCTTCAAATTATTTTTTTTCGGTGTTTTAGATTGTTTTGATGTGTTGATGTTAAAAATAAATTTTAAAATATATATATATATATATATTAATTTAATGAATTTTTAAATTAAAACCACTTTGAAAAACAACCGCTATCACAATGTCAAACATTATCTAAATACTACAACTTCAATTCATTCAACACATTAATGAAAACAGCATAAAAGCTGCTGTCAAAGAATGTAATATGCTTCGACCATACAATTTCTTCCTAAGAACAGCATAAAAGCTGCCATCAAATTTCATCTCACCCTATCCCTTCATGTTGGCCAGGAGCCAAAACTGATGCATAATTTTTGTTCCCTCCATCTCGAGATATAAAAATCTGCAGCACCACAACATGGATAATCATGTCCCATAACATCAAAGGAAAAAATAGAAGCAAACAACTCAAAAGGTAGGAAAGCATGAAGCAAAGATATGATAGGTTGAGAAATGTAGAGATTTACAGAGAACTGGTTGGCCATGACAGGTGAAGATTCACATATACCAGGTACAATTTGCCACTGCCTGAACTCGCCTCTAAAACCTCTGGATATGCTTCCACTTCTGTAAGAGAAAGCAAGGTTGACCTTATCAGAGAGATAAATTAGAAGAGAAGTTGGGATGAAATGGAGGATCATATACGACTCACATACCCCATTCCTCCAAGTGGAACACCCTGAGATGCTGATGGCTTGCAACTTTCTCTGGTGAAGGGATCTATAGGTGCTTTCTAAACAAATCAAGGCAGGCCTAACTTTAGTCAATTGTATTTAGAGGATAAATATAGAACTTATAAAATAAGGAAAATAAAAGAATTACCCTTCCATGAGATGCTTCCTCCCTGACATAAGACCATAGCCGTATACCCAATCTTACCTAATATTTCAAATTCCAACACCATACAAAAAGTGAGAACCAGCACAGAAATTTAAAACAGAAATCATATATGAAGACTTCTCTGTCTCTTGAACCAGCAAATACGTATTAAGAATTACAAAGATCATATCACACACCATCTGTATCGCTTCCCTAAATGTAACGCTGAATTCCTTGAGAATATTGGCATGGCTGTTTAATCTCCTTCTCCAAGCTTGTTCCGGAGGGGCAGCACTATCAAAATCAAACTACAGTTTGAAGAGGGGGAAAAAGTATGTTGAGAAGAGTATTTGAAACTGTAGAATAAAATGATCTTGTCTAAAAAATCTAGTAGTTTAAAGGTATGATTATCACCAAGACCCGATGTACCATTTTTGAGGCACGATATTGACATGATATTTCGAGTGGGTCTTTAAATCATATACCTGATTTCAAACATCTATAGGTAACATGTAGCGTATTAGAAAGACCAGCACGTTGGGAGCCCCAGATAATATATACAAACGCCTTCCTCGATTAATTGAAAAAAGATATCAAGCCACTAAACTTGCATCACTTCTTAACAAAGCAGACCAGGAATCAACCAAACAGAATAACCACTCATCTAGAAAACCTAATTTCCCAACAAAAAAGCCATGAAAAAACACGCGCCCAACAAGAATCTACATAGCCAGAAGAGTTGATGCTGCTGTGTATAATTAAGCTACTAGATTTCAAAAACTGCACGTGCAAGAAGCGACTCCAAAGGCCAACAAAGTTTCTACTGATTCACTATAAGCATTATGTAGCTTAAGGCATGACCCTTTTGCACATATTAATAGCAACCTCCAATTTTTATTTTAAAAAACATTACTTGTCATGAATTTTCTCAGAAACCAAACAAAGGACTCAAATCGATAGCAAAAAACAAAAAGATCTATAATATCATAGCTAGAGAGGGAGAGTTTACCAATTGTAAGGTGTTTTTGCTGATATACTCCTCGGGAGGCCATGAACGCTTTGTACAGTGAAACAAATTGCTACTCACCATGTCGACTAATTTTAGATTCTAATCTCTCTCTCTCTCTCGTTAAATCTCTCCTTTCTTCTATGACTGCGAATCCAAAACTCCAAAATATCTATAATAAAGGAGCAACACCAACAAAAAACTTCCTTCAGCTCTAAACAACTATAACATCCAAAATCCAAGCAAACACCAAAACTTCACATCAAACAAAACTTGCCTTTCCTTCCAAGATCCTATCAGCGTCAACCTCTTCTAGAATTGAACTCAGGATGAAAGAAATCAGAGGAGAGAGGACCGAGTCAGTTAAAATGGAATTCGATTTCTCGAAATTCGTGAAAATGACTTCGATTGGTGAATCACTGTGTGCAATTGTGGCGTGGCGAGCAGAGGACCAACCACCCTCAACTCTTACTCTGTACGATCGCCAGGTGGTGCAAGAATAGTGCTGACTTGGACTGCCCTTCTTCTTCTTCTTCTTCTTTTTTCCTTTATCTAGAACAGTAAAATTTGGTGCTTTGCTTTTGATCGTGATCAAGCAAAAACAAGCACACGCAGAGAAAAGAAGAGAGCGAGAGTTTTTGATTGAAAAATTGGTGGTGCGTAGATGCTTTAGCCTTGGCAATGGGTTTAAACTTTTTTTTAAAAAAAATATTTTTTATTTTAAATTAAAATAATAAGTTAATGATATCAAAAATAATAAAATATAGTGAATAAAAATTATTTTCAAATACAAATTCATGCACATTTTCGAAGAGACGCCAATGAATATACCGTTCTGGATTATATTTTATTCTTATTTTTTTTGCGTATCCTTTATCTATTAATTTATTTTGGAAATAGCAAATCAATCACTATTTTAATTTTTTTGAAAAAAGAAAATAGTGAGCAGTGAAATTCTAGATTCGGTGAGATGGGTGTTTTGTCCATTTATTGGTGGTGGTGCTGAGGGAGCGCCGTAAGCACCCGTGGTTATGTTAGTGAGAGAGCCGGTGTTTGGCTCCGTCTAGGTTTGTTCAACAGAGACGGCTATGCAGATTTTTAGATCCCCACGGAGACATAGATGGGGTTTCAAAAAAAAGACCTTTTGTTTTGCATGCAAATAATATATTTTAGATGTAGAAATTAAAGATTATTTAAAAATATCATTGTTTTTTTATTTGTCTTTACCTAGTGATAAACCAATTTTAACTGGGTTAAGCAAGTAGAATATAAAGAGTAAAGTACCACAATTATTTTTCTTATGAAAAAAATTCATGTGCTATAAATACATCGAGATATTTAAAATAAAATTTAATATTTCTTATCTTTTACTATATATATATATATATATATATATATAGAAGCATTGAAAAGTCTCTATCTCCATTAAAATAAGTTTTTTATAGGTATCGGTCAAGAGTCATCATGGCCTACAAAACACCAAATATAAATTATCAATTTTGTATGTTAGAAAAAATAAATGAGATTGATAAGATCAATTGTTCATTTTATGTCGTCAATGGACATGGTGTGATGGCAAAAAAATTTAAATTTGTATTACAAATTTTAAGCTTGAGTTATGATGTGTTCATTTTGTAAAAATTTAAGATAATTAAGATTTTACTCGTTTAATTTATCTAAAGGGGTGGAATTTCCCTTGAATATAAAAAAAAAAAAAAAACTGTTCGTCTTACTATCTAACCCGAAAGATATGTGCAATTTAGAAATTAAAAATACATTATATTTTGAGTCAATTAAAGGCTTTTCAAAATTAGAGGTTCAAAGAAAAATAGTTTTGCCTAACTTCAATATAAATTAAAGCTCCAATTATTGCGGGGATGGAGCCTTAGAGCAACTCCGATGGCAAGAGTCATTTTAGAGAGCCAAATCTTTAAAAAAGTTTTGAATAGTGTATATATAGCTTTTTTGTTGATGTATACTCCAATGATAAAAGTCATTTTGGAGAGCCATTTTTTATATTATTTTAAATATAATACAATTATTTTGTATGTAGTCTAATTATGCAATTAATTATACAATTAATAAAAATAGGTTATATAATTAAATAATTGTTTTTAAAAAACCCTCCAACAATATAATTATTAATTTTATATGTAATTTTTTTCTCTCTTGTTGAGTTATTTTTAAATAAAAATAAAAACAAATATTTTTGATATAATTACATTATTTTATATATATATATATATATATATATATATATATATATATATATATATATATATATATATATAGAGAGAGAGAGAGAGAGAGAAGTTGGCTCCAAGGTAGGGCCAAAATTTTCCATTCTCTGCATGAGCTGCTACAAATAGCAGCTCATGCACGAGGTGCCATTTTTTGCCCTATCAATAACACTTCCGCTGCAATGTAAAATTCTAACCAAACACGGTAAACAATTTGTTTTTTTATTTTTGCCTCTCCATATCCCTTCTCCGCCGCAGTTGCTCTTACAATTTACGTTCGACGGCTATCGATTGAGGTAGAGCTAGTAAAACTGAAATCCTGGAGGCGATTTTTCATCTTTATGGGGATCTATTATCATCCTGATGTTCTGTGCATCAAACATCAAAGAAGAATATTTTTTCAACCTATATTTTGCTTTAGGTTCAATATTTTTTAAAATATATATATATAAACTTTTATAATTTATTTTAAAAAAAAGTAATTAGTAATTAAAAAATATATACATATATTTAATTAAATACATCAAAAACTATTTATGTTAATAAATTTAAATTTAAAATATTAATAGGTTTATTCTGCTTGCTTTGCTACAGATCAAATAGATTTTTTTCAAACACAGAATTAATATGTAGTTGTTATTAGTGTGTTTTTTGAAAAATCATATATATTAATAAAAACATATAAAATTTCAAACTAATTTTGAACGCGGTAGAAGAATAAAACAATGTTGCAATTTCTATGATAAAACACCGTTTCTTATAGTATTTGTATAATACTTTAAAAAAACAAATGTAAAGAATTAACATTATAAAAAAATATAAAAATAAATAAAAATAAGAGCAAAAAAATAATATAAATAAGCCAGATGTAGAATAATAAATATTCAAAGAGTTAAAAATAAAAAATAATATTTTTCTAAAAAAAAAAGGTGAAAGGAAAAAAAGGAGAAAATAAAAAATGAAGATAGGAGAAATTAGAATTGATGATAGTTATCACTTTTCAATCAAGTACGGCGGAGCTGAAACTCCTTAATCATAAAACAACACGAGACAAAAAAAAACATTTACAATAAGATATAAATTTATTCATGATAATAAAAAAAAATACAAGTAGCTATATTGAATAATTTTTTTAATCACCTTACAGTTGAAGAATTGTTTTTTCACGAGTAAAGAAAGTGGAGTGGACTATCGTATTTTATTGCTGTTTAACTGAAAACAACTGTAAGAGTTGAAAAAACCTCCTTTTTTTTAATAATAGCAGTTATAATATTAATAATAAAGATTAAATGCCATATTTGGAAGCAAAGACTGAGGTTCTATTTGATAAAAAAAAATCAATATGTGTATATATTACCTAAAATATAATCGGCGTGGGCATTTCACTGTTGTCAATTTTTACTGTGCACTAAGACACGTTACACAGTGGACAGGATATTTGCTCCAGTACTTCACGCGTGCATGTGCTCCTTTTTTTTCCGTCCATGAACAGTACATTAACGAATATGCCAATTGAAAATGACAAAATTGTGCACAGGAGGCAGGTGCTCTCTCGGTTTTTCCCAACTTATTTGCACAGCGCACCAACGGAAACAGCCCCCTAAAGAGATAAAATAGCTTACAGTAAACGGGGGCAGGTTTTTTCATGAATACCGGTGGTTTCAGGGGTGTGTAGGTAATTAACCATTATTTTATTTTTATTTTCGGATGAACTGGGAGCGCGTCGTTCATACGCGCCCGCAGTGTTTCACGCCAACGCTCCCTTGAGGAGGCGCGTGCGGATCATTAAGGCAGTCAAAAAATCACTTTCGCCGTGTCGGGAGGGGCGCCGTAATGTCCTTTGTCCACAGGAGCGGCGCGTTCCGATCATATATGTTCAGGTAAGAGGCGGACGACAAGTTTGTGTTGGTTGCCGTTTTTGTCTCTCTAAACCTCTGAAATTTCTGACAGGTCCTTGATGTATGTAGTAAGTTTACTCTAGTCCCTGAGGTTTTGATTTCGATTTTATTACTGATTTCTTTAATTCAAAGTTTGATTATTTTCAACTGTGCCCTTCAATTAAAACTAATTATCTAAGTAAGTTTTTATTTCAGTCCTTATTCTTTTGATTTTTGATTTTTTTTTTGTTCCTTCAATTTTTTCGGTACGGAGGTTTTGATTTCTTTTAATTTGGTCATCCAATTGAAATTGGTCATATATGCAATTATTCATTTCAATCCTCCTTCTTTGAATTTTGTTATTCAATTACACAACAATTATCATTATTATTCATTTATTTATTTTGGTCCTAAAGTTTTTATTTGTTTCAATTGTATCCTTTAATTGGAATTAATGATATATTTTATTTTTCATTCAAGTCCTTATTCTTTGAATTTTTTGTTTGATATTAATTCATTTGGTTTTTTTTTTTTAAATACTGGACAATGTATATGTTTTGTTAGTATTTATGCATTTATGCTTTTAGTTTTTGTCTTTTTTTTATTTGGGTTTTATTTTTTATCGGTTAAATCTTGAAATTTTAATTTATATTTGTAATCATTTTAAAATTAATATTGCTCCTTTTTATCTTTATTCGTTTTTTTGTTATTTTTATTTGTACTTTGGATTAAAGGATTTGTCTAATTTTATTATTTACGCAATAATAATAATAATTTCAGTGATTATTTTTTAATTTCTTCTTTATAAAAATCTTTTGATTTTTTTTAATGATTTTTTTTGAAATTTTAATTTATGTCGGTTATCATTTTAAAATTAATATTGCTCTATTTTTTCTTTTATTCATTTTTTTAGTGGTTTTTATTTTTTTATTTTTTCTTTAGATTAGATAATTCTTATGATTTTGTTATTTGCGCAATAATAATGATAATTTTAGTAATTATTTTTTTATGTTTTTTTTAATAAAAATCTTTTGGTTTTTTTTATGATTTTCCTTAAATGTTAGTGATTTTTCAGGGCAAATTAATTATTTTAATTATTTTGACAGTAATGTTGATAATAATTTTAGTTGTTATAGCAATGATAATGACAATAACGTATTGATGGATTTTCAATTTATGTTTTCGTCTTTTTGTTGACAGAAAATTAACTACTTATTTTCTTATTTGATTATTAAAGGTATTTTCACAATTTATATTTTATTTTTGTTTGATTTAAATTTAATTATAAAATGAACTAATCTTAATACAATGAACTCAATAATTCAGATATCCGAGTTTTCTTCCTTTTTTAATGATGATGATAAATTTATGCTGGTTGTTTCGTTGAAAACTACTAAACAGATAAATTTATATCGATTTAAAATTCATATATTTTATAGAAAACTTATATTAAAATTTATTATTTTGACTAAATTTATATTATAATAAAAAATACACATAATTAATATTTTTTACATTGAAAAAAATATGGTGCCACCCAAGACAAGACACGGGGGCATTAGCTAGTGTATATATATAACGAAAACGTTTTCTTTTAAAGAAAGTCACAAAAATGTTGATTAGTGTTGTTTTGTACAACATCAAGGGAAACTGTTATCCAAGCTGATTAACATTGTTGTCAACTCGCAATGAGTTGACAAAGACGCTGGTGGATGATGGAGAAATAGGCCATCATAGAGGGATGATTCCACTAATATAGGTAGCAGCATGATATCACAATTATTTTTTTGGATACCACTAAATTTTATTTCTCTAAAATGTATTTTATAAGTTTAAATAAATCAGTAAAATTTTAATTATTTCAGGTCTTTATAAGTATTGTATATATTTACTCGAATTCAAAATTTGTTACATATATCACAAGTTCTCTGTCATCCCACTAGACTTCTCGGAATGCATATATACAATCAAGAAATATACTCTATCAGCTAAAAATATCTTGTATTGAGTTTCAATCTCTTTTTTTATTATAAATTATTTTATATAATATTTATAAATTATTTTGATTTATGAATATAAAAATAAATCCTTTTTTTTAAATAATATATTTTCTAGTGAAAATAACTTTAAAAATAATCATTATCACATTTTATCCCACTTTCAAACATTTTGTGAAACCATTGGGTCCCCACTTGGAAAAAAAAAGATAAATCTTAAACATACCTTCAGTATCTATTATTTTGATCTCTCTGCAATAACTTCCATACTTAACACGGGGTGGGGGGGAGGCACGTGACATCAGAGTCAGCAGCGCTTATTTTTCACCGCTATCCAATGTGGACGCCAACAACAAAACAAAAGCCACCGACGAGGGAGAAAAAAATATAGAAAAAGGAAGGACGTCGGTTCCTGGCGCAGAGCCGTGGACAAAACGACAAGCCATTATTGGCTCGAACGACTTCCGAACGTGAACTGCTTCTTATTAGTTCGTGGTCACTGTGTTTTTGCCTGCGTTTAAATGAGTTTTATAAGTATGTTTATCTTTATTATGGTTTTAATATATATATATAAAATATCATCATATCATATTAAATACAAAATAAGACAGTACAGCTTAACTCGAATAAGACATGCCAGAGTTGCTAATATTTGTTTTTACACAATTTATTTTTTTTACTTTTTGAATTTCTGATAAAATCAATACATTTAGATTTTTTAATGATTTTAAATTAAACAATTAGATAGCAGCACCACGACATCAGTATAGCCGTACATGTATGTCATGTGCTGTTATAGATCTATTTACTAGTTTAATGGCCCGCACTTCGTTGCGGGCGAAGTAAATAATTTTTACAACTGTTCAGATTAAAATATAATATTTATACATGTAAAGTTTGATATAATGAAACAAATTAAAATACTCTGTTATAACAACAGTAACATCGAAGTGTTAACTTCTAAAATTATCATCACTCTTATTGTCAAAACAATAACAATTATCAAAATACCTCGAGAGAAAAAAAAAGCAAGTAAGAACAAAAACTTAAATTATTATTATTATTCTTAATATTAATATTATTATTCCATAATAACCAAAAAAACAAAATTAGATCAAAGACTAAAAGAAGTCTAAAAACATTAACAAACGAACAAATAAAAAAATAAAATAAATGATAAAACAAAAATAAAAATTATTACCTGGAAAAAAAAATCATTTCACTTGAAAATTAAAAAAATTGACCGCACTATGTTGCGGGCTGAGAAATTTTTTTTTATGATTGCTGGAATTAAAGAAATTAATAGGATTTGTTGGTCTAAAATTAAAATATAATATCTATATATACAAAATATAATATAATAAAACAGATTACCACGTCTTATCATAAAAATAGCAAAATCAAAGTTTTAACATAAAAAATTATCATTGTCATTATTGTCAAAACAATTAAAATTATCAAATTATCATGAGAGAAAAAACATTCAAAAACATTCACAAAAGAGTAAGTAAGAAAAATAATTAAATTTATTATTATTATTATTATTATTATTATTATTATTATCATCATTGTGTTAATAAAGAATAAAAAACCAGAAATAAATGAAAGACAAAAAAAATTGTAATAACTTTCACAAAAGATGAGACAAAAAAATAAAATCAAAATTATTAGGCAAAAAAATTAATCTAACTTGAAAATATATAAAAAAAACCAATAAAAAACTAAAAGACAGAGCAAATAAAAAAATATAATAGATGATAAAACAAAAATAAAAATTATTAGCTGAAAAAAATCATTAGCGGCTATAACCGTATTTAGCTATTTAAAAAAATATTAAAAAAAAAAGTTGCGTCAGACCGGACCGAACCGGACTGGTCGTATGCGAGCAATTACATCCGTGACCCTCAGCTGGAACCTTTTTTTGTCCTATTATCAGGGTTAAAATCGTTGAAACACTGTTCAAAGAACAGAAAAAAAAATCGATCAAAGAAAAAAAAATCAATAACTTTAACCAAAAAAACCAACCAAAAAATGAAAAACAAATATAAGAAAAAAAATAATTTGACGTCAAAATAAATAAATAAAAATAATAAAAAACAATTAAAAGAAATAAAAATGAAAAAAAAAACATAAGTTAAAAAACAGAAGAAGCAAAAAAAAAAAGCAAAAAAAAAATAAAAAATTAAAGCAAAAACAGATTGCAAGTCGCGCTGGGCAGGGTTCGAACCCTGCCCTCCTTGCGCAGGCGCGCCTGCTTTCCGGTAGGCTACTGGCCTCTCTTTGTTATTCCCTGTGAAACAATATATAAGTATCATAAAACTTGCGAATCAAACCAATAGTGCACAGTGATTACTGTTCAAAAACGAAAAAAAAAAAAAAAAAAAAACACTATTGAAATCCACAGTGTTTTCACTCACAATGCACAGTGTTTTCCTGATCTCTTTTAGTTTATTGTATAATTATACGGACATGTGGTAAGAGCTCTCTCTCTCTCTCTCTATATATATATATTATACTTTATTAGGTATTGGATAAAAAAAAAAATTAAATATTACATTCATTACACATACATTATTGTCTCACTCAGACGACTTTCCGAACGTGACCTCCTCCTCTTTTTTTTGTTTGATTAACATTGTGAGTATACAAGTTTATGTATATCTCGGCTAATCTCATGAATTTTGAAGTTAATAATTATATAAGTTGCAGTGATCATTATATTAGCAACTATAAGACTCGAACTTGAAACTAAAAAAAATAAAACTTTAATTTCAAAATTTTACCAATATCACCTACTAAAAGGTTATGAATTCCTTTTTAGTTCGATGTCACTGTGTTTTTGCTAGTGCTTAGTTGAGTTCTATAAGTGTGTTTTATTTGAAGAAATGTTAATTTAATATTTTTATCATGGTATTAATAAAAGAAATAAAGAATATATATTTTAAATAAAATAATATTTTTAAAAGGTGATTGAATAGAACAGTAAAGCTACACGTTTGTAAGCAGAAATCTTTGCGCTTTGTAGCCATCAATCATGCCCCGTCACCACTCATGATCCGTCAAATTTAGTTATCCTGCGGATTTGAGTGATTGTGCCCGAGAAATCAAAAGGTAGGATTCGTTTGCGTGGCCACTCCCACGCTCATAAAAGGTGCGAGCAACACATGTAGCCCCCGCGCTCAAGTCTTCACGACGAATCATTGCTATAAAACGACAGGGCTTGGAGATTCAACCTCCTATTTTTTTCAATGTTGTCATGTCGGTAAACAATTCTTTTTTTATACCAAAATATTTTTTTTTTTATTAAAATCAAATGTTGAATCTATCCAAATCAATTGAAGGTCGACCTTTTTATATGCACCGGCCTAGATCGGATTAAAAAAATTCTAATAGGTGTTGGTGAGATTTTTTTTATAAAATAAATTAAATAAAAAAACTAAAAATAAATAAATAAAAAACAATCGAGAAAGAAAGCCTGTATTAATTGATTAAAAAAAAAGTTCAATTCGAATTCAAATGGTTGAAACCCGATTGAACCGAGTAGATCAACCATCACTTTGGAAAAAAAAGAGTATAAATACTTAATTTTCTTCTCAACCCTGACCTAAACCTAAGTAGCCCCCCTCCCAAACTCTTTTTATGCCTCCCATCTATTTTCAGGTCCCAAGCCCAACTCAAGCCTAAAATCCTTAGGTTTTTATGCTCTCTCATCCTTTGTATCGCCGTCATTGTCAGAACCTATTGACACCTTTCTCATCTTCTTTCCCTTGGTTTTCTATCTCTCTCTCAAAAAAAAAAGCATGTAAGAGCAATTCTACTACAAGAGCTAAAAAATAAAATAAAAAATAAAAAATGAAGCTTTTATTTTTTATTTTTATAATTTCAAGAAAAATATTATATTGAAGAGCTTAAATAATATTTTTAAATTAAAGAGTTATTTCTAATAATTAGTTTGGTTAATTTTTTAAGTGAAAACCGATCCGAATAAAAAGTAATCATTTCTACTCGGAACAATAGTAAAGCATTATTTCTAATAATTAGTGTGGTTAATTTTTTAAGTGAAAACCGAACCGAATAAAAAATAATCATTCTTACTCGGAACAATAGTAAAGCATTATAATTCGCGACACAATTTAACGTTGATTAAAATAATGTTTTTATTGTTTTGTCTCTCATTTTGAAAATCAATGACAAGGGTAAGGAGGGGATTATTGTCATTTCATAAGACTCACGGGTCGTCATCAAATTACTAGGGTCAATTTGGGTCTTTTTTCACATGGTATTTATTTAGTTGAAGACTGGATTATTATTTTTTTTTAAAAATCAATAAATTTTAAAAGAACATGAGTTATCATAAGTGTTGTTTTATTTTAACCGAAGATTGATATTTATTTGTTTGCTTTCCATGAGATTTCTTAGTGATTTTGAAAAATAACATGGGTTTTTTATTGAATTTATTATTTAAATGGTTGATTAAATATAAAATAATTATTTAAAGATATTCCATTTATTTTAGTTTTTAAATCAAATGCTCTAACTATAAGAATAAGCTCTTTTAGTTACACGTGGACATATAATAGTCTTGGTTCCTTAAAAATATCAATATCATCTGAAAATTGCTTTTCGTGTTAGAAAAAATCTTGTCCGGCCTGCGGGGGAGTTAAAAATATCTAGTTGTTGTGTAACTATGCAATAAAGCATTGTTTGTTTGCAAGCACTTGTCTGCTGAAGAGTAAAAGAAAAAGAAAAAGAAAACATCATCGGACGGCTGTAAATAACCATGCCATCCATTCTTGGAAAGTAAGCTGTTCCTCCTCTTCAAAGAAAAAATCTCGTTTTCCATCCACCCTGGCAGGTGACAGGAATGAGATATTAAACGTTAATTAAAAATACAAAACAAACTAAGGGCTTGTAATTGCGTTTCGAGTGTTTTTTTTTTAAATATATATTTTTTTTAAATTATTTTTTTAATATTTTTAAATGCTAGACCGTTCAGAATAATTTAGTGTTTAAGGGCCTGTTTGTTTTAGCTTTTTCAACCATGGTTTTCAAAAAAGTTATAATTTTTTTTCATTTTAAATGAATATGGTTTAGTGTTTTTAGATCATTTTGATATGCTGATATCAAAAATAATTTTTAAAAAATAAAAAAAAATATCATTTCGATGTATTTCGGCACAAAACATTTTTTAAAAAACTATAAAAAACTACAACAACAGCTCTCCAAAATATAATCTAAACACAATGGTTTTCAGGGCATTGTTCGAATTGTATCGTCAACTTCTCTATCCTCGAACGATTCGTGTGATTTACTTATTTTTTATATTACGCTAATGATATTTCCCCCCTTCTTTTCTCTCTCATCCTCGCACCTAATCGTTCAAATTTTAAAGCAACTCTTCAATTGTTTTCATAGATTTATTTAATCCATGTTCTTTTGATTACTATTTATTTTATTTTTAATATTTTTTTCCCAACTTTATACTTCAAGTTCTTTTCTATTTGATTGGATCACAGTGAATTGCCAGCCACCCACCTACCTACCATGAGATGAATTCATAACATATTAATCTAGTTTTTGAAATCGGAGGTAAAATCCATCAATGACTGCAAGAATTTCGCAGATTTATTGTCGAGATAGAGGGGCCATGTATCTCTCCGAGCATAGATGGCTCCCTAACAAACGAATATCAGAGCCCAGGAACTTGGTTTAAGATGAGTGACGAATGTGATGATTGAACTCCAAAACGAACACGATGCCCACAGTTCCTTGAGAAACTAGTGTCGAAGGTGATGGGGCGATTATGGGTGAACTCTTCTGATTTCGTGTTGGTTTGAATTATGGGTGAACTCTTCTGATTTCGTGTTGGTTTGAAAGTGTGGTTTCAGTTATTTTTGAAAATATATTTTATTCAAAAATATATTAAAATAATATTTTTTATTTTTTTAAAAATTATTTTTGACATCAGCACATGAAAATGATCTAAAAACATATATTTTTTTAAAAATTTAAAATAAAAAATAAAAATAAAGAATTGTCATTTTTTTTCAAAAACGCTTTTGAAACACAATAACAACCACCCCTTTCATCTGCTTTTTCATAGTTGGGTGAAAGAATTGGATTGCAAACTCTAGATATCACACTTGAATTGTTAAATATATATATTTTTTATTACTTGGGTGAACAGTCAGCTTGCGTGTATTTCGACTAATCTCATGGAATCTAAAATTAACAATCATTATATAAGCAACCACAGAGTTTAACCCTAAAACCACATAAAAAAAACAAATCTTCTAGTTACAAACTCTTACTACCGATCAACTACTAAATGGTTTTGAATTGTTAAATATTTTAATTACAGGAAACTTGTGTTTGAATGAACCGAGCTTCAACGTAAGAGAATCTGTCAAATATCCATGTAAACTGCAAAGGATATATATCATATATTGAGAAGGAGGGGAAAAAAAGAAAGGTAAATATATATAAAATGAATCCATAAGTATATATCCAACGCAAATTAGAGAGTCCTGCACTTCTCCTCATACTTAGGGATAAGATTACTTTGCTAATTAAAATACGCCAGAATAAATGCAAATTCTTCTTCATCTCATCCCCGCCCACAGAGGAGCATCGAATGCCAGTTAAGAATCCATGGCATCTTTTTTTTTTTTTTTTCTAGCTGAAAAGCTACCATGGAAGCTAGTGTGGAGAGGGGACGAGCCATTTCTTGAATACACCCATGGAATTAAGATAACATGTGAAAGACCTTTCAATCCCCGCCATTCTCTTTCGCGAAAATGATAAATTGGTATCAATAAAGTGGATATTAATATGTGATGATGTCGACGACGAAGAACTGGCCGCCTTGAATTGAAATTTGATTCTACCGTGTCTTGTAGAATTCAATGTCTGGCCTAGGACCGAATAGTCAAACTTTGTTCATAAGCTTTTGAAGCAGCATGATTAGCTTAATAAAATGATTTTAAATAATTTTTTTTTAAATAAAAAATTTCCTTTTAAACAGACAGACACTCCGAATTTGAAACATGTTACAAAAAGAAATTTACTGGAACGACTGCAAAGAGGATCTAACTGTTTAGACTTTAGAGCCAGGGCACCATGTGCCGGGAATAGGCTGCGACGAATAGGTTCTTGTCTCTTTGACCCGTATCATTCTGACGTCCAATACGACAAGATTTAAGAGAAAATGAGACATCATAGATTCTATTGGACAGTCAAACAAATATGGGGTGGTGGCGCAGTTGGCTAGCGCGTAGGTCTCATAGCTTCTGAGTTATCCTGAGGTCGAGAGTTCGAGCCTCTCTCACCCCAATAGATACTTTTTTAAAAATGGAAAATTGGGAGGTGGGACCAGCTGGCTTTGTGCGCTCACAGTTGAAGCATATATACGAATGCCATAAACAACGCGGTCAGAAATCCCATAAATAAAAGACGGTAATTTCGGAGACCTCTTCTTTGGTGGTTGCAGGTGCAATTTTTACCACAGTTATAAATCCCATTCCGTTTCAGTGCAAAATCCAGGATAAAATAGTGATGTTTTTATCCCGGTAAAAATCCCGGCCAGATCCGGAAAATCCAGCCATTTTCCGGCCGGAACGCCCCGGTTCCGTACCGGGCGTTCCGTTCTGGGTCCAGCCAAAACGACATCGTTTCAAGTTCTCTTACAAAACACACAGATTCAACCCGATTTCAAAAATTCCCAAATCAATTTTCATCTCTTAACCCCAGCATAGCAAAGAAACAAGAACAGAAAAAAGAACTTAGGCAAGAGAAGGAGAGGATAGACTGGAAAAAACAAAGTGAGCTTCCATGACTTTAGGCTTAGAAATGGATGAGGCCTGAGGGAGATGATGGATGAGGTGGGCGGCAGCGTGAAGAAGAAGAGATTTGGCCATTTAGGGTTAGTAAAAGTTTTACTTTTAGTTTTATACTAACTTTACGGGGGGTTCACTTGTTATAAATTAATAATAATAATAATATATACGGGGGAGGGGTTATAATAATAATAATAATAATAATAATAATAATTAGCATAAAAAATAATTTTAAAAAAATTATACTTGTTAAATTAATATTTTTTTTCATATATATAATTAAATAAATATGAACAGTACAAAACCG